>CM031236.1:527990018-528511676 GCA_018340775.1 Taxus wallichiana var. yunnanensis
AGATTTGTCATGTGCATAATTCAAGATCAGGATCACACACTCTCTCTGTATTTCTAGATGACCAAATTTTATTCAGGTTGGATTCCTTATGAATCATGATAAATGGCGTACTATGTTTTACAATAGGTTGGAAGTATCCTTTAATATGTCCGCTTGAGGGTCAGAAAGATTGATTTTAGGCCCTAGCCTGATTCTTACAACTTAGAATCGGGTTTAGTATTTCCTTTTTTCGTTGAGAATCTGATCTGGGTTTGTTATTTTCAAGGTGGGTAGTTGTGAAAGTACAAAAAAACTATAGGTTTCCCTTTTGTTAATGTGATTCTTCTTTTGGTTTGGAAATGCCATGTAAGATGCCTTGTGTAAACCTCATCTGGCTTCATCCTCCTCCAACAATGACAAGTCTTATGGCAGCTGCAAATTCCAGGTTAGTAGATTGATAGGCCTGTTTGTTATTGTTTACAAGTTCTGAAATTTAAATGCTTACATACAAATATCATATAGCTAGAAATGGGTGTTGGTCTTTTATTAAGGGTGGTTTTGTTCTTGACTAGTCTCTTACTCATTCCAAACTCTATTTTGAGGTTGGTTACTTTCTTTTAATTGGTAACAATTGAATTATATAAATATCAACATTTCTAACTTAAAAGTTTCAACATAAATATCGATATCTCTACCTTAAATATCGAAAAAATTATGACACTTTGTATCTTATTAATTTGCAGAGTAGCAATACAAATGTTGATATCTTTCTCATTCTTTTTGTACACGGTTGGATAACAATTTCGTCACTTTTTGTTGACCAGATATATACAACTTATATTTTACAAAATATCATTTCCTTTCATGCTACATACAACGTGTTGGTTATGGCTACATTGTGCTCATTATGCGGATGAACCAATGCAAGTTGGGCCCTATTGCTCATGTTGAAGATTGTGTTGCTTCCACTGAGCTCGGTAATAAATTTTCCATCTTCCTTTACTTATCAATGGAAGGCCTTGCTTTAGCTATTCTAAATTTTGTATTATGTGTTTCTGACATTTTATTGACACTTGGTAGTTTTTGGTATATGCAGGCAACAAGGAACCTTCGCTGAAATAAGATATTCCCTTGTCAAATTACATGTGTCATAACTGATAAAGCATGATTTCTCAATTCAAGGGGAATACAACCCTCCTGTTACCAAATGCTTCTTTGATTGCAAACAAACCTCTGATAGTCAAGGGTTAACAACATTTAGGCACCCTTTTGTATTTTATCTTATTTGATATTAATAAAATGTTTGTGGACCCATTTGTGGGCACAAGATTCAACTCAAATTGTTATTAATTTATAATATTGATTACCAACCCACTCTGACATCATAGACGATATGTAGCCATCGATTGCACTAGATGATATTTGGTTATTATTTATTCTTGAATTTCAGTTGGAGAGGATACATTAAGAATTTCACTGTCCCCGCAAATAAATTAAGAGAGGATACAATCAATACACCAGCTTTTCAATACAAATTTCAAACATCAATGTAAAGTGGATGGTGTTTCTTGTATATGATTAATCAAAAGTATTCTAAGTAATACAACAGTGAATTGTTCACTATATGAAAAACATATCCATGACAATTTAACAAATTGTTCACTATTATGAGGTGTTTACACTCTTGAGAAACATTAAGAATTAAAAAATGGGACACAAAAGGCATTACAATATAATTTGTAAAACATAATATTAATGCCCAACAAAGATTTGAATTTGTATTTATAAGACCAAATGTCTTTACAAAAATGGGATAACAAAGGAGTCCTTGCAATATTTTTACTACTATTGTTCTGCACCTCTTGCAGTTGCTCTATCCAAGTCCTCCTGAAATGTAACACGCTTTGATCACCCTTTACGTCTGGGAGGGAATTCAACATGTTCATTTGTTGGTGGTGCACGCCTATGAATCGCCATATTCTCAACAAAATCTATTGTACGTTTTAGAGAGGTCCCATAATTATCTTTTACACATTCAAAAGGTTGTGCATGGGGATGAGAAACCACGCCATTATTGAAGATTGACTGTGCTCAAAATTTGTTACAAGCATCTTCCACCACCTTCTCAAGGAAATTAAGACTTCTCCTTTGAACTGGTAAAGAAAGAAGAGTTGTGTCTAACAATTTGGGGATCATTGGGATTATTCACATCATCAACAACATTTTGGTTTACACTAGTATTACCAACATTGTCATTGGCATAATCATACCCAACATTATCATTGACGAGGTCAGCAAAACTGTTATTAGCTTCATCCTGAATAAGCCACAAAAGGATGCTTGTTAATAACCCTATGAAAACCATTAATAGATTCAACAAAGTAAGGGATGGTAAAAAACAATACAAAAATAACACTTACATGGGTAGAAGCATGATTTGTTGAAGAAAATGAAACATTTCTTTTGAAAGAAAGTTCCATTCCCATTCTCTTTCTCAAATCAGCAACTTTCAATATATGCTTGCACACATGGCCTTGGGCTGCCCACATGCATTCACACAATGCAAAAGAGTGATCCACGTTATAGACCTTGTAATATTTATCTTCCTTGCTTTGGCTCTTGACCCATGCCACATCAAGGTCAAATTCAGAGAACTTCACGTCACCATCTGAGATGCATAGAGATTTCATCCATGACTTGTTCTCCAATTGCTCAAGCTTGAAGTTCCTATAAAATCCATTCTCCTTACACATTTGGGTCCACCAATAGTAAACAAATACAACCGTCACTAACTTATTCACCAACCAATCCACTCTGCGATGGGTGCAAACTCGTATTTCATTTAGAAACATGTGCTTCAAATGAGAGTGATATACTTCTATGGCAGCATTTGTCTCTTGACCTACATGTGGCATTGTATGCAAACACCTTGCCCACATGCCAATACGGTGGGCCCATTGATCTTTCCAATATGTGATGAATGATTCTTGAGCTGCATATTTTTCTATGAACATGTTTGCATCATGAATTGTTGCCTCCTCAGTAGGAGACTTGTGCATAATTTCACCTAGGCTTGTAAACATTGCTTGCCTTGTTTCAACATCCTTCACCTTTGCAATCAAGTTTTTGAGCCATGCTCTCCTCACGTGCCAACTACAGAGGTATACCTCGCATTGAAACACTTCCCTGCACTCACAATGCCAAAATAATAGGGAAGAGAAAATTTAGTAGCTAAAACATTGTTTTCAATGACAATAAGCAATATTTATGATATACATGAGTCTCACTTACCTAATAGCAACAATTTCAGCATGAGCATCATCCACCATGAAAGCATTTGGTTTCCATTCCAACATGTGACAATGCGCACTAACCACCAACTTACGCATCCACAATGTCAAGTCGGGAACAATAGCCCTCGACATCAATACCCACGCAACAGGAAGCCCATTATGCATATTATCAAATGCAAGAATAGTGTACAACATGAACTACATAAAACAAGAAAAATGTTAAGTTTTATACTATAAAAACTACATAGTTTAAAATATACATATCTACAAGTACCTTTTGTGCATTTGTCCCATATGTGGAATCCATTGAAAGTATATTGTTGTGTGCATACTTCAACATCCACTCACGTTGGAAAGGAAGTTGGAGGCCTAACACAAATGGATGCTCTTCCGTTCCTATTTTAATAAATTCTTCATACACAAATACCTTTTCAGGATTTTTGGTGGCAAATGTTCTAACATTGTCTGCATCATTGAGCTCAAATTTGTATTCTTGCTTCTTTCATCTTTCCCTCAATATTGCGAATATCATCTTTGCTCAAGAAATCATCCCGCTCTGTTTGACCATTGAATAATGTGAGTTTCTCATGGACCATGTGACGATGTTTTTGTGAACAAGTTCAGGGGTCAAGCCCAATAATAACAAACTCTCTACCCAATCCTTCAATGCGCCACTTATGTGTGGAGCCAAAGAACAACGACTACCCCTAAAGTCATCGGTCTCTTGCCCATGGCAAATTTTTCCCTCGTGATCTCTATGGTCCATCTTGTTATATGTAATCAAAGCTCGATCTTGTAGCTTCATCAACACATGGATGGAAAAATGACATTGGCATCCACGACGCAAATGCTTACGGCCAGGTCGACTATTCTGACCAACCTTTGGAACCTTAGAAATGTCATAATGTGCCTCATCTTGAGGCCTATAATCCTCGGGGCCATACGTACACCAGTAACTATATTACACATGCATAAATCAAGTTATAAAAATATTCCAAATCAAATATTTAAAAACATATATTACAAAACATCGTACTTACATTATGTATTGAAGAGATCTATCGATCCTAACTTTTTGGAGATCATATGGCTCATGATTGTATGTACTATCCTGGATACGAAATGTGGTGGGATACCTGGTCTCTTACATTCACCCCTTAGGAAATCATCTATGCGATCTCTTTGTATCCATGCAACAATATCCTTCTCACTACATAAGTTGTACTCCACCTCGCTCCAATCTAATTCCTTGGAAGAAAACTCTCCAGGTGGGGGATTATGCACTGGAAGAGATAATAGAGACTTCCACTTTGAACCCATCTACAAAACAAACAAGAAAGAAGAGAGTTACACATATTAATTTAGAATTTAAAAATGTAATTAAATAAATAGGAATACACAAATGCAATTACTGGTTGCAGAAATGCAATGCATCAAGCATCATTCAGAGAAAGAAAATGGTATTACAACATTCAGTCCAGTCCATGTCCAAGAATGTAATTCAACTGCATTAGTTAACACCCTTTGAATTAGAAAGCAATAGGAAACATGTGACTCAAATTTTGCAAAACCACAACGAACAAGATCACATACTTCAGGGGAGGCATTCAATAGAAGCAAAGGCATTTACTTTGAAAAATGAAGAGTTTAAGATAATTAATGAAATTAGTCAACAAATGAACCTTCAACTGCAATTACAAATCGGTAACTTCTTGGTTAAAGAAAATGAAAAATTGTTCGGTGGGCTAAGGATGCAATTTCAAGATGAAAATGCGATCAACCTACAATAGTAAAGAGAGAATAAGTACTTGTACATGGAGACAATTCAAGCTAAGGGTTTCTCCAATCCTTTCAGAGATGTTATTCAATGAAAAGAAAATGCCTTGCCCATTAACTAGGCGTAATTTCTTATTTAGCATTTATAACTTTCATCCCCTTACCTCGCCCGGACAGAAGAATCTAAAAGCTGTGCTCTGAAAGAACAAGGGATAACATATGCTCAAGCTACAACAGGTGTATTTCACAATGAACATACAACCCGCCTAGACTGAATTTGTAAAGTACATTGGGGCTCTTTCTTTGAGGGGATATTCCCTGAATATCCATGAAATTCTATTAAACAATAAAAAGAAATGACAAAAACAATAAAAGAAGTGACAAAAAAATGCTAGAATGGTGGATAACAATAGGAGATCTTTTTGGGGCCCCTTCCATTCACAATAAAATTGTTTCATATAGAGAGTGAGACAGACACCATCTGTTAGCTATATGAGTTGCATGTAAAAACATGGGGGAAATTTAAGTACCTAGGGGCAATAAACATGAAGTTTATATTAGGCCTTGAAATCCCAATATCAATCGTGAATGAAATGTGCATAAGCCTTGTGACAACAGAGACTAAGATTATTACAGATATGCATATTTTGAGAATAACAGGAAGCCAACAAGGGTGGCTCCATTTGAGCAGTCATGTCATTATATGTTGAGGTAGACCCAATGGAATTTTCATAACTGCCAATGCCATGGTGTTGAACGTCCATACCAAAATCTTCAATCAAGTGAAGGTGAAACTGCAGGCAATAAAATTTCCAATGCAGCTACAAAATCCCAAATTTCCATAAACACCAATAAAATTTCCAATGCAGCTACAAAATCCCAAATTTCCATAAACATCAATAAAATTTCCAATGCAGCTACAAAATCCCAAATTTCCATAAACACATTGATGTTGTGAGAGGATAACTGAACTGGAAGAAGCAAATATCAAAATAATCACCATTCATATCAATATACTTACTGGCAATCATGTGAAAGAGAAACTGCAGGTAGATAAAAGTTGTAGGGAATTACATTCAATAAATTTGATTGAGTCCCTACCTTTTAAGTGAAAAAACTAATATCTTACAGACTGCTCTGGTTGATTCTCTAAAAACATGTCAAAAAGAGCTATTTGCAACCATAAATTCCATTGTTGCTCACCCTGTCATTCCTCCGCCAATTTTTATTGGATATAATTCTTTAATTGAGCAGTGGAAAAATAATAGTTTTAAGTTTAATTTAGATTTTTGGAGGTATGGGTTAGATTCGTGACAGAGATTTCAAACAATTTCAATTAATAGTGCTGGAAAACTTTTCAGAGCAATACAAATTAACGGAGCAATTAACAGAAGTTATTCACTGTTAGTTAAAAAGTTGACCACAGGGGGGACCCACTTTGCCACGTCATCGGATGTTCGAACGTCTGCGGCAAGTTAAGGCATTTCGTATAAACCCCTCGTAAACGCTCACAATTCCTGTTGTTGGGAATGAAGCACTTTTCGACAAAGCACTTCAACGACCGTACGGCACCCTCCAAACACAACGAGTCCCGAATTCCATTAAAAGGTACCCTGCCGAAGATCCTCGGTAATTCGGATGAACAGATAAATCTGGTGATACCTCGTAATATTTAGAAACACGTAAACCCGAGGATGCTCTCTTATAATCTATTAATCCTCTGTAATGACGAATGATAAATCTCGGACTCAAATGACGCTAATTTTTTCTTCGAAATTACGGCTTCAACCGATTTTCCGTAATTGCGACAAGAAAAATCAAGAGATAATTCTCCATGACTTTGATGAGAAAGAATAAGTTAAGAAAAATCGGAATATCTACAGATAACATGATTAGAATCCCCTTTTATAAGTACCCACGGATTGTCTCTACACACATTGATCATAAACTCCATTGTTTGAATACACTATCTCGAAGCCAACTATTACAGTTTTACTATTGTATACCAGCATATTTATAGTGACAAAAGGCTACAAAAAGGGTCTTGAAAATAAGTAATCCCAATTCAAAAATGAGTTCTAACAACTTGACTCTATTCTTCTATAAATAGAGAACCCGACGCAACTCACAAAATGAAAAACTGATGATCGAAACTCTAGATATGGCATACTTTCCGGGGCTAAATAATGTTATTTACAAGTTTGTATTTTGAACAAATCATCTAGAGGCCTTCTAAACACACTTGGAAAACTAATTATCTATTCCTTTTCTCGAATCTAATCATTGCAACCACTCGACATGGAGAAATACTACAAGTTAGAAGCCAAAATTTTCAATTTCCTACTAACGCTTTCCACTTTACAAGTCCACATCGAAATGATTTTACTCCAATTTTAAGATGTTGTCCCAACAATATGCGATTAAAAGAGCTCAAAAAAATGATTTTATCTATATGATCAAATGATTTTAAAAGTTGATTTTAAAAGTTGATGCGGTTTCCCAAGTTACTAGGGAACAAGATCATCCAAACCATTACTAATATGGAGACCAAGAAGACATTTGGCACGTTATTTACTAACGACTTTCTCTTCACTTTTACTAGTTTGTTTAAACAAATTAGGTTATCAAAATTAGTGTACCACCTATTGTGTTAGCAAACATTTAACTCCATGCGGTTACTCCAGAGATACTTGCCCCATGGCACGGTTTAGCGGAAACGATTTTCAATTGTTTTACTTTTAATGTAATAAAAACTTTAATAACCAATTAAGTGTTTTACCCAGAGCGTCCGCGTGTGCGAACCCCTGCTCTGATACCAAATGTAATGCCCGTCCGGGACAAGAAAAACCAGACCAAAGTATAGCAAAAATTTAGGGAAATTTTTTTTAAGGTGATTACTAACAATACTAAAACTAATGATACAAAACGATTCCCTAAATTATTTACTTTAACTTAATTGATCAACCTAATTTCTCAACCACTAGCCCAAAACAATTTTCATTTATTTAATTATTATTAGATTTATTAGAGACACCCTAAAATGAGGCTTCACTCCTTTTTTTTTTTTTTTTTTTTTTTAGTTAATTAGATTTTCCCCTTTTATTTTATTTACCCACACACACACCTCTTAAACTTTATTTTCCATTCACATTTTAGAACACTTGGCTCCCAAAAGGATGAAGGATTGATTGTGAGCCATAGGATAAAAGCTATTTCACTCTAGATCTAAGTTGCCCTAAAAATGCCCTAAATTTTCCTTATCCTCTCCTTTTACCTTCATTTGAATTTCTTTCTTACTTCCCCTCTCTTTCTTATCATTCTTTTTCTCAGTTTTGTTTTATCTTCTCTTATTGCAGGTTGGATGGAAAGGAACTATGGAGTTAGCTCCTCTTTCTTGTAAAATCCTTATTGCATTTTTCTTTGTTATGAAATATACATATATATATTTTAATTTTTATTTATGTGGGGCGGATTTACAGGTGGGGTGAGGGGGAAATTGGCCGCAGCAGATGGAGGCGACAATGCAGGGGGTACGAGGAGGAAGACCCGGCGGCGGAGGATGGGAGAACCGGGCGCAGGCACGAACAAGCTGCGGCAGAGGGAGCCGAGGGGACAGCGAAGGGAGAGAGAGGGTGTAGGGGCAGACGGGGCAAGGAGGGGCGAGCCGGGGGTGAAGTCGAAGAGCAAAGTGAGATGGGGGAGGGGGCTGCGCGCAGAGAGCTGAGCGGGTGCGGGGATGGTGTGAGTGGGGGAGGCCGCATGACGCTGATATGGCGGAAGGGGCGGGGAGGGTTCGGCCTCCCCAATTCATATGTGCCTTTTTTTTTTTTTTAACAAAAACTAAAATTTTATTTATTCTTTTTTTTTTTTTTGTTATTGTTTCTAGTTTTATAATATATATATATATATATATATATATATATATATATATATATATATATATAACTAACAACTATAATGATTTTACAATATAAAGAATAAATATAGAATACAATGCATTTATATTATAATCTACAGATCCTAACCCATTTAATAGTATGTTATATTAGTAATATATTATATAAATGTAATAACTCAATATTTCTTTTTTTTTGCAGAACATAATCTATTTTAAAATATGAATACTAAGAATTAATATGAAGATATATAACTATTTTTATACCCAAAATTTCTAGGCAACTGGATTTAAACGAATTATAGTTATATTATGAAATATAACTATACTTGATTTTAATATTTACAAACTGAAGCAAGATTGGTTTGGTTTGTATAATGCAGATTCTATTTTGTTCTTTTTTTTTTTTTTATTTAGACAATCCAGAAATTTGTCAATATATGAAGGTATTGAAATGAATTTCTAACTTGAAGCAAGAAATCAAGCAAAGGGGTACCATTACTCTTCTCTTCTAACCATGTTTAACGGTAAACAACTTTCCCCCTTATAGTAAGAGAGATCTCTACATTATAATACATTTCTTGACAAAAGGGAGATCTACTTCATGAAGGAAACTTTCATTTTAACAAGGCATACAGGGTATTTCATTCCATATTAAAAGCTAAAATCTGAATAATATAGATGTATATATTCCTTTCAAAACAACCATGAAGAGCATCACTTATTAATGCAACAAGACTCATCACTTATGGAAAGTAACAAGTTTTACAAAGAAGTTCAACTTTCAACCATATTCAAGAGTGGAATAAATACAACTTTGAGAACACACGTGCTTCCATGAACTATACATATATTCCACATGAAAGACTTGCAAAAGAGCTCACTACAATATTTTACAAGGAACATAAGTTTATCAAGAGCTACAATTTTCTAAACAAGAGAGGGTCATAAAGGACCATGCCACCAAAGATACTCCAGCACACCTCAAGGACAAGGCACCAACTTCGAATGCTATACAAGGATTCAACTTCAAGAGAACAAGGCTTGTTTAACCTCCCAACCTTCAGGCATCATTACATGCCTTTCCAAGGGTTGGAAGACATGCTAGCCTCCCCCAAGCCCATGGGAGAGAGAGCTAGCTTCCACAACTTTGAGCACAAGATTTTAGGAGACAAACACCACAATACACTCACAAGCAAGACCCAACCATGCATGAAAGAAAAAACACAACATTGAGAAATAAAAGAAAAGAGGAGAACCATATTCATCCTCTAAATTTGGGGAAGAGTAGATGAGATACCCGAAAGTGACATAGGGTGTGATCTACAAAAGAATGCACACATCAAACTTCCGTCTCCACCTTATTTCTCCGAAGTCAACAAGATCCTCCTTATAACTCCACCCATTCACCAAAAATCCTTCTTGGGAGGATTTTCAAACCCCTTGGGTTTCCTCTCCAAGAATGGGAAAGGGGTTCAAACCAAATGAACCCCTTTACCCACCTCAAACCATATGAGGGGAGTAAAGAAACCAACATGGCTTGCCCATCAAGCCATGAGGTTTGAGAGGGAAAATCCCTCTCTCTTCCCCCAAATAACTCAAACATCCATCAAACCATATGATGGATGGAGTAAAAATCAATACAACAAAATACTCAAGCAACAAACCATACAAGCATCTAAACAAATAATTCAACTATGAGCAAACTAAGATTGAGTAAAGGAACATACCACATAAATGAGCTCAAGAGGTTACCTCTAATAGCTCTCCAAAACAAGATTTTGCAACCTTCTTCCTCAAGAAATCCTCAAGCTCCAAATTTCTCAAGCACCAAGCCAAAGCTCCAAAAAGAAGAACCAACCAAAAAAAAGTCCCTCACTATTCCCATGGATGGGAATTTGAAGAGGAGAAAGCAAGCATCCTCACAAATGAGGGGGTGACATGTGTCACCCCTCTCCCTCAACAAGGTCAAAGATGCCAAAACAAAAGAGAGAAAGGGTGAAATTATCTTTTTGCCCTCTTCTCCCAAATTCCCTAAAATGTTAGCAAGACAAAATAAGAGCAACTTTTAATAAACACTCAAATCCACATCCCTTACATGGATGTGACCAAACAAGTGGTAAAAAGGGAGGGAAAACTCCCTCAAGCCTTGAAAATAAGCCCCCCTACCCATTAGGTAGGGTCCAAGGGCTCATTTTTGTGTTGGGGGAACTCCCAAGCTACAAAGGGGTCCCCAAAAATGCCCAAAATACCCTAATTTCGGGTTTTGCATTTTTGGCACAAGGGTAGAGGGTGTGGGGACCACCCAAGGGTCTCACATGTGACCCTAAACCCTTGTGCTTAAGTGACACATTAAACATAATCAACAAATTAAAAGAAAGAGGAGTTATTAACTCCCAAAACAAGTTTACATCATAACCAACTACCCTAACCAAAATTAATAATTCAAAGCGTAATACATTACATACATTGGGGTCACTCATAGTGCCCAAAATAATAATAACCTATACTAAGGCTTCACACAAAGAACATGGCTAGGACTCAGCCCGTGGGCTGCTTGTGCAAGATTGTGTAGCTAGTCTGAATCCCACGTTCTCCTATGACCTGTCACCTGCACACTCATTGCACACATTAACCGCATCTGTCCAATACAAGAGTAAACTAGCTGCTCACTAAGTGAATAGATTCAAACATGTAAATTAATGATACCCCATCATCAATGTGGAATGCACAATCTCACACAATTCATCGTATGTTAGGTATTACAATACATATCATGTCATATCACCATGTCATCATGTATCCTTATCAGCAAAACGAATACGTTACAAAATCAAGGTATGTGACTAAACTAATTATCCAACATGTATCAGTTTGACCCAAATCACATAGAAAAGTGTTAGTGTCCACAATATCAAATAAAAGGTGTCAACCTACTAATTTAGTTAAATTAGCACTACGCGCTCCAAATCACCATACATGTTCATGAAGACAAACCGACATATCCAAAATCCATAACTGTGGTTTAAGAATTCAGCAGATCATAGAGGCTAGAAAAAGTGGGCACTACGTTTCGAGGGACCGACTCCAATATGTCTTCCTTCTCAAAGCCAGCGAGGATATTCGAGGATCGAATCTACCGGTTAGCGTTCTCCTTTTGTGTTTTATCATTTCACAATTAACAACAGAATGTCCCAGAGAAAGCAATTCCTACATCTAAAAGGTATGCCCTCGAAGTCCGAGGTTGGGTCCAAGTTCGATTTTGCACCTTTAGCTCAATATGAGCTGGAAGATCCTTAGAGGTATCAACCTCAACAAGAATTCTTGCATAGGTTGATGCGTGAATTCCGAGGTTTGGGAGTCTATGTTAATGATCCGCCCTTGATGTATTGCTATTATGGCTATCGGACATTTTGATCCCGAGTGCGAGGAGGAAGGTGGGGTAATCTAATCCAAATCGGTTTGCGTGAGAAAGATTCGGTGAGAGGGTTGAAAGATGGGAACCAGGGTTTTAATATAAGGTATTTTTTTTGGGAGATCCAAAGCTGATTAGCAATGATATCCTTATCAGCTATGGATTCAAAAGCAACAATGAAGATTCCTTTAGCACATGGGTAGAGATCTAACCTTCCTTTTAGAAGCGGGATCCATTCGTGTGGGGACGGTAAACTAGGCCAAAGTCCAGTGAATCTACAAATTAAGGCATGTTCTTGATAGAAAGACTCTGTTTCAAGGACTTCCTCTCCAAAGGTAATGCATGGATTTTTCTCAACAGGCTTCATAGTAGTCTTTGCAGTATTCTTTGACTGTTTAGATAGTATATCGGCGAAGGAGGGACCACTGGATCTTCCATTAACTGTATCCCTCCCACCTCCCTGGTTCAGCACTTCAGGAAAGAGTGTAGGAATCGAATCAGATCCGCCACTCTGCCAAACTACATTTTCTCCGTTGAGGGGAGCAATAGAGACCCCATGTCGTGAGCTTGACCCAAAGCCGGTTTTTCCAAACCCTCGGGCCTGTGACTTCATGGGAGAAGGACCCCTGAATTCCTTGTTTCCATTCATATTTTTACCAGTAGCCACGGATCTATCAGTGGAGACTGCCTTCCACTGATTTTTCATTGACTCTTTCAGCAGTGGAGTATCTTTACCAAATGCTAGGTTAATCCATGAGAGATCACGACTCTCTGCAGAGCGTATTTTTCTCCAACGCTGCTACCCGTATTAGGGTTTTCACCAAACACGTGGCCGGGCGATTTGGGGTTTTTTTAACCATGTTTCAACGGAAGAAGCGAAGCAGAGAGCAAATGGAGTAGGTAAAAATTGTCACTCACATATAAGTCACTCACATACTTTTGGAATCCTCGATATCATAGCCTCATCCAAAATATTTTGACAAGAAGTGACAATATGATCAATATTCATCAAAGTGTAAGTGTGGGTAAAAGATATACATTCCCTTGTGTATAGAATTTACCTTCTAACTATTGAAGCCATTAATATAGCCATGTACATTAATTTGATTTTGATCACTCTTCGTGTTGGTTTATTATACCAAGAGAAAGGATTTAATCAAATTTCTCAATGTTTATCTTGAGACTTCATAACAATCGAAGGAGATGTAGTGATTTTATAGTGTGGTTGAGATAATTCATTGAACTATGGTTGGAAGTTGCATTTTTTAACATTTTATTTACATATTAAAAAATTGAAATAAGAATAACTATAAGGTCCCTGTCATCATTATATGGGTGCTTATTAGAATTTTTATTTAAATTAGTGAACATCATCTTTTTAGTAACCATGGTTTGGTCTCCCCTCTTAAATTTTATAGGGGTGACAATCTTTATACCAATTCTAAAATTTTCAATCCTTCGCTTCACCTATATGTCACGGTAGAGGTTTAACATTTTTCTAATGAAAATTTACAATTGTATAGGTTCCATTCTTTCTTATTCATTTATTTTCCCTCGGATGAATCTTCTTGAGATGTTTTGAGGACATGTTGAGTGAATAGTTATAGAGGAACACCTGAAACCAAGTGTAGTGGGAGTAATAATGATTGGATAATTAGGAACACCTAGTCATCTACGCTCACTCCTTATCGATGCCAAAAACAATAGTTCGATGTAGTGAAAAAAGTGGACCTAGTGGCATAGCAAACAATGTGGATCTCAAAGATGGAAGAATGGTAGATGCACAAAAGATTATTAATTTTATAATATGGTAAGATGAAAAAAATCTACAAATATAATGCATTGAAAATAGAATTTCAAAAATAACTTTCAATATACATAAATATGGTATATAGCCTACAACAAGAGTTATATCCTCTTTTATTATTAGTTCCACTAAAGGTGGTACACACACTAAAGGTGGAACTAAATGTAAGCACCTCCACTATTGGAAATTATATAACATTAACTAAATGTATATATTTACTTATTTAAAAAACTTGACATTGTGTATTAGTTATAGAAGAGCTAACAAGTTGAACTTAACAATAAGGGAAAATTGAATATGTTGTATCAAAACCCCACCTTAAGTGAAACCTACGGAGGTTTATAGAAAAGAAAAAAAGTCTTAGAATCATTATAAATGGGTACAAAAATAAGGCCCGATTATTTACCCATATGTCCAATTTGAATGATAAAGGAAGGATTTAAGATGAACCCCACCAAGGAAAAATTATTTCTCCTTAACAATAATTCACATAAGAAGATATGAAGATGATGTTAAAGGTTCGGTGAAAATTTCAAAAATTATTCCTTGAAGCCACAAACTCAAAGTAAAGGACACCATCTTGGATGATATTTTGAATAAAGTACAAGTGGAGCTTATTGTGTTTCATGCATTGATGTCCATTGGGTTGTAGTAAATTGGTATGGAACCATTCATTTCATACTAGAGTAATGGGTTGATTTTGTGGAAAACTAAGCTCTTTCACCAATTACTAAGCCATGAAACTCCTAATTAGCTAGAAGAGAACATCCATATTCGAATATCTTCTTGATGATATTGTAATAATATATTGATTGTTTCAAGACCAATAAATAGGGCCAAGACCAAGATTATATAAAAATACAAAAGTATATTTTTTATCACTAACATCACTTGCCCAATCCAAGTTGGTGAGTCCCAAAATATATGAAGAAAATATTGACGTGTAGTGAATACCAAATGTTTTTAACTCCCAAAATGTATCCGAAAATAGGTTTGGATACCTACTAAAGAGTAATATTTGGACCATGTGTGAAACAAGATAAAATCACAAGTGTAAAATAAATATCGGGAGAAGTGTGTGTTAGATACAAATTACTTCCAACTAAATACATGTATAAAGTAGCATCGATACTTAGTAGTAGTGCAAGTGTTTTCAATTTGACTCGACCTAAATAGTGAATGGGGAGGCATTGCAATCAAGCATATCAATATGATGAAGAAAGTAAAAAACATATTTATACTAATAAATGGAGATCACATCGAAGACTAAGTGATTTATATTCTAAGAAAATTATGTACAAATTCAAATTCTATCATGTCAAACTGTACTCCATAAAATTGTGTCATATATGTTTTGCAAGAAATGTCTAAAACATGTGTGATCATATGATTCTAAATGTTGCCCCTTATTTTTAATATTTTCCAATACATATTATGATTATTGGGGCCCCCTTTGACACTACTACCCCAATTTATATTGGTATACGAGTATAAGAAATGTAAACAAAAAATACACCCTATATGATCACACATGTTACCTACCACCTTACCTAGGTGACAACACCCCCCCCACTCCCTACTCCTACCCATCATATCTTGAATAATGGAAGAAAAACTACTTGTGAAGATCAATTCATCATCATAAAATACAAGTATCATAATGTCATCTCCATATTTTTGGACATAAACTTTATGATCAAAATTATAGTGAGAGAAACATTAAGAGAAAAAAATTATCCTTCTCATACTAAGCATGAGGAGATTACTTGAGAGCATAGAGAAGACAAGTGAAGCCTAAAAAAATTTAATAATCTTACATAAATCCCTATTGTCTTAATTTATAGATCTCGCTCTCTACTCACATACTAAACTTACCCGGTGCTCTCCCATGAGTTATATAAATCATATAAACTCCCAAATCCTAACATCTATCCGGTTTAGGCATGTGTTATTTATAATATATAATTCACCAATTAAATTATTTTAATGAATCATATCTATCTTGAATATATAAATAAATTTTTATTACATTTATTGCACGTTTATTGGACATTTTTCCACAAACCTCTCTAGGACCAATAATATATTTTGTGTAGTTATAAATTCTCAATAAGCTTTTTTAATCCACTAGATCTATATCTTTTAATCATCGACAACGTTAACACAGGCATGTAGGTGCACTATTTTCTTTTGAACAGTGCTCTTGAATGTGGGAAGTTGTCACCGTATAGACATTGTAGTTGAGGAGTAGAATGTACATGTCACCATATAAGTTAGAGAAATGATGATGAATTATAAATTATAATGAATCCTCAATATGATCATATGTATATTGCATAGTTTGATTAGTCATACTTACCTATGAACATTGGTGTACACTACTTGATAATGTGTTAGTGTCCTTTGTGGAAGACATTCATAAGGTTTTTAATGACTATTTATGGATGATCATAAACAACACTACAAATGTGTGGCCCTACATTCTGCGCCAATGGGAAAATCCAATTTGCAAAGGCTTTTTGTTTATTAATTATATGATTGGTCCATTTTGTAGAGGCCCCACCACGTTTGTATGTGTTGGATAAGGATTGCCCTATTTAGGCTACACCTAAATAGGTAACATAGGTTAAAATTGAGGAGGTCATTGATGTAATTGGTGTTGGATAATTTATTATAGACGAAAATAAATTATTTTTCATTGCATTTTATTAGGATTGGTTTTAGAGGTTCTACTTGGATGATTAAACTTTGTGGAAGTATAGAGGTAATGTCTTGAGATGAATACAATACTCATAAGGAACACTATGGATTATAACCCATTCAAATATCATTGTGAATATACTTCAAGCATCAAAGTAACAACGATTTAATATGGAATCACATATATCTTGTGTATCTATGGTTTTTTGAATAGCATGTTAAATGATATGGTGTTGGGAAAAAACAAGAACCACATAATGATAGTTGTGGGTCCTAATATTAGTGGTAACACAATGATTCCAAAATATTTTTGATGATGTCTATCTAGACTTTTTACTATGCATTTTTACTAATCAAGTATCTTTGTGTGCACCAAAGGTTATTAAATAGTGTCATAGTGCATATGTTTTTTCTTACCATATGTTGTTTTGGCATCATTAGTCTTAGCTTTGTGGTTTATTTTGAAATGTATCAATGAAATATGTGGTTGTCTTTGTGTGCACCAAAGGTTATTAAATAGTGTCATAGTGCATATGTTTTTTCTTACCATATGTTGTCTTGGCATCATTAGTCTTAGTTTTAAAGGTGGTTTATTTTGAAATGTATCAATGAAATATGTGGTTGGGTTTATCTTAAACTTTAATTTATTTATGGAAATAAGATTAACTTCAATATATTTTTATTATATGACATATATCATTAATAGATTGAAAGAAATTTAAAGCAATAGACTATTGGAAGATCGGAAGTAGAATTTTTTGTGAAAATGTATAGTAATTCCTTTTCATTCATAAGATTTATAATTTTGAAGGCATGGTCTTATAGAGAAGCACACAATCATCGAGATGATGATTATCTCATTTTTTAGCTATGAGATCCAAGTATATGAGAATTTGTGAGGTAAGAAGTAGTCATCCAAAGGTTTGAAGGCACATACCAATGCAAGAAGAAGGGTGTAACATTCTCAAGGTGTATTCCTTAAGGCTACTAGAGAAAAAAATTAGTAGATTATCATTAGTCACATAATTTCATGTTAAGAAAGCATCTAAGATGTTGTTCCTAATCATCTTTACCATTGAATGGTGTAATATTAGTGCAAAAACCATATTGATAGGGGTAATTAGACATATGTAGGCCTAAAAGGTTGTGTAAAAATGTTTGAGCGGCGCCCGCCATCCAAGTTACATGTTTCGGTAGGAATCGGTAGTTTGACCATAGTAACAAAGACCGAAGATTAAAAGCATGTACAAGATAAAACAAAATAGCAGTTGTTGACATATATAAGAGAAATCTGTTGCAAGTGCATTGTTTTGATCAAAGTATCATGATCGAAAATAGTCGATATATGGAAAAACCTATAAAACAAAGCTACATATTGTTACATATGTGGAAAGGCATATGATGCCATTCAAAAATTGACAAAAACTAGAGTGTTTATTAAAGCTATGTGTATATTATAGATCGAGTTTGGTCACTTTTTACCTAAATGTAGAGACCGTGTGCTCTATGAGTCAACACTTTGCAAAATGTCTATGATAAAATAGTAGAGCTTTTATTATTATTGCATGGGCAAGGACATTACATGCCTAGCAGGTCGGCATTTAGTGAAACAGATTAACACGCTTTCTGTATCCTCTCACACTTTCCATACATGTCTACTATAGAACTCTGACAAAAATCCGCTTTCCATTATGCTTGGGTGGATGGCTATGTCCTGCTCTACAGCTCCCAGTACGACACAGGCTGCAAGTAACGTGGAAAAGGTTTTGGAGTCTAGCTTTACACGTGTCAATTGCATTTGCATGAAAGTTTCCAAGTCCTTTTCAACAAACGCATTGTGTGCATATGTTGTAATCATTACAGTCCACAAGTCAAATAAGGGGCATAATTCAATCTCGTATGGCAACAACAGGTAGCAATGAAATTATCAAATGTAGGATACAAAGTTAATAAGGAAAAATTGCAGGATCTTTCATCAAATCATGAACATCTTCAAGAAATCAACAAACTTCTTTGAATAAAACAAGGCATCTTGTATCATCGAAACAAAAGAGCAGCGAGCATAAAATTACAATTAAGATTCGTTATGTTGCAGGTATTTTTGTATGAAAACTTGAGAGGATGGAACTATTATATTGAGACTCTAACTAAGGTCGACTCCTCAGGTACATTTTAGACTTGTAATCGACAAAAAGGCTCGGCGTGTTTCGGAAAATTAATAAATTGTAAATTTACTACAGAAATGCAAATAATGTATAGTTCCAAGGGCCCTTAAAAGCAAAAATTGAATCAAGGGAATCTATATCTAAACTTGAAAATCAAATTCGAAAAATAGATAGCTTAGCTCCACCGATTTAGAATGTTTGTTGTAGAAGTCTACAAAATTTAGTTTTCCAAAAAGTCCTCAAAACTAAAATATAAAAAACGCATATAAGACTTCAAGTCAATAATTTTTTTGTACTTTTATATTTGAACCTTCTAGCCCATAACACCATTAGAATAGTCGATTTAATATGTAAGATTTATTAGCGTAAAAGTCAATATTTTTTAAAAATTAAATGAACTAGCTTTTAATATTTTTATAATATTATATTAATTATTCTAACATAATTTGAAAGGCAATGCTTAAAAAAATGTCATATAAATAGCCGTCTAATTTAAAGCCAATTTAATAATCTTTTCTATAATCACACCCTAAATAAGAAAATATAATATAATCTTAAAATAGTTTAAATATAAAATCCTTAACTTTTCAAAAAAATATATTGGTATGTATTTAAATTATTTGATGATAATTATCTTAAAATAACTTAAATAGTTATATGAATTGACTGATTGACAAGCATTAATAAATGCCAAGCCACTTGGCTATTTCTTATTTTTTGGTTTAATAAAAAAGAAAACCCTATATCTCAATAAGGGTAAAAATTAGTCAAATCAAACTTTCTCACCAATCAAAATAACAAAAAATGTAATTTACCAAAAAATATATTCATGTAATTGTGTCAATTCAAAGTTTACGCATTAGAAATTTTGGCATAGCAGAAAAATTCTTGTATATTATTGGCTCACAGCAACATAAATAATTAAATGAGGTGAAAGGTATAGTATTCCTGCCTTGACAGGAACTAATAATGTTTGAGATCTTTTCATATGTCATGCCCTATTAGATACTTGTTATATTTGAGCAACCTAGGCTTAAAGAGACAAAATATGTTGCATAAAATTTTGGTTACTAGTAACGGTAGGGAATAGGTGGTGTCACGTGAAATGTAGGCCTAAAAGGTACATGATAAGTAGTATGTTATGTAGGTAGACCTATAAATACTTGATTAATAGATAGTGGTTCCACCATAGTAGGAATGCTAGGTACTCGTGTTGCTGTGGGTATAGACATGTGAATTAAATCAATACAAATATTGGTATGAACACTTAATGTCGGATGTGATTCTCTATAAGGTGAATTAATGTCATTCAAAGGTTCATTTTGTGGGTTCTTAGATGTAGTTTTGTTACCTTACTTATCCTTTTTATCCTCTAAGAGTATACTTAAGATGGAATTTTTGTTCTTATGTTTTCCACTAATCATTTAGCAATAATTGGAAAGAATTTCTACTTTTTCAAGGACTACACCATTAAGATCATTATGATGTATTTTACCATAGTAATCACAATGGTTTTTAACATCTTCATAAAAATCCTAAATTTTATACATAATATCATCAAATTATAACATGTTCATTTACATTCATATGTTCATTATTAATATGTGCATGAATAAAAAAGTTTGTAATTCATTGATGTTCACTATTTCATTTAGTACATAGTACATATGTGTTAAAGAAATCTTAATACCATTCAATATAACACTTCGATGTATAGGTATAGGGGACACAACCTTCTTCCATGGAATAAAATGTATACATGAAAGTACCAAAGAGAGGGTAAATGAACGAAATTTTATTTGTTCAATGTAATATGGGAAAATGAAAATCAAACTTGAAATTCGAGCATGATTTAATTTAATTTGAATTAATTAAATCTAAGTATTATAGAGTAATTGATGTATAAATGATAAAGTACATAAAAGACACAAGTAAACTAAAATTTAAAATATGAAACACTAAGAAAAAAGATGAAATAAGAGGACTTAGTTGATTTACGCGTAACTTGGAAGTGATCTGAGTAGGGAAAAATGTTGAACAAGATGTAGGTAGCGTCGTATCTAACTTCTATAAATTCTGGAACTTACGAACAAGGCTGGACATGGGCGTCTAAGTGCTGATGTGGGTCTGGTCACCCATGACCGCACAATAGCTTTGGATCTAGTTTCGTTGTATCTTAATAATGTCACAATTATTCCTTGTTGATCGTCTGGTATTCAAACTATGATCGCCGATGATACATGTAACTTGTGAAAGAGAAGTTCACCTACACAAGCCCACAAACCGAATCAAACATAAAAAAGAAAAATACATAATGGGGAGTCGGATCGACCTCGACGGTCACTCGACAAAATGAACTTACGACCGAGCATTGCACTACATCTCAGACTCCATGAAGTTTTTGTGAGTGTGTGTAGAAATTGTGCCCTAGGATGCCCTTATGCAAGTTGCACTTGATAGTGGGTTGTAGTTAGAAGGTATCAATGTAGTAGAATGTGTGGATGGAATAGAATGAATTTCCCCTTTATATGTTGTGTATGCAGAGTATGCAGTCCCTTGTCCCTTGAATGGATGTTAGATGAATGCTTTAGAGTTAATTAGGTTCCTTTTGGATGCAAGCTTAAGTGATAATAGTAATGATTAGTGTTTGGTCTCTCATTTTTAAAGTATAACTATGTATTTATATGATTCCCTTATTAAAAAATCGTAATTGACAAATGGAAGGCCGACCCATAAGTGAAAAAGATGCCCCAAAGATAAAAGAAACAAAAAGGAGTGAGTAAGATAAAAGAGGTAGAGAGGCGCCCGGAGGGGACATGAGCACCTAGGCTTTGTTGTCTTAGCTAGGTGTATTATGAGTTCACTCGCTGCTCCTTGCTTCCATTTGCATTTTTTTACGCAAATTAAACCACTTCATCAATACAACATTTCTTAGAAGACATATGTCGAGTTATCAATGAGATGCTCATCGCCTAAGCTGTTGAAAGTAGAGCAGACCATACAACATGCACATTTTTTGTTCATCACATATATTTAACAATGAAATTATTTTGTAGTTACTTAACATGCAATTTGTATACCATTCACAATACAAATAGCTCATCATCATCAATGGCAGGAATCTAAAGAATTATGGGAATTTTACACAGCAAGAAATACATGCCATTAAAAGAAGGTTTCTCTCTCGTGTAATGAATTTGACAGGCATTTCAACTCGAAAGCTACTTAACAAATGAGAAATATGGAAGTGTGGCTCATAACGTTAGTGCCCGCCACGAGATGCCTAATGATGAAGCATTTGGGTCCGTTTTGCCTAATCCTCTCGCACATTCACGGGTGGTCAATTTAGTTAGCGGAGGTAAAAAAAAAATCCAAATGAATGTTGCAACACGGTGGTGGGGCACTTGGGTGTGAACACGGAGGTCACGAGTTCGATTTTGCATGCACTCCATAATTGTAAAATGTATGATGTACTCAAACACAAGTTTTCCCTTATGTTGAAAAATCAAATAAACGGCGGTGAAAATCAAATGGATTTATTTATTCAACGTCTATGTAATTGCACCGCACAATCGTTGATTTCACCGACTCGACAACATGTGTCCAAATTTTGGGGTCTTCTTCTCACTTAGAGAAACGCCTTTGGCGTAATTATTTGCACGATATATTTGTTTGTCATATATACACCAACTCTTATTAATCGGCCATCATCAAGACAAACCAAGACGCTTTGTACTTTAATCTTTCAAATTACTATCATATGAAATGAAATGAAATTAAAAAAATTAACGTCCATGAGGCTAAAAATAGCCTATGAGATAGTAAAACCAATTTCTTTTATTTTCATCATTTTTTGATCTTCTTATGTTAGTCTTGATGATGAAGTTCCCATTTTAGCTATCAACTCTTCATTGAACATATCTTGTAATGACAATGTTGTGAAATTGATTGCATATCTCAAACAAATGTCATTATAAGCATTGCATTCTATAATAAAGTGTTTTTCGATTCCACTGCCCGTCTGAGCAAAAGACACAAAGTCTCTCTTTCCATTTTGCTTTAGGCTTTTTCCATCTACTTGTTATGCATCTAAGCCGATGAGAGTTAATCCTTAGTTGAGCTATGAGAATCTTAGCTCTCCAAGGGATGAGGGCCCCTATATAGGCCTTTTGTTGATGATCACAAGTGTAGTTAAATTCTTTGAGGTAGTATGTATTTTTAATCCCCATTTTTTCCCACATAGTTTTGTGGAACTTATCTATGACAAATGCTTTTATTTCTTTATTGTCCTTGGGCCATACATTCCATTCAATATTTCATCTTTTTATCCACTTAAATATAGGCAAAGTTCTTCAACAGATCGTAGACCTGCTGAAAAGACCTTTCTAGTTCATAGACAGTACATAGAGCGGGCAAGCATATCACCAAAAATGAATCTATAGCTCTCTTTAGAAGAGTTTGACCGTTTAAAATAGTACTATGTAAATAATAATTCTATAATATTGTACTCCAAAGGTTCCATTTAGTTATTTAAAAAGGTATTAGCTGTGGATTATCCAACATTGGTAATAAATTAACTATGCAGACTTATGGAGGATTTACACTAACAATCACTTTGAAGTGCTTCTGTGCTTTGTGGGTCCCTCGCCTGTGATTATAGGCATTGTACATGAGTAAAAATTCATGGAGTTGACCACTCATTGAATAGGTAAATACTGTACTTAAATTCCCACAAAATTGGAACTATCGAACCAAAACAACCCTGCAGAATGCAATACTCATTTTATCGATGAAAAATTACTACGCTGCACTGCAGAGTCTCCAATTTACTTAGAAGAATAAGATAGTTTATGAACAACACTGCATAAATGCAACACCTGTTTTATTGGATGAAAAGACAATATACTGCAGAATCTCCATTTAACTTAGAAGAATAAGATTGTTTACGAGGATATTAGCATTAATAAAGTTGCATAGATCACATGTTCCTGTTCAGACTGAAATGCTTGAGAAGACACCAAACAAAGAAATAACCCAAAAGCCCTAACCTGGGCAGAATTTGGGAATCAGAAAGAAAGAACATTCATTATTTAATAGCCTTAAAGAAGACATAACATAAAAGTTTCAAAAATCGCAACTTTGGGCAAAGCTGGAGCAGATATCGTATGTATCATTAGAGAAATTTATGTTAAATATGGCCACAATATGTATTGTGAACCATTCTGACAATAAGACCTTCCTTACAAAGAGAAGAATGAAGATGCTTAGCATCTACCTGAAAAAATTACATTGTCAAAACTGCAAAAAAATACATCATTACAGGAATCCCCATTGAAATTGAGGACATGTTCAAAAAAATAAGCAGCGAATATGCAGGCTTTTAATGCTGCTTTTGACAAACCAAGATTTTACAAAGTGAAGGGTCTCTGAAGCATAGCATAATATCATCAGATTGTCCTGTCAGACTAGATGATTCGTGACCCTTGTTTTCCATCATATTGCTGTTATACAACACTTATTCGGGCCACAAATGAACAAACAGCTAGTCAACCCTGTTAACCAGTTTCACTTTGTCTCCTTCCAAGTTGAGACCTCCGGTCTTTACATCACAGACATTGTTTGCTAAATGTTTCACAGTTTTGAAATAAAGATCAAACGTAGCTTTTAGATCGTCACAAGATACCTTAATCCACTCCTCTGCATAACTGGTCGGCACACTATCTTGACCATCCTTCCCATGGTCCTGAATCGCAGGCCTTATTCGGTCATAAAAAGAATTCAATTCCAGTGCTGTTGCAATCTTTGTTTCCTGATCAAATGTTCACAGATTAACAAAGTAAGGAATCTGTACAAAAAAATGCAAGCAAATATGGGTGACAAAAATAAGCACACTTCAAAAGTGGAATCTGCATTTTTGTATCGGATATCCAACATTTGTATGTTTTGACTATAGACCACGGGAACATGCAATATTTTTCTTACAGTGGTGACAGGATGGTCAGAGTAAAGTCACATCTGATACAAAAGTGCATTATCACAGGAAACTTCAATATCTGGAATAGAATTACTCATTGACTTCCTGCCTCCAGCAATGAAGGTGACATAACCACATTTCGGTTATGCACAGAATAACTTGCAGTGCATTCAGCAGGGATTGGGTTCAGTAATAGAAAAATCCTAACTGATAAATGTTCGTTCTTATTATGCATGAGAAGAAGTGCATTATCACAGGAAACTTCTATATCTGGAATAGAATTACTCATTGACTTCCTGCCTCCAGCAGAAGAAAATGAAGGTGACATATAGATCAACCACATTTCAGTTATGCACAGAATAACTTGCAGTGCATTCAGCAGGGATTGGATTCTGTAATAGAAAAATTCCTAACTGATAAATGTTCATTTTTATTATGCATGAGAGCAGTTAAGAGCTAAATAGTATTATAGGTTCTCTTCTAACACAAACATAAATCATCATCTACTGACGTAGGAACAAAGACACCCCTTGTGCCATCACAAACATGGACAAAATGAACACAATAAATCATTTAGGATTTGCAGATTATAGTTCTCATTTCATAAATACCACCCATGAAAATTGTGACAAGGAGATTTTCATCACAAATCACTCAAAACATATCAATATAAAGATAATATATTCGCACCTCTGCTGCCAAAAGTTCTTCACGAGCTTCCTTTGATGGTAAAATCTGACTAATGAACTCAGCATTGACCCTTTTGCTGATGAGATGTTTCGATTTCGGCATGAAAAGCAAAGTGATTTCTTACTTGGCAAAACAATCGGTGAATCTAAATGGTCATTAAAAACTGTCTTGACAGATTCATTCTCAGAAAATGTAGCATCAATACTCGCAGGACACCGTTCACCATTTACATTATCAAATTCCATTGCTTCACGCGTGGATTCAATTGTTCCTTCCATTTCCATAGTTGGTGCCTTCCGATCTAAAGCAACGATGCTCATTTCCTGTCTCTCATCCCATATAGCAGTTTCTGCTAATTCTAACAATGTTGACTTATCTAAATCTTTACTGCCTGAGATATCAGAAGATTTGTTATCTTTCTGATCAGTGGTAGTGAACGAAGTGGAGTCCCTACTACTTGTCCCCACTGAACCCACAGTCTGTGAGGCAGGAGATTGCTTTGTAGCTGCAATTTTTAGCTTCTTGCACACTTTGACCCGTTTCAAGAAATTGGAGAGTGGTTCATCCTCGTCAGAGTCATACAGTGGGACATTCTCTACAGAGTATCTGATCAGTCATAGTCACAATTGTCAAAAAGTGAATAGATTTCTGATGAAAGCATCCTTTCACGCATATAATGCCTAAAAATCATAACAAAGAGGAATTCATGGAGACTTCTAAATCTCTACAAAAAAACTCAACAGTGTAAATTCAGTTAGTCGTAAGAGAAACCAACTTCTAGAATCAAGCAATACCAATGGAAATCTGAAAGGCTATTAGTTAACATGCAGGAGAGGCGACACTGAAAAAACTGCTACCATGGCATTTTTTTTTGAAGTGTGATAAAATAGAAATTTTGGATTTATGAATGCAATGCATCATTATAAAGATACCTGAAGTCGAAACACACAATACTAAAAATGAATGAATCTCAAGATCAAGGACAAATCTTATCTTTCTTTAGGCCTTAGTTAGGATAACACATTACCTGGATGGTCGCTTGAATTCTAAATATTATTTTGAACATTTTTAGAGCTATGTTTTCTTAATTGTCTTTGATTTCAGTTTTCAAGACACATTGAAAAAATGGTTTGGAAGGGCAACAAAATCACGTGGATGATGCACATCATTTCTGGTCTGCCTGGACCCTATCAGGGAGTAGGACCATGCTAAAAAGAGTTCGGCCCAATACCACTTTACACATATTGACCAGACTAACAGGTTCAACAGCTAGAGGAGATACAAAGAAATGTCAAGCAGGCTAAACTATGTTAACAAAAAAATTGATTTAACCATAAGAAAGCAAAATTATAATACAGAGCTTCAAAATACCTACTAAAAGGTTCAACAGCTAGAGGAGATACAAAGAAATGTCAAGCAGGCTAAGCTATGTTAACAAAAATATTGATTAACCATAGGAAAGCAAAATTATAATACAGAGCTTCAAAATACCTACACAAATCATTTATGAGGAGAAAAACAATTATTTGCCATGGTAATTAGTAACTATCAAATTCTAATGAGGTGAAAATTTAACATATATATATTTTTAACATAACTAACTGGGGTGGGTGACCCCAAGGAAGTCCATATGCTTCAGCCCTGTGAACATCATCTAGGTGCAAAGAATGCTCAGTGGACTGTTCATGCTCATGAGATATGGGTTCTTATAAACCACTACTCATGAAATATGTCAATGTAGATTCACTCGAAACTAGAAATCTGAATCCCAAAAGTCATGTTACATAAAAAAGATTACATTGAATAAGGAAATTACTTACCATTCTTTTTGGCTGGAAAAAAGCAACAATATGACATATAGATAACAGTACATACGCTTTGGCATATAGATAACAGTATATAAAACTTCATAACTTAGTTTGATATCTAACAATTTCTGTTAAATTAATTGTTAGTGTCATCACAATGTATGTTACAAAGAGAAGAACAAATTATTTATACAAAATAAACTTATAAAGAAGATCAATATCGTGTTGTGTTTTTACCTGATTCCATAGGATAAAGAGATAAGATGCAAATATGGATGCTAATATTTTGAATCTTTGATTGACTGTCATTTGCATTGACATGTTTGTGATGGCTAGCACTTCCAGTGGAAGAACAAAGGGTGTTAAAAAATATGTTAAGGTTTAGAGGAGTTCTAGTGAATCCATTAGCCCAAGCGGCTGAGATTCTTCATCAACCTTCTTCTGTAAGTGTGAAGCAATCAGCAGAAGAATTGAGGGATATTGAAAAGTTAATAGATGTACACAGCACAGCCACCCTAAACCCCACTATAAATGACTAATCTCAAAGTGATGGCTAAACAACCCATCTTTGAAAGAACATGTCCTAATCTACAAAATTATAACAATCATGGCTACCATGTTTTTGCTGATGGTTGGACCAGGCATGTTTTGCAGATGAAATAATCCTCTGCCATAATGAGAACTTTGTCACTGTCTTCTCTCAAATGGCTGATAAAGCTGAAGTTTCAGGGGCATACCTTTACCTTAACCATGAGGATCTTTGTATGTAGCTCTGACATATAGGGTGTTCTCCTACTATGGAATCTTCCTAAAAATACTTTGTTTGAAATTTGAGTTCACCTTTTCAAATTGCCCCTAATTCTGAAGAGAGGATAGGTTTTAGAGAATTGGGGAGGTGTTGGGGAACCATATTGAGGCTTCCACGATTACAAAAGAATATGGATTGGCAGCTCATACCAGGATCTATGTCATCGTGGATATTAGCTAGCCGCTTAAGAAATCCCTAAAGATTCAGATGAGATATTTTCTCAGAAAAGACCTCAGACTATGAAGCCCTTCCTAGACCACACCTATGGCAAATTTACCAGATTCCGGTCCAATGTTCAATTATCCCACAAGAGTCAAGCCCTTGAGGAAACCCTCCTATGATCCAGCCATTCAATCAGGACAGGATGTTATTCATCATCAAATGATGGCTTTGTTCTAGTCAAGGGCAGTGCCCATGATGGCACACACAGAGGTCAGGGTGGTAGAGAGCCGAAGAGTCCAGCCAAAATATTTAAAATTTTGAGGAATATGGTCTTCTATTATGCAGGAGATAGAATAGAGGCCGAAGTCCCTGAGACTGCCATACTATCTTTAACTTGGGGGAGCAGAAAAATAAGGTGGATTCTACTAATTTCAAAATTAATTGGTAACTGGTAACTCATGCCATGGAAGTTTGTAGTTAAATTCGGCTAAATCTACACAAAATCTGGCCAAATCTGAATTTTTTTACCAGCCCGGATAAGTTTTACCAGGTCAGACATCTTTTTTTTCTAATTTTAGCTTTTTGTTTTTTGCAAACAAAAGATACCCAGCAACCTTGTATATTATATAATAAAATTATAAACATATTAACATTTTATTGATATTATATTTTTCTATTTTATTTGTCAATTTTGCATATTTATAAAATTACGCCCATATATTTCGGACCAGATTTTTCCAAAAAAATCAAGAATTCCATACTAACAGACTTTTTTTTTCCTCCAAAAAGGACCCCAATTTCTGGACTTGGTTACCATGCATAGAATCTACTTTGGAAATTTTCAAATCATGCATTCTTCGTAAGGCCGGGAGGGTACCCTTTTCAAATTTAAAGTAATATCTCAAAATCAGTTGAGGAACCGCAAGGATTTTGTTCTAAGAATGTCAAAAACTAGGTAGGCAAACTCCTATTGGGCCAAACATGGCACCTGTGGTGAACCCAAAAGTTAAGTGCATGATAAAAATGTGAATTTTCAAAAGATTGCCATGCATAATAGTCATCTAACATTCTTTCAAGATAGGATGAGGGTGGGGGTGGTTGCCTCCCTAGGTTCTTATACTTATTAAAAGCCTATGTTGCCAGGAAACGGAAATGGGTACGAAACAAAGAAACGGCAATTTTCAAAAAACCTTGGATACGAAACGTCGCTGGAAACATCCGCACAATATATATATATATATATATATATATATATATATATATACTCATTTTATAATTGTAGACCTATGTTGCGGGATATGGATACAAGTATCGGTTTGGATACGGATACGATACACGGATACGTCAATTTTAAAAAACCCTTGGATACGATACGTCTTGGATACGTCCGTACATATATATATTATATATATATATATATATATATATATATAATTTTTATGTACATCTACTCATTTTACTCATTTTTTAGTCCATAAAAAACTGAAATAATAATACAAAACTTGAATCAATGTTCAAAACATTCAATATACTTAAGACTTTGCATTTTTATTGATCATGTGGCTGCCATACATATGATATACGAATATCATGTTAACATGAAATGATGAATATGAACAAAACTTGAAATTTGAAAAATATACTAGGATCCATGTTCAAATTTTCAAAACATACAATATACTTAAGATTTTACATTTCATTGTTCATGTGGCTGCCATACATATGATATAGGAATACAAACAAATCTAGAATATATCATCTAGATTTTCCTCAAAATCAAGTTCTTGTGTGCCACTTGCGCTAGCTCCACTCTCATTAACTCCACTCTCCACTCCTTGCGAACTCCCTTGAGCATCATCTTCGCCATCAAATAATGAAAGTTGGGCAAGCGTGGCTACAGAGGCATCCAAGTTTGTGGTCTCTGGAATAAGATCCCAAAGTTTGTGAGGCCCTCTAGCATACTCCTCAGACTTGTGTGACAAGAGGCGCAAATTGGAGTGCACATATACCAAATCCTCAGCTTTTTTAGATGCCAACTTGTTTCTTTTAGCTGAGTGGATAAAGCTATAAGTACTCCAATTCCGCTCTGCGGAAGAATTACTAGCCACCTATTACAACAAAGTTAGAAAATTGAAATTCAAAGACAAGTTAGTATCCTAAGTTCTAACTTAATAAAATTTAAAATATTCAAAATGATTCTAAATTTTAAAATTTATAAATGTTATACCTGTGAAAGAACTTTTATAGCAATAGGACGTAAGTACTTGGCATCATGGCCATGTACACGCCACCATGTGGTTGGAGTCAAGTTGCTCTTGTCGAAAAGAGCCTCAATCGATCCCATGTTGCCTTCTGAACCAGTAAACATGCCCATTTCACTTCTGACCACACTGGCTATAGATGGATCAGAAAATTCTTCTGAATGTTGCCCTAGTTCCATTTCCAACTTCGGAGTCAGAAAATGGTGCTTGCCTGTTTGGTAGCCCAAGTACATCAGAGCTATAGTACTTTGGGGTCAGTGCATAAGCAAGGAGATGTAATGAGGTGGTCATTTTATTCCACCTCTTCATGACCACAGTCTTGACCTCACCGTAGAAGGTCTCTTCTGGATCTTGCCCTTTTTTTGTATTATATCTTTGATACGCTCAAGCATGGAATCTATGCCATCATATATCTCTCCCAAGCATGCTTCATCAGTATCTACATATCGGATCATGGAGAGAATGGGTTTGTAAAATTCAACAAGTACTCAACCTTGGCCCACCAATCCTCATCAAGGACCCATGATTTTACCCTTGTAGCTTTCTTTGTATTTGATTGCCTCCACACTGACCAAACATTGTTGATCACCATACTGCTTAAAGCCTCTCTCACCTTCACAAGCCATCTCAAAACAAGCGTGTGAGAGGCAAATCTAGTTTTTGCAACCTTCAACAACTCTAACCTTGAGAATTTCCTGAAAATGGCTTGTGACATATGATGGTTTGTGATAAACATTTGAATGTCATTTGCCTCAGAATAAATTTGCTCAATCCATGGGATTTTCCCAATCTTTTGGAGCATCAAGTTAAGGGAGTGGACAACACAAGGGGTCCAAAAAATGTGCTCATATCTACCCTCTATGATCATTCTTGTTGCTTTACAATTTTTAGCATTGTCCGTGATGACTTGGACAACATTATGGGGGCCCACCGACTCAATTGCCTCTATTAAAATGTCAGCAATAAATTGTGCATCCTTGACTTCCCCTTCATAGTCAATGGCTTTAAGGAACATTGCCCCTTTAGGGCATACTGCAACAACATTTATGAGGGGTCTATTTCTAGCATCTTTCCATCCATCTAAAATGATGGAAACCCCTGTTTCCTTCCATGAGTCTCTGATTGGCTGCAAAGTCTTGTGAATGTGTTCCACTTCCTTTCCCAAGAGTGTGGTTCGAACTTTTTCGTAACCTGGGGATTTGTACCCTTGTGGAGCTTCATTGATACCCTTCACCATTTGATGCCAATATGGAGATCTCAATACATTAAAGGGCAGCCCACATGCATAAATGCATCAAGCAACAACCTCATCAGAACCTCCCTCTTTTCAATATTAAATGCTTTCTCCAATGCTCCTTTTGGCCTTTTTCGTGAGCTCTCTGGACTCTCTTCATCAAATGGTTGACTTTGAGTTTGAATGAAAGGATGAGAAGTAGGTCTAGGTGTGGGTGGTAGTGATGAAGGCCTTCTTTGCGAAGGAATTGTTCTAGTTCTATTTCTTTCAGCTTGTTTATCAGCCTCCTCTTGCTCTCTTAGGTACTCTGCCATTTTTTCATTTGATATTTTTGGGCACCTCTTTATCCCCACACCTCCAACACCAGTCAAATGGATTTTCACTCAGCTATATGAGGATTTGTACTAAGCTTGGCAACCATGACATGTCCAAACCCGACACCCACCACCAACAATGTTGTCTACCACTGTCACATGTCTCCAAAGAGGGGAATTAGGATCATGTTTCATAGGAACTGATGTGTTTTCAGCTTGGCCTTGCACTCCACCCGAAGCAGAACTTGATGCCATCCTAATCTGTTTTTTATCACCAAGATCACCATAACGGCGCGAGGTGAGAGCATACACAGAGTTAGGATGTTTAAAAAATTAAAAACATTTTGCCTTAACATAAATAAATTAGTTATGTCATCCTAATCTGTTTTTGATCACCAAGATCGCCATAAAGGCGCGAGGTGAGAGCATACACAGGTTTAGGATGTTTAAAAAATTAAAACACAATTTGCCTTAACATAAATAAATTACTAATTAGTTATGTCATCCTAATCTGTTTTTGATCACCAAGATCGCCATAAAGGCGCGAGGTGAGAGCATACACAAATTTAGGAAGCTAAAAAATAAAAAACAAATACATTAACATTGAACAATGCATTTAAAATTAAAAATGATTTTTTACCAATTAATAAATTAAATAACCCTAAACTATGCCATCCTAATTTGTTTTTGATCACCAAGATTGCCATAAAGGCGCGAGGTGAGAGCATACACAGATTTAGGATGTGTTTAAATTATAAACTTTAAAAAAAATGCAACATAATAAATAAATAAATAACCATAAAAAAAAAAACGAAAGGATGAATTAAAATAAAATTAAAATTAAAATACGGTATACCTGTAGTGTAGAATCGTAGATCCTGGTTGCCTCTAAACAAAATTACAAATGCTACCTCTTCCTCTCAAGTCTACTCTTCTAGTTTTGATTCTTGAATGAACACTAAATTTAAAATTTTAAAACAATCTCTTCCTCTCAAGTCTCAACAATGGCTTCTTCTCCTTCTCCTCCTTGCAATGGTGGACTCCAAACAATAGAAGCAATCGCTGCCCCTCCTTCAAATCTTTGCCTCCTCTAAGCTCTTTGCAAAACCTCCTTCCAATCTTTGCCTCCACTAAGCTCTTCACAACTCTTCTTTGGCTCTTTGCTCATTCACTTGCAAAAAGACAATGAAATTGTTTGTGTGATTTCAAATGAGAGGGGTGGGTGCTTTTTATAACTTTTTGTGGGGGAGAGGGTGTATTATTTTATTCATTTAGTGTTTAGGGTTCGGTTTTAGGGAGTAGAAAAGTCAAAAATAAAATAAAAATGAAATAGAACTTTAAAAAAACGTATATACTGTTGGATACGTTCCTGATACGTACGGGGTACGTCAGGATACGTCACGGATACGTCTGTACGTATCCGTGACGTATCCTGACGTACCCGTACGTATCAAGAACGTATCCGTATCCGATACGTTTCCAAGGGGATTCGGGGGGTTTTGGCGTATCCATGCAACGTAGTTGTAGACCATAAGAGATAATTGATAAAGCACTCAAAATATTTTGTATTCAATGAAATTTGAACCATCCTAACCAACTAATGACTAGGTGTAAAAGTAGTTTCTACACTTTTACGAAGGGGTGAAGCACATATTTTAACGAGTGGACTTTAGGATATAATACCATCCTAAGTACCCCAGACATCCCATATCAAAATAGCACCTGAAACTCATCACTTCTTACTCGATTTTGTCAACTTTTTCTAATATAACACACTAGGTTTTGCATGATATATGGTTTATTAGTGCTTTCTTGGAAACCGTGCATTAAGAATGAGTGGTGCCTTATTTTTGTCAAGGTCTTCAAGTTTATACCTCTGTATAGCAATTTTAAGCCTGTTTTTCCTAATGTCTGCCACACTGAACAAACCCCTCTTAATAAATATGCCACTTTTTATTTTTTTAAAAGTTATGATGCTTAAAAATTATAAAATCTGAGGAAACGTGCCAGACGTTTCGGAAACAGATGTTTTCGGAAACATCTGGCATGTTTCTATGGTGTTTCGTATCAGTTTCCTTGTTTCGGAAACATTTCTACCCTGAAACGCCACCCCCCTAGGCGTTTCCTGGCTTCTGAGTTAAAAGCCCCTAAATCTGTGTCTAAGAAAAATAAAGACTCTATTGGAAGTACTGATTCCTACAGAACAAAACAATCTTCCATCAAGAAACACAAGCCTAAAATGGGATTTTGGTCAGTAGGAAAATTGATCAAGACATATCAAAATGGGAAGGGAACATCTTAGAAATATTGTGTAAGTGAAAATCATTGAAACCAAAAGACTATTATATATCCCCCTTTGAACATTGGAGAAAAATTAGACCAATGAGACACAATTTCTTATCTTAGGGACCTGGTGGATACCCCTTGAATACTTGGAAATTTATATGTGGTACTTAACTTCAAAGAGAAGCAAGAGGATTATAAAGCTTTGGGTCAAAAGAGTTTCCTTCTTCAAGAGAATATTGAAAATGACAGCTGGTAGATATCATTCGTCAGGAGTGCATGCTCGCCTAGAACAACGAATGCTTGGGAGGAGATTTTACTAGCGAAATGCCTGCTAGATTTCTGGTCAGTGAGGATTGGAGCAGTCAGGGATGGCTTCTATGATCTTATATTCAGAACGGCCCAGGTTTGAATCACTATCCAGGCCTAGAACAAAAAGTCTGATAAAAAAACAGATTTGAATTATAAAATGAGTATTATGCATATATATATATATATATATATATTTTTTTTTTAATAATATATTGTACGGACGTTTCCATCGACGTTTCATATCCAAGGTTTTTTGAAAATTGCCGTTTCCGCGTTTCGTACCCGTTTCCGTTTCCGTTTCCGTTTCCGTTTCCGTTTCCTGGCAACATAGCTAAGAATGCTCACTCCAGATTTGAGTCATGTGGCTTAGGCAGCACTCCCTCAAACCCCTTGCGCAGCAGTAGTAGAAGGAATCACCATCTTTACTTTCAAGTTCAAGATTAAATCTTGGAACACCTGTCTCCTTTGAAACATACAAGCTCAAACTAGGAAAATTTACAGCCAAAGCTCGCTGAATTATCAAGAACCCGCGGTATGAGTTGGGGACTATTGCAAGAGGAAAGCCATACGCAGGGTAGGTCAGATGAGCCATAGTGACAGGAAGATATCATGTAGAGGCAAGATCTGGGTTCAAGTGGCTCAAAGAATGGGATAGGAACACCCCTTTTTCATAGATCTGCTCAGTATGGAGCATCAATTCAATCAGCTCCCCTCATCCTAGAAGAGCACCCTTTCTATAGGATACAGATCTCATCCAATCTGAAATTTTATACTTTTCAACTCAAGTCTCCAACCCTGCAGTGAATAGAGAAGCCATTCAAAATAAGATCCTTCCTTGCATCTCTTCTATAATTACTCAGTCTCACGATGAACCCCTTTTCAAACCTGTATGTGAGAGAGGACCTGAAGTAGTTGTGTGTGGTATGAAGGGAATGGCGCCATGCTGACAGTTTCCCCACTGAACTCTGCAATATTATGAAATCTGACCTTGAACCTCCAAACAGAAGCTTCGAGCCCTCAACACTATTTTTTGGGCAGTGATCCAGCAAAAAACCAATGCTCACAAATTAAAGAATATCAGACCTATTACACCATGTAATAATGCATATAAGATTAATAAAACTCAAAAAAACTTGCCAAGTAATCGCAAGAAGTCACCACTCTTTCTGCAGACGAAACCATCCCCTTACTCGCAAGCTGAGTAACAAACTCCGACTTGTGAGTAATGGCAAATTTATTACTCGCAATGAGTCTATTGCTCCAGGTACTTGACATTAGTCTGCATTACTCAGCAGCTGCCCGATTGTCTATGAGCGTTGTAATTCGTACCCTTTTTTGGTCTAAAACTGAACATTGTGCTCAGTTTTGGTCAAAAATTAATAGAAAATATACTTTAGGTGTTCTCTATGTTCATTTCTCATGTCATTTAACAGTGTTTTACATGATATTTAAGTTTAATTTATGAATTTATATTTTTTTTTAAGTAGCCATTTAGTTTCCGAGTAATTGCCAAGTCCACAGTCCTCAAAATTTTGGGCTCCCAAGAACGAGTTTAAAAACTATGGTTGAGGGGCAAAGAATGACTCTTGATTCAATTCATGTAACTCTGGAGTAACAATGATTCTATTAAGGGGTGACAAATCTTGGGCATCATCAAGAGGTTATCCTTTCTATATGGATTTCTAAAAGCAAGATGTTAATTAAATTGGACATGGCCAAGCTTATAATGGATATGCAAGCTTATAATGAGTTCAATTGTCTCATATTAAAAGATGATTTGCTTTTTTGGGAAAATTTGTGATATGGGTACCTGAAAAAGAGAGGCTTTGCTGGACACTTAGCATATATGATATATCCTGCATTGTTTTGACAATGAAAATTAACAACACATATTGCTTTCTCATCCTTTTTTTCTTCTCTTTGGGACATTTGGGCGTAGTGTCTTGAGCGCCTCGCTTCATGAATTAGTCTACACTCTACACTGATTTTATAGACAATAGAGTCCTTCATCTTTCTCAACCTCTTCCGCAGGTTGCATGGAACCCATAGCAGCAGTACTTGATAAAACAATGCAACTAATCAAGAACCGATGATTTTCCCATACCATAGAATTCAGTGGTCAAACCTGGGATTTGCCTGGTCATAACTGGGAATTACCCAGTCAAACCTTACACTTTTGCCACGCTCTGCCATTGCCATGCAAATGGAATGCTACTATGATGGAACCTAAGTCCCACACTTTTGTCATGGCAAACCTAGCCAAAGAGAAAGGAAAGAATATTTTAAGGAAATAAGAGATAGGTGAACTAGATTTGGCAACAATTTCAAGACTGTATTCAAGAAGCGTGGGCATTCAGAACCGTGCTCCAAGTCGGATGTCAACTCCAAGAGGGAGTCAAAATGTGACAAGGATTGGACTCTCGCTCTTCTTCCCCAGTCATGGTTGGTAAGCAGGGATGTTTCTTTCAAGGGCCAGCCTGGAATGTCTGGTAAAGGAGGAATCTGCTGACGAATTATTAGTAACATGATATTCTGGCAATCCATGGGCCTCGGTGTCCCAAAAACCAGTGTTGCTGAAGCTTTGGGGATCAAGTTATGCTTGTTGGACACTAATGGAAAGGACATCACGGATATAATAGAAAGTTGATTCTGAAATGCTTAATCTAGTTTTGCTGGTACCTTCTAATAATCAGCAATCTTGCTAATGGTGAATGACAAGCAACTTTGCAGCCATCCATTTAAAAAGTAGAATATCACAATATTAGGAGCAAACAAAATAAAGTTGTAGACTTAATAAAGTTTCTTACTTTTTTTAATAAGAAAAATTATACTAAAAAAGAGATGAAAATGTTTATGTCAGGATAAACCAGTAAAAATTGCTGAAATTACAGACATTTGGTGCATGCCCACATTTAATACATAGAACATTGTTACCGACTGACAAGACAAGAAAGAAAACAGCAGACCATGCCAGAAGAGCTGCATAATGCTGTAGTGACCATACATAACAAAACTTCCATATCTAACGTCATATTCTAATCTAAGTCACAAGGTTTGACTTCGTGTTCAAGGAGGATAAAGTTCAGTTCAAGTTTGCCGTTGGATGAAGTTCAGAAAAAAAACGTCTTAAAATTTGAATAAGAGATTTTTTATCATTTTAATTTTCTGAAAAAAAGCATAAATATGTCAAAGTCAGAGAGACAGAGTGGAGAGAGTTTTCCATCCTTTGCTTTCACTCTGTGTGTGTATTATACACGCACACACTATGTCACAAGGCTCAGCGGATTTTATCCATGAAGTTTGAAATTCTCCGTAATTTTCAGGCAGTGAAAAAGTTCGATGAAGATCAATACAGTTTGGCAATTGCAGCCAAAACATCCAAGGTCTGACATCACTGACTCTCCAAACCTAGTAAATCACAAACTAGTGATCGTGTCCAGATCCTTGAGCACCACAATAGTCCCCTTATCCGTTGAGTTTAGAACATCAAGTTGCCGCTTCATTGTGTCCTCATATTTATCAGGCACCATCCCTTGCGCAGTTTTGTTTGCACTGCCAAAAAGCCATGTTACTTGTCTCTGCGGGGCATGGGTAATTGTCGGCGTGGTGCAGGAGGAGCTGTTCACATGTGAGGGGGCACGAAACATTTAATCGAGCCCCCACAATTATTAAATAATAGGTTATATGTGCTTTGGCTTATATGATGTATCTTTTTTAAGTTTTTAATTTTATATTTTGGTTTCATTTTACTTTTTACTTTACATTTTATATTTATTTGTATTTTATGTGTGTATTTATTTATCTTTAAGTTTTAAGTTGTATTTATATATTTATTTATATTTTATGTTCTTGTTGTTCAAACTTAATGACGATTTTTTTTCAAACTTTATTCGCTGCGAACTTGAAACAAACGTTATCCTTGTCGAACTCAAACCTTGTAACTTGGTGTGTATGTGTGTATAATAACGCAAAATCATGTCTAAAACTTCCCATGTAAAAATAACAGATAATGTTCGAGTTCATGTTCGGCGAGGATAAAGTTTGGCAAAGTTAGAATTTTTCCAGTAAGTTCGGCATACCTTGTGACAGAGATTCTAATTCATCATCATTAACAGTTAAAAACTGCTCAATCTGCTTATCCTTGTTAAGAGTGGCTTCAGCAGGCTGGTGACTTTCAGGTTCTTTTTAATATTGAGAAGGCGCCCATTGAGCATATCTGCAGAGAAGCCGGGACTTGGCTGAGCTGGCTTGTGTTTTTTGTTGAGTTATAGATAAGTACAGTCCAGAGGTAGAGAAATCTCAAGTCCTATTGCCTTTACTAATTGAAGACTTACCAAGTGGTGCCTGCCCTTCTAGGAACTCTTGGAGTAGCGCAATAATTCAGTGATTTTCAGATTTTAACTGCACATGTTGATGGGACATAAGGGTGATCGTTAGAGTGTGCTGTGCAAACTACTCATTGAGAAGAGCCTGAGTATTTTGAGTAATACCTTTGGCCAATGCCTCCGTGTACTCTCCCACAGTTTGCACTCAAGATGAAGCTTGAGAAGCAGCATTGGTGGCAATGGAGTTACTGGGAAAGGACAGAAAGGGAAGCCTGTACTTGCATTGGATAAAGGATGGAAAGGGTTATCCACAGGGAGTTTTTTGGGGTCTGCTCCTAACCTCGAAAAGCTTTAGCCACTGACAAATGTAGACTGGGGACTGCCCATGTGCAGGTGAGTAGTGATTGCATGAGCTTTCTGAACTAAGAAAGGAGAAGGGTGTGCAATAGGGGATTCAGAGGGAGGGGGAAATAGATGTTCATGAGCTGCAGAGCTAGGGCCAGCTGGAAAGTGTGCAACTTGCTTATGCCATTTAGATGCGATGGTGCAATCAGAGGGAGTGAGATTATTGGACTGACTTCCAAACAGGCGGTGTTGAGATTGATTTGGCCACGTAAACTGGAATCAGATATAGGTGAAGCTTAAATGAACTTGGGTTGATGGAGAAAACCTGGGGCTCCAACATGCAGTGGTGGAATAGAACCAGAAGCTCCAGCTTGTTGTTTTGTACTTTGTAGACTAAGTGGCATGCAGCAGCCCGTAAAGGTTAAGAGTCCAACTTGAGCAAGACACTGAATCATATATTGCCACTTCAAAGTTCAGTGCTAACATTGATTCCTCTCCATTGCACTGCTGAAGATTGTTTTTAACAGTGGCCTTGCTACGAGTTTTGAAGGAGCGAGTAGAAGCAAAAGGAATAGGGTAGAACTGAGAAATTGTTTTACACTTGGGTTTATTAAGAGTGAGTGCAGGTACATCACTGGTAATGCAGAATATCTAGACTTTATCCTGAGTAGATCACTTCTCCTACAAGCCATCATTTGGAGCAAGAAGGATGTCGGCTGGTGCGTTCTGTGGAATGATGGGATGTTGAAAAGACCATAGTGGAAGAAAGATTTGACAAAGGTGAAAGAAGAGGAAGACAGTAGATGACAGGTGAAAAGGTGGAGATGAGGAGAAGAGGGTGGAACTGTGTAAAATGCAATAAAATGCACAAGTTGAGTGTCAATGAAGGAAGGCTCTGGATATGCAAACCCTCCAAATCTGACATTTAAAATTCTATGAAGTATGATAATTGTGCATATATTGTCGAACCTTCGCAAAATGCAAACCTCACATAACCATTGTTTCATATTTGTATTGTTTCATTCAATTTTCGAGTTCAATTTTCAAAGGCCAATGTTCATTGTTCATTGTCATCAATTTAAATTTTATTTGCATTTTCACTCTTGAGAATGTTTAACAATTTATAATTCAGTTAAAAAGCTTCAAATATATATTTTTTTATTTTTAAATAATGAAAATATTTTCCTTAGCTGCCTACCCACAGAAGAGAGTTCAAATGACTATCTTGGTTGCGGACATACCTGCCACTTATGGTTTGCTGTTGGAAAGGAGATTTTGCAAGGAATTGGGTGGAGAAATACAGCTGGATTGATCTCACACCATGATCCCAATGAAAGGGGTAAAACATAAGTTGGAACCTGAATCAAAAGCCAAATACACAGTGCAGAAATTTGACAATCTGAGAGCTGATATCTTGTATGAAGAAACAGGCTACAAGACTTATATGATGATGAGTCGATGACTGAAGATCTGGATGCCCCGAGCCTGTTGAGGGAAGAATATATATATATATATATATTCAACCATAAAGAACATGTCATCCTCCTCCCATCCCAGAAACTCAGAGAAATATAGAAGATTTGAAAAGGCCCCAATTGAGCCCAAAAGAAATCCTTTGATGCATCATAGTCTATACATGGGCAGAAAATTAGAAAAATCAGACATTGAACCACTTCAATGTCTAAGGTGGTAGCAATCAAAAAGCATTACAGGGACATCCTAGAGATTCCTGGAAGCAGAGGCCTCATGGAAGCTGGTTCTGGCAATCAATAAGTTGGCACCAACAACTAATTTCAGAAAAACTTTTTCCTCATATGAGGAACAAAAACTTTGTCTGTTACTTTTACTACTGAGTGACAATTTCTTAGAAGAGAAATTGTAGGACCTGTACAGGAAGGACACCATTAGCAGTACAATCCTAGATCCTGGTCTAAAGCTAGAACTACAAGAGGAGGAGGTGTTTGCAAAGGTATCTATCACGACCAACATGTGTACCAAAAGGATGTTTCCAAAAAAAGGTTAATGCAGCCTCTCTCACACATATCGCTTTCCAGTAGTCAGATTATAGGTGTAGGAAGAATCAAACTTTGAATAATTGTTTCCTTGTATTAGATAGTGAAAAGAGAGAGCCAAGATCACCCTCCTTGCCAGGCAGCAGGCCATGTATGAAACCATTGTCATTGTGATTCTTATTTTCTCTCTGGACTAGAAATTACAAGTTTGTATTTTGAAAATTACGGACCACATAAACATTCTTCTTATGTTTCTCCTTTGCCCTTCCCCCTGGACAACAAATTAGTATTACAGATTCAATTTCTAGAATATTGTGGACGTTGAGAAGATTCTACTTATATTCCTTCTTTGCCCTGCTGGATTATCTCATGTCTGCATCTATGCCACCAAGCTTTTAGTCTAGTAGTATGCCATTTTTCAATTTTATGTAAGCTATAAGACATTTATACAATAATAGATAATGAAACCCTTCATTTGATTATTAGGTACAAGAGAACTGGGCATCCTATACATTTTGAAATGTTCTAGATCAAAAACTTATAACAAAATGTTAGGAAACTTATAAAAGTGCAGTGGGACATACCTTTCATCATTATCTTCCCAAAGATAGGCATCGTTCTGCAAAGGTATAACAGACTAGTCATTCATGTGTATTTTATTTATTTTGGATAGATATAACAAATTTAATATATAGACTACAATTTGATGTAAACCTGAAACAAGAATTTTACTGTAAGTGTGAGACAAAAAAATTTACTGCAAGTGTGAAACAACAAATTTTTTGCTTTGTGGATCAACATAGGCAGGAACCATTCATAGGATCAACTACAAACACAGAAAACTAATAACATACAGGAATGGAATAGCATGGTAGTTGATTTGCACAATTCAGCTAGACAGAATAAAGATATCCAAGTAGTGCTCAGCGGGCATTTCCCATGTATCTTTTATGCATGGTATATTAAGTACATACAATTGTGGAATGCCAAATACTTTGCATCAAATTCCAAAACCCAATCAGGGGTTTGGAATGCAACTAGGAAAAGAGTTCAGTTGGAAAATCATCTAGATAAAAATATATAACTAACACAGAAATTATTTTCATAGGGGACAGTTACAAGTGAATCTAACCCAATAATGGTTTTAAATTTGGAAAATGATGGAGCTGGTCACGTGGACCTGTTTGGTGCATGAGAAAGCCATAGAATATTTGATAAATTGAACTTGGACACCAAAATAGATCTAAACAAAACTGTGCAACAAAATGAAATATTAAGTAAAGAACTAACTTGTATGAGCATTTAATATAATGGCACCCACAGTTTAAATGAAACATAAACAAAAATGAGCCAAACCCCTGACATAACTTAATTTTCAATTTTGTTTATGTTATAGATACATACTTGCATGCATTTTCTTTTGTGATGAATGCCTCATTAGGTTTATATTTTGTACTTGGTAAAGTGAGAACCCACATGCAGAGTTCCTAGTAGGCAGAGGGGTGTGCTTGAAAGTCTTGTGCTAACAAACCGGAGTTTAAAATTTCCGTGGTAAAGCATGAATGCTAACGAAATATAGCTAGAACTACTATGAGATCATGAGAATTCAAACGTTACAAAACTCGAGGAGAAAAACTGATTTTTTCCGTCATATGATAGTACAACAGGGCGATACTAGTCAATTGTTGGCTGACGTACAGGTCAACAGTACTGCTGTCAGAGCTGACTTGACCAGCATATAGGTCATTCACAAAGTTTTAAGAGCCAACTGTAAATTGTCATATTAGTAGTCATATTTTAGTAGCCAACATGTTATATGGTTCATGATTGCATTGTCAGTTTTGGGTAGTTTTATAATGACATATTAGTATGTTTAGTTATCGATGATTGTGTTAACTGAGGACTCATTGGGTATTCTTGTCATATAAATAGAATGATGTATGACAGTTGAGAGGGCACCGAGTACCAGGTCCTCCCTGTACCGAACAACTTGTAATTTGCACCATCTAGGCATAAGTATAACACATCAGCTACTCTAATATTCTGCTATGTTGTAATGTGGTATGCCTTTACTATTCCATAATTGATATTTTGCAATAGTGTATTTTTCCCTATAAACACTGACATGCAGGTCATACATACAACTAGAGCCAACAGTACTATCTGTACAAATGCCACACATTTTAAGGCCATACTCTCCTATCGAATTATCAATACACTAAATTGACAATTAGTTATCCTATAGTCTCAACAAGAAATATGGAGCGATGCTATAATGCTGTAATTGAAATGTGAAGATCTTCACTATCAGTAATAACAAAATTGGGAAGTCTGTCTTCAGCACCTAATGAGAAGTCTTCACATTCTTTGCTAGGAAGTAAAAAGTTCAAAAGGTCAAGAATAAAGAGCTGAGGATTGCTTAGGTCAAAAACTGAGGGATCTGTCTATCGCACCAATTGACAAATCTTCACATTCTTCCCTAGGAAGAAATAATCCAGAAGGCTGAGAATATAAAAATTGAGGATTGCAAAGTTGGCTTAGGTGTGAACCCCACCAAGTCTACTGTTCTGCATTTGTAATGTCCCCTTTTCAGAATTAATTGATTCTGGATACCCGAAGCCTATTCTTTTTATTTCCGTAGGCTAAGGGGAATTAAAGAGGAAAATAAATTAATTTAAGTGGTCCAAGGGTATTTTTATATTTTATTTGGAAAAAGGACACTTGAATTATATTTTAATCCAAAAAGCTGTAATGTCCCCTCTTTCGCCTAAGCTTGGGCGTGGACCTCGGCCCTTTATGTCCATCCGGCGGCCAAGGGAATTTTAGGGTGACATGACTTTATTGTTTTATTATATTGTGCTATTATTTCTAAAATTAATAATATTATGAAAGCACAAATAATAAATAATAAAGTACTAATCAAAAAAGTAATTGTTTTAGAAAGAGTGCGACTTGCCTTAGGAGGCATTTTTGGAAAATGTGCCATTTGGCCCAAAGAAGAAAAAGGCGACCAGCATAGGGGAATGAAACAAATTGATTGGGCGACTTGGAGGTGGTAGTTGGGCTGAGTTCCTTTAAATAAAAGCAGGTCGACTTGCATGAGGGTATCCAGATTTTTATTATCATCTTTGCATTGCTAAGAGCTCGAGCTTTTACCATAAATTCCAAGGGCGAAAATGGGACGAAAACCCGGGAGATTGAGAGGGGATTTCACTCAGAAATTCCTAGTGTTCTTCATCAGACTTCGAGTTCAGTTCAGCCATGTGAAGAGGGATTTGAAGGTGTTTCCAGTGATTTGCAACCAGCAGTTGGATCAGTCCATTGTAAACAGTCTGGCAGCGAATTCAGAGGTATTTTCATCTGAAAATATTTGTCAAATAATTGCCATCATTTTGTAATCTGATCGCTGTACTTTTTATCAGTTCTGAAGTGTATTTTGAAGATTTTCAAGCTGAATAATAACAGGCTTCAGATCTGATTTTCTGGGCCATTTTGGGACTGTAATAAGTTCAGTTTTTATATAAATCTGTCCCTAAATATCTGAACAGTCATTAGAAATCAGAAGTATTTTTATTTGGCATGATTTATACCGTTATCTCTCTTCAACCCTAGTCGCATTTTCCAGATCTGCACTAGGAACTTGATATAAAATACACAGAAAACTGTATTTGCTGTTTTTGATTGATTAAAAATCAGTATAGTGTAAGGAGGATCCATCTAGGGATCTTTCAGTGGTATCAGAGCATCAATCCTCCCACCTGGAGGGTTTGTTTTGTATCTGTTTATGCAGCCTACAGAAGTTGGGCCACACCGATATTATACAAGGAGTCAGGCACGTCTGAATATTGAAGGTATCATGGATAGAGCACACACTCCTCCACGACGTGAGCGGCCTGATCCGGATGCCCTTTTTAGTGGAATGATCGATTCCATCGGGAAATGATTCGGACCATGAGGCAAGCGTGATGGAGAATTTGATTATGGATAGGGCAAGAAACCGGCATGATAGAAGGGAAAGATCTGCATCCATAGCTAGCAGCCACAGAAGGCACAGCCGGGTTCCTACAGAAGTGGGCAGCGTAAGAGGCTCCCCTCCACGAGATAGGAGATATACAGAAGAAAGGAGACCCACAAGGACTGCGGATCGACCTATGCAGCCTAGATTCCTACCAAGGGAGGAGCCGCCATTAGTTGAGGACCCACTTGAAGACATAGCCTTTCAAGATAATGTAATGGTAGCTCATGATGAGTGGAGAGCATTACGGAAAGAGTGCGAACGCCTTTCCCCTCCCGGTATTGCATGCGAAAAGGGAAGCTTGAAAGCTAGGCAAACACGAGAGGCCAGGACCCGGCCAAAATAGAGGTGAAGCAGTTGCAATAAGGTGACCCTTTCCACCTTCGATGGCAGTGGAAAGATTAGTGCCAGGGCATGGATTCACAAGCTTGATACATACCTCACTCTCAAACCTATGCAGGAACAGGAGGCTATTCAGTTTGCTACTCTTCACTTGGAGGGAGTGGCATATGATTGGTGGCACCATGGGCTTATCACACAGAGACATGACTTACTACGGTCATATAGGGAGTTTAGTGAGAAGTTGATTGCCAGATTTGACCGCAAAGATGTGGAGCTATATTACAGGGATTTGGCACAGCTACGACAGAGTGGGCACGTTGATTCTTACATCAACGAATTTCAGCGGATTGTAGTAATGGTACCAGAGATGCCTGAGAGACGTGTGGTAATGCTTTTTATTGAGGGTCTGCATGACAGGTTAAGAGGGTTGGTCAAGGCCCTTAGGCCTACTACGTTACATGATGCTATCTAGACAGCATTGGATTTGGAGACCACTCCCACTTCTTACCGACCCTAGTAAGAAGCCCTTCACAAAAGCCGGTTCGGCGTTCCACTACTCGTGAAAGGAGTGTACCCCCTCAGGATGGATCGGGAGACTCGGAATGAGTTGAGAAGAAAGAAACTTTGTTTCCATTGCAAAGATCCTTTGGGAGCTGCACAGACCTGTTTGCCTTGGGAAAGGCAAGGTGCATCTTATTGAGGTTATCTCGGATGCGAGGCGGATTCTTCGGCGAGATACGAGATCACGAGAGGACAGGTGGTCATGGTGCACATGAGGAGCAGCCCAGTGTCACTTGGAGATGGAGATGCATCGAGGCTCAGTACTTATTGCTTCACTCTCTGGAGTCCCTAAGTATCATCCATTTCGTGTGAAAGGAGTACTTATGGGCCAACGAGTTGTTTGCTTGATTGATAGTGGTCTTACGCACAATTTCCTTGATGAGGGATTTGTGATGAAGCGGGGATTACAGGTGGAAGAATTTGGGGGTTTAGTGTACGAGTGGCGGATGGCTTTGCTCTAGGTATTGCACTAGGCAATTCACGACTTAGTATCCAGCTAGGAGACTACACTTGTGACAGATGTTTTTACATAGTTGGACTTGGAGAGATAGGCGCAGTTTTGGGGATTCGGTGGCTTCGGTCTGCAGGGAGATATGTGCGGGATTTCAACGAATGGAGATAGAGTTTATCGGAGGAAGAAGATTGTGCTACGAGCTCTTTCGGATGGTGGGCCTAGAGTTGTTTCAACACATAGGATGGAATCTATTATCAATCATGGAGAGGTTGCATGGGCAGCCCAATGTTTCATTTCATCCAAATCTTCTCGAGATGGTGGACAGCGATTATGCAGATATTGAGATCATAATAGATAGGCACGGGCGGGTTTTGGTGATATTCCTCCCGGGAGAGACCACTAGACGAGAGGGTTTGAGCATGTCATAGAGTTGGAGGAGGGTGCGAGCACTCTGTGATCACTACACCCTATCGTCATCCTAAGAAATTTAAGGATGAGATAGAGAGGACCATCAGAGAGCTTCTTGATATGGGGCATATCCGTCCTAGTTCTAGCCCATTTGCTTCTTCGGTGGTGTTGGTGAAGAAGAAGGCCGGACGATGAGAATGTGTATGGCTACGGGGCCCTCAAGAAGACCATCAAAAGCAGGTATCCCATCCCCGTATTGATGAGCTTTTGGATGAATTACATGGAGCCATTTATTTTTCGAAGATTGATCTTGATCGGGATACCATCAGATTCGGGTCCGAGAGGAGGATATCCTCAAGACAGCATTCAAATGTCATTATGGGCATTATGAGTTCTTGGTGATGCCATTTGGTCTCACTAATGCACCTGCCACTTTTCAGTCATGCATGAACCATCTCTTCAACAAGCAGTTGAGGAAGTTCGTGCTAGTTTTCTTTGATGACATCTTGATCTATAGTAGGTCATGGGAGGATCATTTGAGGCATTTAGATGAGGTACTTGGCATTATGGAGATTCAGTCTCTATTTGCTAAGATGTCCAAATGCGAGTTTGGACTTACTGAAATACTATATCTGGGACATGTCATTGGGGCCAATGGGGTCAAGGTCCATCAGGAGAAGATACAGGCTATGCAGGATTGGCCTCCACCTAGGACCATATCAGAGTTGCGGGGATTCCTAGGGCTATGCGGATATTATCGGAGGTTTGTGAGGGTTATTCGAGATATTCTTGCACCATTGTGAGATCTCACGAGGAAGGGCGCATTTAAATGGACGGATGAGGCACGAGATAGTATTTGATGAGCTCAAGATGGTGATGAGCACATGTCCAGTCCTTGCTCTTCGGACTTCTCTAAGCCATTCATCTTAGAGTGTGATGCTTCGTGTTCAGGTATTGGTGCAGTCTTGATGCAGGACCGTCATCCCATTGCCTATGAGAGTAGAAAGTTGAGGGAGAACGAGAGGTTGTATTCCACCTATGACAAGGAGATGCTCGCCATCATGCATGCATGGAGAAGTTCGGACAATATCGGTGGGAGGAAGTTCGTAGTGAGGACCGACCATGCGACTGAGGTACTTCTTAGAGCGAAGGAACTGTGAGAGGCAGCGAGAAATGGGTCAATGAGATTCGGGCCTATGATTTTGACATCAAGTATGTCAAAGGGAAAAAGAATGTTGTGGCGGATGCACTATCGAGGAGACCCCATGTTGCTGTCCTATATTCTATGAGTGAGATTTCTGCAGATTGGAAGTCTCAATTCTTGGTGAGTATTCAAAGAACACCTTAGCATGTGAAATCATGGACAGCAAAATTCGGGATGGGCGCTACGGGTAATTTCTTATTTGATTTATTATAAGGGTAGGATTTATTTGGTACACGAATCTAAGCAAGGGAAGATTCTACATGCACTCCATGATGCACCATTAGCGGGACATCAGGGTATTTCAAGACATATAGGCGAGTTAGAGAGAGATTCTCTTGGAAGGGTCTCAAGGAGGACGTCTTCTGTATATTCGAGAGTGTGTGACTTGTCGGCAAAACAAGTCCGAGCATACTTTCCTGCGGGCTTATTACTGCCTTTACCGATTCAGCCGAGGTGGGAGAGTATATCTATGGATTTCATTACGGGACTACCGGTTGTGTAAGGCTATGATCGCATTTATGCGATAGTTGTGAGTTGACTAAGTATGGACACTTCTTTGCCATCCCCACGAGTTTTAAGGCACCACGGTGGCTGATTTATTCTTTAGGGAGGTATTCGGAGTTACATGGGCTTAGAAGAATATTGTTAGCGATAGGGACAGCGAGGTTTATGAGCACATTTTGGCAGAACTCTTGGGTTGGAGAGCCTTGAGAGTTGAATCCGAGCACTAGCTATCATCATGACAGATGGGCGAGACGGAGATTGTGAATAAGTGGATTGGAAAATTTATGCAACTATGTTTGGGGCAGCGAGAGAGCATGGGTCAAGCAACTTTATTTGTGCAAGTATTGTTACAATACTACGTACCACATATCCATTGGGATGGCCCCTTTTCGAAGCCTTATGCGGTTATGGCGAGATCCTTCGTGGATATAAGGCTCGAGAGTGTTTACAGGACAGCCAGGATATCCTTAAAACCCTTAAGGACAATATGCAGCACGCCCAAAATCAGCAAAAGATGTATGCAGACAGGCATAGGATTGAGCGATCATTTGAGGTAGGGGATATGGTCTTTTTACGACTCTAGCCTTACAGACAGAGTACTCTTAAGAAGAGTGGAGCGGAGAAGCTTAAGCCTCGTTTCTATGGTCCATACAGGGTGGTGAGGAGAGTTGGACAGGTAGCTTATGAGTTGGAGTTACCTTCTGAAAGTAAGATACACAATGTTTTTCATGTATCTTGCTTAAAGAAGGCATTGGGTTTTACAACATCGACCTCTTGATAGAGTTACCCCCTTGGATGATGAGGGAAGCTGGATTTGGTACTGAGGGACTTTTGGATTGGAGGAGAAGATTGAGGAACAAGGTGATACGGGAGTACTGGTTCGTTGGAAAGATTTACCCTTGGAGGATGCCACTTGGGAGGGTGTGTACTATTCTTACAAGCGTTCTTCTGATTCTTGTAGGCAAGCAACTCAGGGGAAGGAGGCTGTAATGTCCCCTCTTTCCGCCTAAGCTTGGACGTGGACCTCGGCCCTTTATGTCCATCCGGCGGCCAAGGGAATTTTAGGGTGACATGACTTTATTGTTTTATTATATTGTGCTATTATTTCTAAAAATAATAATATTATGAAAGCACAAATAATAAATAATAAAGTACTAATCAAAAAAGTAATTGTTTTAGAAAGAGTGCGACTTGCCTTAGGAGGCATTTTTTGGAAAATGTGCCATTTGGCCCAAAGAAGAAAAAGGCGACCAGCATAGGGGAATGAAACAAATTGATTGGGCGACTTGGAGGTGGTAGTTGGGCTGAGTTCCCTTTAAATAAACAGGTCGACTTGCATGAGGGTATCCAGATTTTCATTATCATCTTTGCATTGCTAAGAGCTCGAGCTTTTACAGAAATTCCAGGGCGAAAACCCTTGTGAATTTATCTCTTCAGACGAAAACCCAGGAGATTGAGAGGGGATTTCACTCAGAAATTCCTAGTGTTCTTCATCAGACTTCCAGGTTCAGTTCAGCCATGTGTGAAGAGGGATTTGAAGGTGTTTCCAGTGATTTGCAACCAGCAGTTGGATCAGTCCATTGTAAACAGTTTGGCAGCGAATTCAGAGGTATTTTCATCTGAAAATATTTGTCAAATAATTGCCATCATTTTGTAATCTGATCGCTGTACTTTTTATCAGTTCTGAAGTGTATTTTGAAGATTTTCAAGCTGAATAATAACAGGCTTCAGATTTGATTTTCTGGGCCATTTTGGGACTGTAATAAGTTCAGTTTTTATATAAATATGTCCCTAAATATCTGAACAGTCATTAGAAATCAGAAGTATTTTTATTTGGCATGATTTATACCGTTATCTCTCTTCAACCCTATTCGCATTTTCCAGATCTGCACTAGGAACTTGATATAAAATACACAGAAAACTGTATTTGCTGTTTTTGATTGATTAAAAATCAGTATAGTGTAAGGAGGATCCATCTAGGGATCTTTCAAAAGCGAAAGTGGAATAAAATAAAGAACTATTTTTGGGGGCACCAAAGATAGAATAATAACTAAATAAAGCAAAATCTATTATGGGGCACCAAAGATAGAATAATAATTAAATAAAGCATTCTATTATGGGGCACCAAAGATAGAATGGGTTGCATGAGCATCAAGATCCTATTTTTAGGATGGAGAGAGGATAAAACAATTTTATATTGTTTATTCCTATTTTTAGGATGGGGTGCCAACATGGGAGAGAGGATAAAGCAATTTTATATTGTTATTCCTATTTTTAGGAGGGGGCGCCAACTTTGGAGAGGGCCTTGGAAGTTATAAATGCAGATTTGGGGTTTATTATTCATACATCTTGGAAATTTATCAACTACTTCTTTGTCTGCAAGTAGCTTCTGCTTTTGCATCAGCAATAGAGGACGAAATCCCTCATTTGCATACAGATTTGAGGACGGAATCCCTCACATCTGAGCTTGGCAATTCCATTCAGGGGTTGCAGCTAGGGCACGCTTTTCAGGCTTAATTCTACATCCAGAACAGCAAGTACAGCTAGGGCGTCAGTATCTGAAGACAGATTTCAGTGAAATGGTTTTAATGCTCATCTCTTCCAGTTATATTTCTATTTAGATCATAAATTGTGAGAGAAAAATTGTATTCAGACGCTCTAGTATTTCTTTTATTGTAACTGATTGAAATCAATAAATAAGTCTGTTTTTGGCACTTTCAGGCTTCTTTTTTTATTTAAAAATCAGAATGTCGCTGCTGTCATAAAGTCAATTTTTATATTGCTGTCCTCGGGTTTTTGACAAAAATATCAAGATTTATGTAAAGTAGATTCAGGGATATCACAGCATTTGAGAGTAGAACATTGCTCTTCACCTGCAATATCCACAACCAGCAGTGTCAAAGTGTAAAAGCCACTAAACCACATTTACAGAAGCAAACATCCAGCAAATCACATTTGAAAAAGTACAAAATCCTGGTAAACATTGCTTGCAGAATCTTGACCTTCAATACAGCATCCATGTTTGCTCCAAACAGAAATGATAGTTATCAAGGTTCTCCGATGTGAAAAACAAAGGGAGGTCAAGCAGATTAAACTCGAGATCTGTGTGTGCTCCAAACAGAAATGATGGACATCAAGGTTCTGTGATGGGAAAAACAAATGAAGGACACACAGATGAAACTCAAGAGGAAGATCCATGTTTCACTCTAAAGATCTTTTACAACTCGAAAATCTATTCTATAAGGATTTTCATCTCGGCCAAGATCTTGATCAAATCAGAATTGAGATATTTGCATCAAATGAAGCATGAAGGTTGAATTTGGGAGTCCTCAGAATCACAAGTCCTAATGCAATGGTATAAGACTAGACTGTTTCAGTACAGGTACAGTACGCTGAACCATGTTTACAGAAGCAAACATCCAGCAAATCACATTTGAAAAAGTAAAAATCCTGGTAAAAATCACTTGCAGAATCTTGACCTTCAATACAGCATCCATGTGTGCTCCAAACAGAAATGATAATTATCAAGGTTCTCCGATGAGAAAAACAAAGGGAGGTCAAGCAGATGAAACTCGAGATCTGTGCATGCTCCAAACAGAAATGGTGGGCATCAAGGTTCTGTGATGGGAAAAACAAATGAAGGACACACAGATGAAACTCAAGAGGAAGATCCATGTTTCACACTAAAGATCTTTTACAACTCGAAACTCTATTCTATAAGGATTTTCATCTCACCCAAGATCTTGATCAAATCAGAATTGAGATATTTGCATCAAATGAAGCATAAAGGTTGAATTTGGAAGTCCTCAGAATCACAACTCCTAATGCAATGGTATAAGACTACTGTTTTGGTGCGGGTACAGTACACTGAAATGGCAAATTTTTAAAAACTTCAGGTATGGTACACTGTGGGTATATATATATATATATAAGCACTTGCATACTTATTGAAATTTAATACTCATAAAATCATTCATGGAACATGAAAACAGATTTCAATGACTTTTAAATCTTTAGTCATTTATTTTTTATTTAGTGGATGAGGGGGATGAGGGGGTTATGAACATCTACATGGCATATCCGTACTTCCAGCGCCATAATAATTGCCTTGCAGTTCTACCAATCTAGGGCCCTGCCCTCTCTGACGCACCTGTACTTTGGACCTTTAGGTACTGCACACTTACAGTGGTTGATGCATGATTACTAAATCGACATTTTACATCTGTTCTAGCATGTTACTGGATTGATGTCTTCTTAAGGCAACCCTTTTACTTATTTAATTTGTACTTGCAATGGAGAGTGTTGGGAAATCTCTCTGCTGCCTTGGCTGTAAGGAGCAATGCCGGTTTGGGGGCTCTCTGCAGTCCATGCTGCAGAGATAACCCCCTCATCCTCCCCGACTTATCCATTACAAGTTATTAAAAGTTCTCTGCAGTCACTTATAGTTATTTTTATTTTTAGTGATTTTAAGTTTTAATAATGGACTTTTACAGCGGGTACACTGCGGGTACATACCTGCAGTTCCCGGGTACAGAATCCATACCCAGGATGTACCGGGACTTGCAGGTATGTACCTGCAGCATACCAATACGTATCTGTACCCGTACCCATACCAGGTACGTATCAGGCCTGGTGCGGGGGGTCTAAGGCGTTTCGGGGCAGTCTAGGTATAAGAGTTCAAGTACATGTACATGCTTGCAGTTCCATGGTAAAATCACAAATCCATACCATTCATCTTTTCACAAGAGCTATGCCTGTAGGTTCTGTTGAGGATAAGATTACAAAACACCACAAAAGAATTCTTTCTGATACTAATTTCAGTGGTGATCATATCCTTAGCTAACAGAGACAGAGTTGACTCCAAACAAATTAATCATTTCCTGGCTAATAGAAATGCAGTCGACTCCACTCGAATCACTTTAGATTTCAATAGACGATTGACACATTGCAATACCACCACACAAAAATGAAACTATCAATAGCAACCTGTAATTCTAGATTTCGTCTAACCTTTGTCATCCATGTAAATCTTCTCAAGGAGGCATAACTCAAAAATTATGACAGATTCTATAAATACATATTTACACTTATTGATTTACCTGGAAACCACGAGACTTCGCCCCAAGAAATCCATAACAAGATGGTGCTCCACATCGACATCGGACCTTGGCACCACCATACCACTCAAAGTTATAATCATAAGCTAGCTCTGTTCCGCAAGGGATGTCCTGCTTTGCAAAAATTCCAACCCTGATTTCTCCAAGCACAGTCCACTTTCGAGTCTCACAGTTTGGTTCACTGCACTAGCCAGGAGTAGGAATAAGATCTCAGGTTGACAAACTTACATTTTGTAGTCCAAAAAGGGAAAATGAACTAATCAGAAACAATTCTTCAAGAACAGAGAATGTTCATCAATCCACATTGATGATTGCCTTTTGCAATGAAATACAAGCATGCAACTGATGAAAGGCACAGATGCAAAGAATCCCGTATGAAGAAGAAAGTATTTCCTCCTCTTGCATCAATTGAAAAAGAATCAATCTTTGATAGAAGCAAGATAGGAAAGCCTGCTTGTAAAGAAAGCTACTTACCATGAATGGTTAATGAATCGAGCAAGGCTGCCTTTTCTTGTGGCATCAATTGATTCAAACCTATTAAGATATGATAAATGCATATTTTAAACCTGCCAAACATATCCAGCAGAATAGAGATTATTTAAGAACATCCATGCAAAATCTAGAACCTTGATTCATTTATTCTAAATCTGGACTAGAAGAGCGTCATAGGATAAGGAAAGTTTAGCTCTACCTTCTGCTTCATAATCCAAAGATCTCTTCCTTGCCTCTTTCCAAGAAATAACTTCCCCACAATATTCGATAACAAATTGACTAGCCTAGGACAATCCATTAAAAGGATTCCATAAATGATTACATTGATAGCAAAAATAGGAAATGTTCCTACTAGATATAACCACATTAAACATGGAAGATAGAGGACGAGTAATGTCCTATTTATATTTTAAATAGCTCCAGACACCCAAAATATGAAATTATTTCAAATCAAACAAACAAACTCAACTCCAAACCATAGTTACGAGACAGACGGGGCGGGGGACGGGGTTTCCGGGACGGCAAAAAATTTCTAAATTTTGGGGACGGCGGGGGGACGGCTAATTAAAAAATATATAAATATTTAAAATATAAAGATATAGTGACTAAATTATATAAATAAGCTGAAATAAAACCATTTGAGATTTAAATAAGGTGAAACTTGAACTCATAAACATCAAATACATTCCTTAATACTCATGATTCTTTCAGAAGATTGCAAGAAGTTGCTTGGTCCAAAAAGGTGCAAAAATTGATTTTATGAAAATAAGAAAAATATTGCCATCAATGCGTAGAGCTCAAGAAAATATGCACTTTTAGAGAAAACGCACACGAAACGCAGAGCCACAGAATCAAAGTTATGGCACATGCAAGTTTTTGTTGCTACATCTTCCCGGACCCTTTCCAAAAATGGCAAATTTTATTCTATGCTTGTGTTTTCTTCACCAAAAATCCAAAAAAGGAAAGAAATGCTGACCACATGGGGGACGTCTGGACATCCCCCCATGTCCCCACGTTTCCCGTCCGGGGCGTTTCCCAACATTTTCAGATGTCCCCAAGACGTTTCCCAACAAAAAAAAAGTGGGAAACGTGGGGGAAACATTTCCCACGTCCCCAGGACATCCGAGACATCCCGAACGTGTCAAATTTGGGGGACGCATCCCGCATAACTATGCTCCAAACACATTTAAATATGGAATTGTTTCAAATCAAACGCACGTAAAATGTGAACAGGTTATAATGATAAGATGGAAAAGAGCAGGTCCAGCTTTGGGGAAGATACAAAAACAACTTTAGATAAGGATTTGAGAGTTTCTTCTCACCCCACTCAAGTAATTATACCATCATTAAGAAAAAAATAACATCAAATGTAGTCACATTCAAGTACTACACAAGACTAAGGTCCTGGTCTCCTAGATTGCTAGCATAATCATGCAGTTAAATGAACACCCTGCTATAAAACTCAAGGACTTTATAACATAATGGACCACACTTGTACAGAATAACTGCGTTACCAGGAACACCTGTACAAGCCTGCAGGTACCGTGCCCAGTGTGATCCCACATCACACCCAGAGCAAACCCACAGCATGCTCAGCCCAAAAACCTTTTTTTTCAATTTTTCAATTTTTTATTTTATGATGTCTAAAAAGGTCAAAAGGACATTCAAAAATATTTTTAAAACATCCTCAACCTTAAAAGACACTCCCAAACTCTTTTTAAACAACACATTTACCTCACACTCCATACTTACTGTTCATTGCACATTTGCTCTCTCACCTTCAGAATTTCAGTTGCTTAGGGCTGAAACTCAATCCTTTTGCTAATATAATGAATATTCTGAGTTGTCTTGATTTTTGTGTATACATTGTAATATTTGTACAATGTACTTGTTCTAAGTTCGACCAATGAATATCATGACACTTGGCATTGAATTTATGTTTTGTAGTTATTTAGCTTATTTTGTTTACCCTATACATATTCTGTGGTTATTTTTCTTACTTGGCTATATTTTTAATATTTTATATATTTTTGTACAGCCATACCCAAGCCCCAAAAAAATCAACATACCAGCACATCAGATCCCTGCACCCACACCCATGCCAGCTACCTAACAGAATAACATAGCACAACAATATTGGCACATGTGATCAAAAATATTACCGATAAAATACAATGAAGAGGGTACAAAAGATAAATAGATAGTTCGAAACAAGAGAGGCACTACAGACAAACAAAAAAACTGGGAAAACAAGAGCTGCAACAGAAACTTTGGGTCACGATGCCACTGTCAAAACCTCAGAACCCAACTTTGCTTAACCTCAGGTGTTTTCACCATCATCAAGTATTACAGTAGGGAGAATAGAGCAAGTACATATCTCCAAAGCTCCTAAAGGCTTAAAGCCTGTCATGACGGGATGATGGTAATGGACTAATTGGAAGATAGACGAAACTAGAAAATAACCTTGAGCAAGAAAAATGTTAATTGGAGGAATGGTTAATAACATCGACAAGCATATAGATTAGTTTTTTCCATATTGGCAAAGATGTGAAAATAGAGGGAATGGATTAACCCCTAACCCTCTTCTCTGCAACCCCCTCCCTGCCCTCAAAGTAAGCAATATACATTTAAATCTAACCAAGAACAGACATATATTAAGAAGTCACATGTACCATATCAGACACTTGAGAAAATATATACCTCTTTCTTTCGTCATTTATTTTACCTTAATATCTTGGTCTGCCATTAGTCCCCACCCTCTGCCATCTGTCTTGAATAACTTCGACTTTACATATTCACATTTTTGGAAGCGCTGCATGAAGAAAAAAAATCCAGACAATAAGAAATACCGAATCGAAAGATAATTATGATAAGAAGTTACGTAAGAATAGCATCACTGAGAGATTTATCCATAATCAGCTAAATTCTTACTCTTACTATGACAACCTAGCACATATGATGTACACAAGGATGGATGAAATGACTAAGGGACGCTAATATTTTAACATAATCCTTCCCAAGAGTTCTTTACAGTTGAAAAGATCTATAAAATGTAAGCATTTCCTCAAAATGTTAAGAAAGGTCCATCTGTAGCTACCTGATGAGAGCAAAATTTCCCATGACAGAATGATGCCTACACTCAGTGAGTTGGTGTTACAAAACCCAAAGCATAGGATACGTGGATACGTCGAACAACAAATAGAAGTCAAATTCCAAAGATGAATTTACAATCAGAAGTTTCGATTTTGGGAGTCAATAGAAATTTTCAATTTGCTTGAGTTTAATCATCTCCTAATCAATGAATTTGTTTTGTGTGACTTTCAGTGAAATGAAAAGACAAAAGCTAACGAAAAGACCTTTATGAAAGCAGCAGAAATATCTCACAGTTATTGTATGGGCCAGTGCAACCACCCCCACCACTGTATCAAATGCAGTAATAGACTAGCACCTAGTTATTTATCATTGGGAACAATTTGTGGGGCACAAACTAGGATAAACCAATGCTCTCATCGTAAAGATATTGCACTGATACAAAGCCAACCAAACTGACCTTATTTTTGCAGTGATCTCCACAAGGGCAATGCCCAGGAGTACACTCTGCATATGTCAATACATTTAGGCACCTTTCTCCACACATGCTCTCAGGGTCATCTGGTCTGTATTTGCAAACACATATAGGAATGTCCTCCTCCTTCTGTTTCTTGTGCCTGCATCCAAACTTCAACTATATAAAAAATAAGGCTCTATAAAACATCATCATATACTTAGCCACCATAATTAAAAGTCTTACAATGTGCTTCAACTACACAAAAACAATCCCATATTATTGTTGACTGAAAATTGTCTTCTTTGTCAGACATGAAAAATTGTACAAAGTTTGCATATATAAATAATAAATAGTAAAAGCTATCTATTTTAAAGTATTCCTTTCGAAGTCCATAATGCATCGAAACCATCAAATCAGGGACTCGTCAATGGAAAAGATAAATATATTGTTTGTATACAAGTATTACTACTAGAAATGACTACATGAAAACCCTCCAAATCACCTTGGCCTCTAGGAACAAAAAATAAGTCAACAGTTTTAAGAAATGCATATCCAACACACTTTCTTGAAAGCTTCACTGTCAATGTCGGGATTCTGGAAAAGGGGAGCAATATGAAGATCACCCCTAGTCATTGTTGAAGAACAAAAGCATTACAGTGTGAGCACAGTAAACCAAAGATAAAAATGGGAAGAAACCAAAATTTCAGGAGTATTTTGGTGACCATACTCCATCATTCAACAAAGGCTTACAGAAATGATAGAATCTCGTATGGGGATCATTGGCTAGGTAATATCATAGCACGTGCTTGCATATCAATATATTTAATAAAGGGGAAAATAAAATCAATATACCACTCGTTAATAAGGGACAAACGTAGTAAATTTATTAATGTTTGTTATTAAGTACTAGTGAGTGGGGGCCAGCCAATGGGGGTGCTTGGGTTGATATAGAAATAAAAAATAAAGTTACCCAATCATTGTTTTGGCATTCACAAAGGCTTGGAGAGAATTTATGGTATTCGTGGAGGGCTTGCAGATAGCATTTGAAGAGGGACAAATGACAGGATTATATGTTGGTTTTTGGCTTTCATAGAGCCTTGCCAGATGGGTGCATGATAGCATTTGTAATTGCTTGAAACTTACCCTAAATCTGTTGTGCAAGCCTGAGAGCCATGTTTGAAGATGACAGATTCATATGAACTAATTCCCCTTTATGGATTGGATCTACCCTATGTTGCTAGGATACAGGTTCGATACGCGGATACGTCGATTTTAAAAAACCCTTGGGTACGATACGTCTTGGATACGTCCGTACATATATATTAAAATAATATATAATTATATATATATATATATATATATATTATTCATATACTCATTTTTAGTCCATAAGAAATACAAAACTTGAAAAATATAGTACAATCCATGTCAAAACATTCAATATACTTAAGATTTTACATTTTCTATGATATATGAATATTATATTCCTTTGTGTTTCATCCATTTCCTTTGAGATTAATTTTTGTGTTGCAATGGTGGCCATAAAGGACCTATTTAATTAGGTTGACTCTAACCTGCCAATGATAACTAAAGAGGTCAGTCCAATGGTTGGTCCTTGCATTCATATTATCCAAAATCACCTTCTAATCATTTTCATCTGCACCATGCATGCAACCTAGGGATTATCCCAGAAAATCATAGCTTTGAGGGTATGCAACCTGGTAACTGTGGTTTTAGGTTTCCTTTTTCCCCTTTTTAAACTGTTTATAATTATTATTATAGGCTTGATGGATACAGCTCAGGATGACTGGGTAGCCATATCTAGGTGTATCAGATATGCACCAGGTAAGGGCTCGTATATGGATATCCAGCTGCTTTGTTAATAACATGAGTCATAGTTAAAAACTGACTGAATCGCATATGCATGGGAAATACTAAGGAAATGAAAAGTGATCAAATATTCCCAAGGGTTAGATTATAGAGTATTAAATTGTAGATCCTCTCATTGAAACAAGAGAGTTGCACCAAGCCAACTCAATAAAGGTTCATACTGCAATCTAACCTTGGGGCATGTAATGATTTTCGCATTTCATTGCTCAAAGAATGTGCAAAAAGACAATATAAACCTATCCAAATCTTAACCAAGAATCATGATGTCCAATAGAAATATTATGGACCCCAATGAAGCAGCAGCATAGAAACCAAGTTAAAATTTTAAAAAAACTTTTTTAACCCTTTTGCTGTCCAAACCTGCAGGTTCACCATGGATACGTCCCGGTACATACCAGGTGCATCAAAAGCGTACCGAGACATACTCGGAACATACCGGGACATATCCACAGTGAATCCGTAACCGTACCCGCACGTATCCGTACATGCACGTATCCATATCGGATATGTATCAGGCAGGGTACAGGGAAGGAGGACAAACCCTGTTAACATAGGATTTACCTTAGTGGAAAGTCTAAATGAATTCTCAAGTAACAAAAAAATCATTTTAATCATCTCCAAGCTAGACTTGTTCAGGTCAGGGGTAATACAATTTTGGAGATGGATGTGATTTTGGTTGACATTACATGTTCCATCCAGCATATGAGGGCAGAAATAGAAGGGCTATTAAAAAAAGCCATTAAAAAAGGGTACCTAGGATATATGGTGAAAAAGGGGTATTTTAATCACAATGATGTATTAGGTGGGATATTTACAATAGAATATTGAAGGATAGACAATATATTAGGGTTATTCTTTGATAGTGATACCCTGTAAATGCACAGGCCATACCACAGCTTTACTAAGTGAACCCTAAATGCAGATTCTGCATTATGCTCTTGCTCTCATTGGAGTTTTTATATGTTCACTGTCTGCCAGATTAAGATCTGATTTGTGGAGAAAACCGTGTCAAGTTTTTGATCAAAATTCTAGACACAGTTTTATTCAGAAATCAGATCTCAATAAAACTCTAAACAGTATTGCTGTTTTCCCCCAACTGAAAAGGCTCAATTATGTTAACAATCAACCATGAAGGATATCCTCTATACCAGCCTTCATGGATTTCTCCAACTAGAGTTGTCGAAGTTAAGATTATTTCAGAGTGGAGGGAAGGGTTCCAAGTGGGCTTAGAAGGGACCTTAACACTAGGGAGTCTATAAACAAGAAAACAACATTGTTTGCGAAATGTGTGGATAAACACCCGCTCTTGCAGAATAATACAGCGAAATGAATCTAAACTTCTACAATGGATAAAATACTATCAAAAATCAAAATGGTGTGAGATGTGACACCAACTGGTGATATGCAGACTATGGCTTGGTCCTTGGTCAAATGTATTAATGAGAAAATCACCCCAAATTTATATCATAACATATGAAGGAAACTAATCACACTATCCTTACCGCGATGCAGAAAATCATTACATTCAATGTGTTTGTAGTAGTATGGGGGCCCTCTGCTGCTTGTTCCTGTAAAGCACCAATTAATGAAAAATCATTTTGATGGCGAGCCTCAAATTTTATCAACTTAAGAAATAAAATCGAGAAATAAATGTACTTAAATTAATGTAAAACATTGTAAAATGACACAAGAAGTGAATCTATAGATTTCCATAAGTATATTTTCAATAATAATTATATTATAACACAAATTGGCCTCTGCAGACCTTGATGCTTATTTGGTATTAATACAAAAGAATCTGATGCAACCACCCTATTAGAGCAAGATTGTTTATCAAAGAGTCATGAAAGTTAGGTGTTGTGATACAAACATTATGTCATACTCTCTGCTACTAAGAACAAGCCTATCAATGCTTTCGTCTTGTACATGCTCTCCTTGTTGTAGCCGATTTGCAGTTATTCCTTGAAGAGTTGAAACACTAGCAGAACGTGGGGGCTAAATTCGCAAGTAAAAGTGCGGAGGATAAAATTGCTAAAAACGCTTTAAAATGACCACTTTTTTTTGGTTTGGATGTTTCATACCCCAAGCGGCGATTTTCAAGTGGTCTTTGACGATTTTATTTGAGTTTTATTGCCGATTTATCACCAAAAAAATATCGCAATTTTTAGGCAATTAAAGATCACACGATTTATCGACAATAAATCATGAATTTTAGTACAAAGCTCACACTCACTTACGATACGAGAAACCGGCACAAAACTCTCAAGCCGAGTATCTAGCAAAAACAGCAAGTTTGAATTGGCAAAAATAGCCAAAACTCCACAAGTCAATGCATAGAACACAGCTACCTCAACATAAAATAAGCCCAAGGGGAAAGATAGACATTTTAATCCAAAAAACTTAGATTTTTTTCAATGCTAGGATATTTTGTGTATTTCAGAATTGTTGAAAAAAGATTGACATGACAATGGTCTCCATTGGCTCGAAGGATTTTCTCAAGAATTTGATCAGCTAAGTTTCTTCATTTAGTTTTCTGTAAAATTTGTTTTGAATTTTTTCCATTTAAGATTCCCGAGGCTTTATTTTTGCTTTTTGTTTGCTTTTCCATTTTATTCTACTTCTTCCTTTGATAGAAACTAGCAGCTAGTGTTTTAATTTAAAACTATTTTTGGTTTTATACGATTTCTACTTCTTGTTTCAGTGTGCCTTCAATTTGCATTGGCATACATTCAAGAATGGCATCAGCATTCAGTTCAGTTATACGTAGTAAGCTTAAGAACTCTAACAACCCTTCTTAGAATCATTGTGAACCAGCTATAGAGGCCGATTCTGTCATACGCAATTAGTGTGGGTTTAAGATGAGTGGAAGTGTCAATCACGCCAAATACCACCTTGCACGAATCGCAGGTAAAGATGTGCAATTCTGCAAACAAGTGCCACCTAAGGCTCAAAGAGAGATGGTTGCTTACCTTGGGACTTAAGCGGACAATAACAAGGAAAGAGTAAAGCTAAAGCAATTGCAGCCCTAGTGAATAGGGTAGCAAAGGATGATTTTGATGAGTATGACAAGGAGCCTTTCTATTTCCCCAACCTTTTAAGGAGATAGAGATAGGGAAGGGACGAAGCACATCTATTGAAGATAGTTTGGCTACACGTTTTTTTGTTCCTCGAGGTAGTCATGGGCACAAATTTCACTTGAAGGTATTGGTTGGAACCCGAGAATTGCATAATGAAGCAAGGGTAGCTGTGGCAAACTTTTTATTATTAGAACATCTCATTCAATGTGACAAAAGCCTATATTAGGAGAACTTGAAAACTGCATTGACCATTGTCAAAAGGGATTCAAGGCTCCTACTCATGATTTGTGTGGCCCATTGTTGGAAAATATGCAAGTTGTAGTCAATGAGAAAAAAATTGCATAAAATAGGCTATAGCATTTTGTTTGATGGGTGGATAGATGGAAAAAACTACGGTTTGATTGACCTTCTCATGGCTTCATGTGGGCAGTTGGTATTTTTGAAGTCAATCGATACCTCCCACCAAGTAAATCATGTTGGTTGAGGTGGTGATGGAAGCAATGTTTTAAAAGTCATAATCGAAATCAGAACCGATCAAGGTCCAGCTCGGACTCGGAACCGGAATTGGACTGGTTTAAAATTTATGAACAGTTTACTCAAAAATACATAAAATTTTACATTTAATAAAAACAATAAATTTTACATATTCCAAACCATGATTCCATACAATTAGAGACAAAATATGCAAATTTTTCTCATGTATATCATGTAAGGGTAAATATAGCAAAATGACACCAAGTGCAATACATATCCGAAACAAAATACATAAACAATGAGGCTCTAAATGACCTCTAGACTCCTAGAGTCCAAAAACAATATGCTACAAGCTACTACATGTCTGATATCAATGATCAAATCATCAATCATCAAACTAGAATAAAGCCAACTAGAAAGTTGGAATTTAAGAAGAAAAGTGTTTTAAATGTCAAATTGTTGCTTGTTTTGGCACAGACCAATTTGAGAACAAAACCGGCCAGTTTAGACTGGTTCCATACTGAACCGCCCAATTTCGTTTGGTTCGGTACTAGTTCAATATGAAACCGGTCCCAAGTTTGCATTTTCTACCAGTTTGTTCCCTTGATATTGAACCGGTCAATCCGGTTGGTTCGGTTCGACCTATTTTTAAATGTGTGGAAGTGGGTGAGGAAAATGTCATCCAAGTTAGGACTTACAATGCAACAACATATGTAAAAATAGAGAGACTTCTTGAGGAGATCCACTCTACACTTTTTTAGACCCCTTACTGACCTATTGCATTTATATCCTACTTGAGAACATAAGAATGACATGGGTGAAAAATATGGTTTAAGAGTCAAGAAATATCACAAAGTTAATCTGATCGTATTTGGAGTGCTAAGCTTGATGAAAGAGCACACCAATGGAAAGGAGTTTATGTGAGGGTATGTGAGTTCACCACAATCTTCACCACATTGTAGAGCATTGTAACCTCACTAACATCTCTTAAACAATTGTTTGTGAATACAAAGTGTTTACTTCTCCCTATGTTAGGAAGGCCAAAGGGTAAAGGGTTGTGAAGACCATTTTTTATTATGTGTTTGCAAAACGCAACCTTGACTATGTTTTGTTTAACATTTATTTTTTATAAAAAAATTCCTCCAAATTTCTCTAAATTTTGATTTTGAAATTGTACATTAATTTGTTTTAGTTTGATCATTGTCTTTGATTGGAGTTCGTCACTTAGCGGATGGGCAAAACACCCGATAGGTTATTTGTATGAGGCCATGGACATGGCAAGGAGGCAGAGAAAATTATTATGGGTAAAATAAAAGAAAATATGGACCCATTTGGCGCCTAATTGATCAAATATGAAACAAGCAACTCCACCAACATATATATGCTCGGTACTACTACTTGAACCCCAAGATTTTTATTACGAATCATTTAATGTGGAAGACGAGGTTATGGATCGCCTCGACACATACATAGAGAGGTTGATCCCTAATTAAGGAGCTAGAGACATAATTCTTGACTCAAATTTACTGGGAGTGCTAAGAGGAACATCCAACAACCCAATAGAAATAAATTAAGTCATTTGTTTTTAGTCTTGTTACACATACATATATTAGGCTCTCTTCATTTATTCAAGCCTAGTTGACTTACAAAATTATAAATGTTTTAAAGTCATATTTGCATACTTGCAATAGGAAGAGTATGGTGCAAGTACACCAAATTTTCAAAGGCTAGTTATGCACATTTTGTGCCATCCTTCATGCAGCTCTTATGGGTGTCAACATAATCAAAGCATGTTTGAAGTTGTTCACACAAAGAATCGCAATAGGTTGACAACTCAAAGGCTTAATTACCTTGTTTTTGCACAATAAATTTTTTTCTTCACATAAAACAAGTGGAGGGGTGAAAAGTCATGAGACAATTGACTTGGATGATATCAATCCATACGCTAACTAGATTATTGCGCCAAATGGTCCGGATGAGCAGCCCACATTCACTAAGGACATAAGAACTTTGGAGAGGGGAAGTGAAGATGCATCAAGCAATAAAGGCATCAAGAGGGGTTGATGAGGATGCACATGATATCTTTGCAGATGATGTTGTTGCGAGAGGAGGAATCTTTCCCTTTCACTTCAAGGGCATAGACAAAGTGCTATAGATGATATTCATAGAGTCATATTAGTATATTTTGTTGCATTGATGATTGTAGTCTCTAATTCTATGAGCATTATAGGTTTAACTTTGTACTTTTTTGAGCTAAAAGCGAGGATTGTACTCTTTTTGGTCAAAAATAATAGAAAATATAAGTCTTCTCTACATTCATTTCTCATGTCATTTAATAGTGTTTTACATGTTATTTAAGTTTATTTAAGAATTTATATATTTTTAAAGTGGCAATAAAGTTGTCAATAATTATCATGTCTAAAGTCAAAGTCAAAATTTTGGGTCCGAGTACCGAGTTTTAAAATTATGCATCCAAAATCCACCTTATGAAAGGAAGCACCCTTGTCCAAAAGAACCATCAACGAAGCAAATAGAAGTGGTCAATGAATGTAATATCCTTGAAAAAGAAACTTCTAGCAAATCTGGATATTTCCGTTAAATCCTAGGAGCAGCAGTATTGCAAAAATGAACTTTTACAACAGCAGCAATAATCTGAATTTTATAAATAAAAACAGTGAACCAATATGGGAAAAAACAGTCTTTTATTTATTTATTTCCAACCAAATACAATAAAACAATACCAGTGTTTGAATACAATTGCTTGGAGTTGAACTGGTGGAACAATTGCACCCTGAAAGACCTCTGCAACTCCTAAATGGAATTGCCCAGCTGAGAAGTGGGGATTTCGTCCCCAATTCCGTATGCAAATGAGGGTTTTCGTCCTCTATTGTTGTTTGCAGAAGCAGAAGCTACTTGCAGACAAAGAAAATAATTCATCAATTTCCAAGATGTTTGTACCATAGTTCAAAAAATCGTAAATCGCGATTAATCGGCGAGGCCAAATTTTGAGCCAAAATGAAAAAGCAAAAAATGGCAAAAATCGGCAACTTTAGCTACTTTTAAAAATAAATTCATAAAATTACTTAAATTAAAAAAACAATGTTAAATGATGCGAGAAGTGACTCTATAGAATGCCCCAAATCTGCAAAAAAGTACAAAGTTTGCAAACAAAAAATTTAAGAAAAATAAGAAAAACTTCATAGAGCTCGAGAAAATATGCACTTTTAGAACATGCAAGTTTTCTTTGCTACATCTTCTAGGACCCTCCAAATGGCAGGCGTCCTTGTAATTTCTTCACCAAAAATCCAAAAAAGGAAAGAAGGAGAGAGGACTTACTCTGTATGAAAAATCATGATTTCTTTGAACAATTGGAAACCCGAGCCGTGCAAGTGAAAAAACGATTAAATTTCACCCTCGATTTTCCATGATTTTATCCACGATTTTCGAGTGTACGAGGCCGCGCAAGTGTAAAAAAGCGAGTGATTTGGGGCACCCCATCCTATGAATAGGATTGAACACATTTAAAAATACTTTATCCACCTCCTATCCTAAAATTAGGATTTTGGTATTCATGCAGCCTCTCTAACTTTGGTGCTCCCTTTATTTATTTATTTATTAATTCTAACTTTGGTGCCCAATAATAGAAGTCAACCTTATATTATTATTTTATTCTATTAATGCTTTTTGGATTAAAATATAATTTAAGTGTATTTTTCAATTAAATATAAAAATATCCTTGACCACTTAAATTAATTTTTTTTTCTTTTAATTTCCCTTAGCCTATGGAAAATAATAAAAATAGGCTTGAGTATTCAAAATTAATTAATTTTGAAAAGGGGACATTATAGTCCACCCTTCCCAAAATTGCTTGCCCTCGAGCAATTGCAAGTCCCTTTTGCAAATACTAGGATCCCAAACTCTTATGGTCACACAATTTGGAAGTTGTATGAACGGAACTATGTGCCCCTTGTCGCTCAAATTGTTCTTCACTCTATCACCATTTCCACTATGTTGTCCATGATGACCACACATCTGAAATGACTTAGTAGGAAAGCAATAAATCCATAACACTTTCATACCTTTCGATGTCCTGAACTTATTCTCCTTCCTTTGCCGAATGAAGCTTGGTTGAGATATCTTTAACATCCCCAACCTTGTGACTCAAAACTTTTGGGTTAGGATCAACATTCTTCTTCACCTTGAACTCTTCACATTCAACAAGTGAATCTTGTTGACACATGCAAACATTAGAAGTCAATAAAACATTTTCATGATTCTTACTAAAGTCACGAACACCTTTGTTAATTTGTTTCCGATAGATTGTTGTATTGAAAATTCCAGCAAGCTGAAAATCAACATTAGCAACCGGTAAAGCCCTTTTTCATGTTCATGCCCCTCAACATGGTCTTCTTGGAACTCCACCCCAAAACCTTCTTGCAAATCTAATTTTTCTTTCTTGGTTCATGTCCCACGATTTCTTCCTCTCTCCTTATCACTAAAGGAGAACTCTTATTAGAATCCATCAAAAGTAGGGAGTGACAACTTTCTTAAAGCCTGTCATTGGAGTCTTTCTAATTAGTCTATGGCCTATATTAACTCTTGGTCCACCCCTGCTTTCCTTCAGATTAATAAAATTGGTGAGGGTTATGGCATCTCTAATCTCACCAGAAATACCCTATACTCCTCATAGCTATCAACAATAGCATCTGTTATGGTAGGCTGAATTTTTGCCTCTAGAATTGCTTTCTCTCTATGTAGGAAGTTAAATTAAAAGGGCCTAACAAAGAGAACTGATGTTTGTCCTCTGATAGTGTTGGTTATGGTTCACTCTGTAAAACTTCTCTCACCATTTGGAGCCCTTTGCACATTCGTGTTTTGCATGGTGTGGACTAACTGAGCCATCATGTCAGCGAACCGTTCTTGTCCTTGCACAAGCCTATCAAACGTACATTGTCCGGGTCTTTGTTACCCATGACTTCTATGTTTTGTAGCCTTTTTTCTCCCTTTGTTGGTACCTAACTTCTCTGTCACTACCCTACATGAAGTTCAAAGCTGCAATTTTCTTTAGTTTTCCTCTGCTTTTTCTCCCTTTGTTTTTAATTTCTAAATTTCCCGTACATAGGCTAGGAGGAAATTTGCTTTGATACCACTATAATATCCTTGAAAAGAAACTTCTAGCAAATTTGGATGAAATCCTAGAGCAGCAATATTGCTAAAATGAATTTGGATAAACTGAATTTTATATAAAAACACCGAACCAACCAATATGGAAAAAACAGTCTTTTATTTATTTACTTCAACCAAATACAATAAAACAATACGGTGTCTAAATACAATTGCTCGGAGCTGAGCTGGCGTGAACAATTGCCTTGTGAAAGACGTCTGCAACTCATGAATGAAATTGCCCAGTTGAGAAGTGGGGGATTTTGTCCCCAATTCCGTATGCAAATGAGGGTTTTCGTCCTTTGTTGTTGTTTGTCGAAGCAAAAGCTACTTGCAAACAAAGAAAATAATTCATAAATTTCCAAGATGTTTGTACAATGAACCCCAAATCTGCCTTTATAACTTCCAACCACTCTCTAAAGTAGGCACCCCTCTTTTAGACTTACATGCATGATCTTTGAACAATTAAAAATAATAAATTCCTCCTCCATGTTGGCACCCCATCCTACGAATAGGATTGAACACATTTAAATATACTTTATCCACCTCATATCCTAAAATTAAGATTTTGGTATTCATGCAGCCCTCTCTAACTTTGGCGCTCCTTTATTTATTTATTTATTAATTCTAACTTTGGTGCCCAATAATAGAAGTCAACCTTCTATTATTATCTTATTCAACTAATGCTTTTCGGATTAAAATATAATTTAAGCGTCCTTTTCCAATTAAAATATAAAAATATCCTTGAAACACTTAAATTAATTTATTTTTTCTCTTTCAATTTCCCCTTAGCCTACAGAAAATAATAAAAATAAGCTCAAGCATTTAGAATTAATTAATTCTTAAAAGGGGATATTACAATGAAAAACAAGGCTATACTCTGCATCACAAGAAGTAGAAATATAGAGTCCGCTTATGTCCTTGGCTGAAAGCTAAGAGGAATCAACAAAAAATCTTGGGCGAAGCAAGGTACTTCTCCCATTGTCTCTTCTAACATGCGTGGCCCAATGCCCCAAACATAGTGAGAAAATTCATAATGTGCATCTACCCCTATGGCTTATATTATTCCTAGGCTAGGATAATTGGGCCTTTTACGACAAGTGCGAGAAAAAGAAGCAACTTTATCTTAATGCGAAGGGGGAATGTTCACTCACATATCTCACCATTTGTGCTAATCATAGTTCTAAAATCGCGATTTATCGGGCGATAATCGCGATAAATCGTTTTTCCCATGCAAAACGATTTATCTTTCCATAAATTGCGATTTATTTAATGGCGATAAATCGCGATTTTCGGCACTAAAAAACCTGCAAAAATCGTGGAAACTCGGCAAATAAATCGTGGAAAATCGCGAACTTAGGTATAAATGAAAAAAACCCAAATCTGACTCGTTTTTTCACTTACGTGGCTCGGTTTTCCTCCTCCTTTCTCCTGCGTGGGTCGTTTCTCCTTTTGCGACTCGTTTCGTGCTATTTCGTGTTGTATTTGTGCATTTCGTGACAATTGGCATTTGTGCATTTGCGTGACAATATTTGTGGATTTCGTGGTGGTTTTGTTCATTTTGTGGCAGTGACAAAGCATTTCGTGGCAGTATTAGAGGTTTTGGTGGCAGTTTTTGTGCATTTCGTAGAGGTTTATGTGCATTTCATGGTGGTTCGTGGCCCTAACCCTACAGGTAAGACTGTACTTTTTTTTTTTTTTTAATATCTTAAATATTAACAATATAGATTTAAAAGCAATTTACATATTAATTACATATTATGTAAATGAGTTTACAATATGAATAAATGAGTTTACATTTAAATGAGTTTAATATATATACTTATAGTTTACATTTAAAACATTTCTAGCTCATTCTAGTTTACATTTTATTTCTCTAAGGCTTGTAAATCTAAGACAATTGTTTTTTTTTGTTTTGTAGAATGGCATCGGGATCCGGTTCAGTTGCTCGTAATAAGCCTAACTCAAATGACCCAGGGTGGAAGCATTGTGAACGAGCAGAAGGCAATTCTGTTATATGCAATTATTGTGGCATGAAGATGAGTGGCGGTGTTTATCGCCTTAAGTTCCACATTGCCCGGATACCAGGGAATGAAGTGACAGTGTGCAATCAAGCACCACCTGAGGCTCAACGAGAATTGTCTGCTTTCCTTGCGGCTTATGCAGAGAAAAAAGAAGAAAAGAAGAGGAAAGTTGATGCACTTGCAGCCCTTGCAAATAGGAGGGCAGCGAGGGAAGATTTTGACATTGGGGCATCTTCTATTGCCCAAACTCCACGAGGTCAGACATTGGGATGAGGCTCATCCACTGATAGTAGTTCAATGATGTTTTTTGTTCCTCAAAGTAGTCCTAGTTCACAACCTTCACTTGAAGGTACCGCTTGGAATAAAGAAATGCACAACGAAGCAAGAATAGTTGCGGCAAACTTTTGGTACTACAACAACATTCCTTTCAATGTGGCAAAAAGTCCATATTGGGAGAATTTGGTCACTGCATTGACTGTTGCCGAGAAGGGGTTCAAAGCTCCTACTCCCCATGATTTGAGTGGCCCATTGTTGGAGGATTCCGTCGCACATACCAAAGCTCTTGTAGAAGAGCAAAAAAGGTATGGCAAAAAAAGGATGCACCATTTTGTCTGATGGGTGGACAGATGGGAAAAACCACACATTGATTAACTTCTAGTGGCATCAAGTGGGCAGTTGGTCTTCTTGAAATCAATTGATGCCTCCCACCAAGTGAAAACTGCAAGCACTTTGTGTGATATGTTAGATGAGGTGGTGAAGGAGGTGGGCGTGGAGAATGTCGTCCAAGTTGTGACAGACAATGCGGCGGCATATGTAGCAGCAGGAGACTTCTTGAGGAGAGGCACCCTACATTGTTTTGGACCCTTGTGCAGCCCATTGTTTGGATCTCTTATTGGAGGACATAGGAAAACTCTCATGGGTGAAAAATGTGGTTGAAGACGCAAGAAATATTACAAAGTTCATCTACAATCACACTTGGGTGCTAAACTTGATGAGAGAGCACACCAATGGAAAGGAGCTTGTGCGATCAGGGGTCACACGATTTGCCACAAACTTCATTACATTGCAAAGCATTGCAGCCTCATTAACATCCCTTAAGCAGATGTTTGTGAGCACGCGATGGATGGAGTCTCCCTATGCCAAGAAGACCGAAGGGGAAAGGGTCGTGAAGACCATTTTTGATGATATGTTTGCAAAGCAAATGGAAGAAATCATGAAGGTAAACTAAACTTGAATATTTGTTTATTTATCATTTGTTTGTTATATATTTTTTTATTAATTTTGATTTTAAATTTATATGTTATTTTGTTTTAGGTGTCAGAGCCTTTGGTTCGAGTTCTACGGATGGTGGATGGGGAGAAAAACCCAATGGGTTATTTGTATGAGGCTATGGATGTGGCCAAGGAGGCCATAGCTAAATATTATGGGCACAATCAGCGAAAATATGAACCCATTTGGCGCATAATCGATCGGAGATGGAACAAGACACTCCATCGACATATACATGCAGCGGCGTACTACCTAAACCCAAAGTTTTTCTTTTCCCCATCATTTAAGGTTGATGAGGAGGTTATGGATGGCATTAATACATGCATAGAGAGGATGGTACCTGATGAAGATATTAGAGATGCAATTGTTGACGAGCTGCAGATTTACAAGACTGCTGAGGGGAGGCTCTTTTCTTCGGCTCTATGTGTGAAAAGAAGAAACACTTCTCAGCCAGGTAAAAACAAATTGAGTCATCTGTATTTAGTCTCTTTACACATAGAACTAGATACTAGAAGTTTAGAATTCTTTTATTTATTCAAGCCTAGTTAACTTACAATTTTATAAATGTTTTATTTGCAGATTTGTGGTGGGAAGATTATGGTGCAAAAACACCAAATCTTCAAAAGCTAGCCATCCGCATTTTGTGTCAGCCATGCAGTGCTTCTGGATGTGAACGTAATTGGAGCATGTTTGAAGTTGTTCACACAAAGAAGCGCAACAAGTTGACAACACAACGCCTCAATGACCTTGTCTTCGTGCGATACAATCTTCGTCTTCGTGTGAGACAAGTGGAGGGGGCACAGAGTTATGATGCAATTGACTTGGCTGACATTGATCCATATGATGACTGGATTGTTGACCCTGATGATGCGGAGCCTATGTTTACTACAGAGGAGATAGCTGCTTTGGAGAGGGAGACTGAAGAAGCAATACCATCAAGGACATTAGAAGTTGGTGATGATCCAGATGATATGTTTGTAGAAGACAATGTTGGTGTTACAGAGGAGGAATGTTTACCTTCCACTTCCACGAGGCAGCCGCAAGTGCAACAAACTTATTTTAGGCGTGCTTGATGAAATAGAATATTATTGATATTTGATAGTGATACTTCAAAAGTCACATGTGACATGACTCTATGAGCATTTTTGTTTGCATACTTTGTAGTTTGTACTCTCTTTTTTGGTCAAAACTTAATCAAAAATATGCATATGGGCCTATGGCATTCTATAGAGTCACTTCTCGCATCATTTAACATTGTTTTTACATTTAATTTAAGTTTATTTTATGAATTTAAATGTTTTTTAAGCGATAAAGTTGCGATAAAGATAAATTGCCGATTCCCGATTTAGAGTCAAAATTTGGCTTTGTCGATAAATCACCGATAACGATTTTTGAACTATGGATTAGTGACTATATTAATTGAAAGCACTAAACATTCCCGATGGCTGAAATAGGCTGTGATAACGATGTAATCAAGGTGGTAGTCATGGAAGTCCTTGTTGAGCTGAAGTTTGAATGTAACTATGACACGAGATAAGCACCCAAATATCTCTAGTTTGGATGATAAAAAAGGTAGTGATGGACTCTCGAAATTTCTAAATAACCAATACTATTTTGCTAACATTTCATAACAAACAACACACTTGAGAATTTAGTGCTCTTGTGATATCCCCTTTTGTTCACTCTCTCTTTAAATTTCGAATAATTGATTTCATGCATAAATAGATATTTCTTATAATTTAATTTATTTGTTTTAATTAATGCAATTCATATAATGGACCAACATTTTCTATGTGCATGTCTTTTGGTGACACTACACCAAAACAAGACAACCAATGTGAGATTCAGGAAATGTTAGCATGGGCAACAATGAAGTGATAAACAAAGCACTTCAGAAATTCAAGTCCCATATGCTAAGTTATTGACTTCTTGCAGCTTGAATTATGGAAAATGACTTCTAAAGACCAAATACATTAGACACAAAACAACATCATAACATCTTGATCTAATGAGAAAAACAACCTATATATTTTTTACATTAAAAACTAAACCAACGGTTAGAACTAGTTCACAAAAAGTTAACAATAAAACCCTAGGATCCAAACAACTAAATTCAACACGGCCATGGGGCTCACTAGTCTTACCCCTCCTCATGCTTATAAGAATCCATGTCTTCCATCTTGCCCATTTTCTTCCTCTGGTATCCTCTTGTTCGCACACTAGACCTTCTCCCTTGTTCGAATCTCTCTTCTTGCTCGAACTCTTCTCAACCCCAGCTTTAGCCTTAACCTCTTTAATTATGTTATCCTCCTCATTGTTGTTATTGTCTTCCTCCTCCGAGGTAACCTCTAGTACCACCCTCTCCACTTGCACATTTTCCATAATTTCCAAACAATGCTCCAAGATGACATCGACCAATTTAACCTCCATTAGCTCCATCTCGTAATTGTTTGATATCCTCATTGTTTTTCTTAACCTCTGTCACCAACCCTTTACACACCCCGAGTTGGATGTCACGTGCTTTCCAATGATACTCACTCTCCTATGAAGGTCTCCCTCTACATCAAAAACATCTTGAAAAAGAGTGTTCACGTCCACCACCTCTCTTTCCCTTGCCTTTCGAGGAACCACCCACCATTGAAAAAAATTTCAATCACATGGCCATTGCTTCTTCACTATGTTTCCTTCCCTCATCCTTGGCCGCATTCCTCCGGTTTTTAGCCTTATATTCAACCTTCTTATCCTCCAAGACAAGCTCCTCTTCATAATCATTCTCACTTACCTCATTGGAAAAGGGGATATACTCAACATCCTCTATCTTATTCTTTTTCCCCTTCCCTATATTCTACCAGATTCCATGTAATAACTAGATTACCATTTTTGAAGAGCAAGAGAATCAAATCTTGGTGGATCGGGGCTTCAATTTTTAAGTTGATAATCGTTAATCGTAGCCTCTAAAGACATGAACTGAAAGAAGGGTATGCTCATTGTTTTACCGTGCCGGAAATGGTTTAGCAGAGAAAAGTGGTGTGAGTGAATCTTTCTAAATTTGCCATCCATTGTTACATATTTCATGATATGCGAGACAAACCTCCGCCCACGAGGTAGGCAACGAAGTCCAAAGAATCCTGTTGGAGCTCAAAATTGCACCCATCCCGATTCAGGATGAATTGGGGCTTTGAGGCAACATTGGACTATCTCCAAGTTGTGGGACTTGCGCTCTTGAGGCGAGACCTCCGAGAGAAGGCCGACATCCTCAACCTATTTCTACTGCTAAAACTACTCCTAATGTTGGAAATGAAGTTATCTAATCCTAAACTAACATTCCAAGGGACCAAGGTTAGAAGGAGATGTATAAGGGAAATCCTAAGCTAAAAGGGGTGGTGATAGCACCAGAAAAAGGGTTGATCACTCTCCACAAGGGGAAGGAAAGAGAGCAAACGTGGAGAGAGAGGGCGAGACAGGCGCGCCACGAGACATGAATCACGCAAGCTCGACTTACCCACACATTGATAACACATAAAATTGGGACCTGCACGTAGGAAATTCGCACAGACATGCCAAGATGTAACAGAGAGACAAGAACACATAATACGCGAGACTAGGGCAAAGAATAGCCACAAAAACACGATTTTATTGCTTAAAAGATGCATAGTGTGTTGCATTCACGGCAGAAGGCAAGAATACATTGTAGATACCAAGTTCAAGGTCTGAAACTCATGGGAAGTCGGCCACCATTTTGACATGGTGCCAATGCAACAAAGAGGGATCCGTTTCAATGAGCAAAGCTCTACAATTTATAGGAGGAGAGAAGAGGAGGAGAAAGAGAGGCAAACTCATTCAAACTTCCAACCACCAACAAAGCAAGATAAATGCCTGCGAATCCGCCTCTGATGTTGTCAGATGCACCTCCCCATGTTTGTTTTGCTTGTGGAAGAAGGAAGAAAAGAAGCAAATCTAGGTGATTGGGCCGACTAGATGTGTGCATTAATGGCCCAACTAACATTTCCCTATTTTCCGCCTACCAAATCCCGCCAAAATCTGATTTTGAATCCAAGCACGCGGGAATCCGAGCTCAGTAGCGAGAAGTTATGATGATCGGAAGATCAGTAGTGCAAACAAAACACGCAAGACACACAGTGGTGTGCGCTGATTAGCCGAAGGATTCGGCTGATTGTTCCTTTGTTTTGTCTTTTACGCCACGTGTCGCACATTGGTTCATCATGAGGATTGACACCGGTTGGCGCGCACTTTAACAAGTTGCGTGTGACACACTTAATCTAGCGATTGGTTGCCATGTGGCACTTTGACTGCGCGAAAAGAGTTGCACATGGTGTGTGTGCGAGCAAGAGGCGCGAGGATGCAAAAGACACGGTGTGCATATCTACAAAGGATGCAAGTATGTAAGGAGGTGCGGCATTTGCTTAAGGATTTGCTTGCAAGCGTGAAAGAAAGGAGGGGGGCAACGCGTGCGCCAACGCGCAAGAGTGAAGCGCAGAGTGCAAGCGAAGAATGCAGATGAGGAAGTGAGACATGCGCAAAAAAAAACATATCGGGGACTTAGCCAATTGGAAGGAAATTTTGCATATATGCGTGCAAGGAGTGCGCTGCAATGTGGGAAGCAAAGCGAGTGGGAAGCAGCGAAAGCGAGTGCGCAAAAGGATGCGCGCACAAAGCAAGAATGAAAGGAGATAGAAGAATAAATGGGAAGGTGGAAACACGCGGAAGCATGCGTAGGAAAAAGTGACGGGAAAAGGAAGCGGGAAGAGCGCGCAAGGGCATGCGAGAATGTTTGTGGCCAAGCATATTGTGCAATGGAATTACCAGAGCGCGTAACTGAAATGTGAAACCTCTCGAGTCGAATAGAAAGATAAGTTGTCCAAATAACTCAAGGTAGTTATTTTGGGCATCAATCCCATCCTCTATCTCATGTATGTGTTCAAAAGGCTTAAAGAGTGTTTTGTAATTCTTCTGCTTCCTACGCCTATCTTTGTAAATCTTCAAACTTTTGTTTTGATGCCACACACCTCCCAAAAGTTTCTTTCAATACCTTGACGTTGACACTTCTTCTTACGATGAGTGAACCTTGCTTTCAAGCCTTGGCAAACTCCACCAACAAATTGGGGTCGTTGCCTTTAATCTTCTCAATGTAAGTACTTAGCCCACCCATTTCCGGGATAGACCAAACATCAATGTTCTTCTTGGATCGTGGCATGACGTCGGCTCAAGTTGCAATCAATCGGCTCAAGCTGCAAGTTCAATCAATCCCCCTATGATTCGCTTGATTAGTTCTCTCATGCTCACCGGTTTCATTGTGGACCGTTATACCACCCTTTCGTTGGACTTCGGTCTTCAAACTACATTCAACAACCCCATTTGAATTAATGACCACCCATTTACAACTAAGTGTGTCCCTCTCCTTCGAAGGACTTCTCACACAAGAAGAGCCATCACTCTTCCCCCATTTGAAGCAAGGGGGCGGGGGAGGCGGGGGTTGAAATGTTCTCATGCCTCCCGCATGTCCACTCACTTCAACTTTATTCGTTATGGTATGCTTCATCATTGATTTTAATGATGAAATGATAGAAATTTTATACCTTGCCTCCCGCATAACCACTCACTTCAACCTTATTCGTTATGGTATGTTTCATCATTGATTTTAATGGTGACATTAATCAATATATCTAAGGTCGATGTGCAATTAACTTTTACCTCACTAGCCACCCCCTCATTAGCCAACAAAAGAGCACATGTATTACCCTCCTTGTATTATAGGTGTGAACAATCTTGATTTCCTCAAACTCCTTAGGCAACTTTCTACCATGATCCATCATGTTTCGAATAGTCCAGCTAGGACTTGAAGACTGTTTGAGACAATTTATAATATTTAGAGAATCCCCCTCTATGATGATTTTTTAACTTTATTAAGCTTAGCCAACAAAATGCCCCAAAGAGCTGCAAAAGCTTTTGCATAATGATTAGATCGGGTACCCATCAGACCAGCATAGGCCACCACAAACCTACTTTTAGTCTCTTATCAACCCTCCCCACTAGTTTTATCGGATTACCTTTCAACGCTCAATCAAAATTCAGCTTCACCCAACCATCAAGAGGCCAAGTCCACTTAACCTTACTATATACGTCCTTCTTATTGTCCTTAGAATGCCCCTCACTATCAATATCCAGCTTCCATTTCTTGCTTAGACTACCTTCGAGCTAGAGAATTTATAGCCCTCCTTAGGATTGAAGCATTTTACATTTTTTTATTGCTTCTATAACCATCATTCCAACCCTATGCAGCTTGAATAGTTACCGTTCCATTAGCATAGTAATTATTCACATGTATAAATATAATGCATATGTAATTATTCATGTATTTGATAATAACGCATATGTTGTTTGGTTTGATTGCATCTATCACCATCATGTGGTTTAGTCATTCAGTGTAAGCAATGACTTTTAATCATTAAATGAGATTTTTGTTGAGGATTTAAACACTTGAACTTTCTTCTTTCACTTGGATATGGAAGACCCATATGCTTCGTAAAAAAAGACATTTATGTGTTTAGTGCATCGGGGAAATTATTTTGATGGGGGACTTTAATGCAAGGACTGCAAATAATCAATCTCTTCAGTTGGGCAGCGAAAAAGGTGGAGATGACAATCCGCTTTGGCTTAACGAAGCAGAGGACAAGTTTTGGGAAAGACTATCTCAAGATGGTAATGGAGGGGTGACTCATTTCGGGGTTGAGCTTCTAGGTCTATGTAGCTTATACGACATGGTTATTTGTAATGGCATGAAGGCTTGGCCCAGATCATGGCAATATCACTTGCAAAACTTACAATGGACAAAGTGTAGTGGACTATGTAATATGCACTCAGAGCTCTATTTGTAGGTTGCTCGAGTTTGAAATTGGAGATTGTCCTATTGAGCTCAAATCTGATCATAATCCTCTCTTGGTCAAGCTTGGTACCATTTCAAATCAGCAACAAGGAAAACAAGTTCATCGCATGCAAGAGACATCTCCAAAACAAGGCAAAATCATTTTAAATAAAGAAAATCAGGAAATTTTTGTGGTTGCCCTTGAACAACAATTTCAGATGGCAAGAAATGATATCGAGAGCAATACAAACAAGGGGGCAAGGGGTTATGTTTGTAGTAAGTTGTTGATACCTTTAATCCACAAGGCATTAAGTGCTTGCAAAAATCTAAGCCTAGAAAGGGGGCTGCAAATACTTTTCCAACAAATCCGTGGTATGACAAAGATTGTAAGGCTGCCAAGAGAGCTATGAGGGAAAGTGACGTGAACAAAGAAGAAAATAAAAAGAAATATAAGAGATTGGTACAACAAAAAAAAGAAAGCTATGTGAATAGAAGAAGGTCTGAATTAATTTCTCTTGGAAAACACAATCCCAAGGGATTTTGGAAGGAGCTACAACAAAAGAAAACACACATAGAAAACAATATCACAGAAGCTCATTGGTTAGAATATGCGAAGACTCTCTACGAGCGGTCTCAACAGAAGGATATTCCTCCCATCATTCATACCTCGATCAAACTTTTTTCAGAGGAAGACATCAAACATGGCATAAAGAATCTAGCAAATGGTAAAGCTCAAGATGTTGATGGGTTGCAGGCTGAATTTTTAAAGTGGGGGGTTGAGGTGCTCACTCCGCATATCAGAAAAATCTTCAATGATGTAACTCAGGTTGGGTTCCCACTAGAGTGGACGACTAGTGTGGTTATTCCTCTTTTTAAAAGTGGGGATATCAATAATCCTTCTAACTATCGCACTATTATGATCAATCCTCTTTTTGGTAAGTTATTTGGGGGCATGATAGAGCGTAGAATCAGCAGTTGGGCAGAAAGAGAGGGCAAAAGAGCAAAAGGACAAGCAGGTTTCCGATCTAAACATTCAACCATTGATCATTGCATCACTCTTAGGCACTTGATTGAAAAGGTATGGGATACCCAAGGGGATGAAGCTTTTTGTTGTTTTGTTGATTTTAAGAAAGCCTTTGACACGGTTCCTAGAGACAAACTTTGGAACAGGATGGAGGAACTTGAGATTCCAGACGAGCTTAGAGCAGCAGTACATAGACTTTATGAGCAGGTCAGAGCTAAAATCAGAACCAGAGAAGGTATGTCTGAATGTTTTGGTAGTGACATTGGGGTCAAACAAGGTTGCCCTCTTTCTCCCACTTTGTTTGGTTTATACATTGATAAGCTTGAAGAGTGGTTACATAAAACCGAAGGAGAGGGTGTTCAGTTGGCCGAGTATGTGGTGAAGTTACTCTTATATGCCGATGATCTTATCTTAATTTCAACAATAGCTCAAGGATTGAGGGAGCATCTAAAAGCTTTAGAATTCTTTTGCAGGAAGTCGGGATGCAAGTGAACATTAGCAAAACAAAAATCATGATTTTTTCCCTGAAAAGAAAAGAGAGGCAATTTAACTTTCTTTTTAGGGGAGTACATTGGAAATTGTTACAAAATATAAATATCTTGGGATTGATTTCCACAACAAGATGAGTTGGGAGACTTGCAGAGCAAAAAGGATACAGGGAGGTTGGAAAACATCTTACCTACTTCAAAATAGGTGTAGGAAAGCTAAGCTTTGGGACTAGAAAACTAAGAAAACCCTCTTTGGTTTGTTGGTTACTCCGGTTGCGAGGTTTGGGGAAGTAGCGTGTCAAAGCATGGATGGCGACAATTAGAAAGAATCCAGAAACATCTAATCACAAGCACTCTTAAAGTTAAATCAACAGTTCCTTATGAGATCTTGTTAGCTGAAGCGGGTACCTTCCCGATGGAAGCATCGGCAATAACTCGGCTGATAAGCTATTTGAAAAAAGTTGAAAGCATGGACGATCTTCGCTGGCCCAAAATGGTTACAGAGGATAATCTAGAGCGCAGAAAGAAAACCTGGATGAAACAGAACAACAAATGGATGAACAAATGGGGCATCAATTTTCAAGAGTGTCCTGACAACAACAGGAAATAAAAATTATGTGATGGAGAAGTTTAGGACTGCCATGTGGACAGAACAGATGGGTCGTAAGAAAGCACATTATATCAAAGAATTCAACCCCACTTGGGAGCATGATGAAAAAGCTTATCTTGGGGCAGTTATCAAAAGTAAGGCAAGGATTTTAGTGGCTCAGTTGAGGACCGGATCACATCATCTTCGTTGTGAAACTAGTAGATGGACTATTCCCAAAGAGGATTGGGAAAGGAGAATTTGTCTTTTTTGCAGCAAAGGGGTTGTTGAAACGGAATGGCATTTCATTATGGAGTGTTCAGCATATGATGATATCCATATCCAGTACGAAAACGAATTAAAAGTGGACAACTTAAATGAGTTATTTGCAGAAACAAAACTTCAAAAGATTGTTGGTTTAGTGCTCAAGATTCACAGTAGAAGAGTTGATATGGCAAAGAGTCTGAAAACTGCTTAATGTATCGGTTTCGTTTGGTCCCATAGACTCTTCAGTCTTGTGGACGTCATTAAAATCTTTCATTTCATTTCTTACATTGAAGTGAATCGGTAGAAAACATGGAGTGGGGAGACAAGTCCCAACCAAACTGCCCTTCCCCTTAAATCTCTCCTTACTCTTTACTTTTCTCAACATCATCCTTGTCATAAGCAGGTCCAGAACCCTTCTGTTTAAATTTGACTTTGATAAAAAGGGCCTTAGGGTCATCATGCTCTCCTATTAAAACCCTGCAGTGTCGATAAAGCTAATCAATGATTTAAAAGCTGAACTTTTATCCTATCTCTCATTCTGAATTTAATAGAACAGTAAACATAGCATAGGGAGACGAACCCAACTGAACTGATCTTTCCTCTCAAATCTCCCCTTACCCCTCACTTAACATCATCGTTGTCAAATCTCACCATTTGGAGGCTTAGTTTGGTATGGAAATTGAAGTTCATTTCATGGCTATTGAGGTGGAACCATAAAACCACAAACCCTCAACCCTCATGGTGATCTTTGTTGAGCAAAAGGAAGTCTTAATTGGTCGGACTTTATGGCTTGCACTGAAAGTTACATATGGTTGGAACTCCCTGCTCAACATGTCTGACGTTTCATCGGACATTCAATGGCAATATGCTTTTGCTTTACTGTTTGCATACTGACCATTTAAGGGAATCAGCACAGAGCTTGCAGTAAATAATTTGAATGGGAAAGATTATAACATTAGTGTCATTAGCATGAATGTGGTTAAGAAATGTGAAATTACCACTACTGTCATTTAGTTGTAATATAAATGAGCATTATCACAGAGAGTTTTGCATATTAGCTTTCCAGTCCATCTCAGAATTGAATAAGCAATTGAGGATATACCTGCAGAGGTATCTCGCTGTTTGAAGCTAGGATTGTCAAAGGTTGTCTCAATCTTCTTGTTCCTGTAAATTAACACAATAATCTATGAACCAACACCAAACCCATACCATGAACATACTGTAGTAAGTAGCCTATAGTTGATGGACAAGATAATATTAGAAAATATACAGACCAAGCATTAAGCACAGCCTAATTTCAGCGTGTCTAGATCGACATTTCACATTATTTGTCTGAATAGACAGTTACCAAACACAATACAGTATTATAAGAATCAAGAAATTGACAAGAGTTGCATTTTCATGAGGTGAGTGACAGGAAATATATTTCTACTTAGTTCACAAAAAAATGTACGTGCTGATTTAAGATCTCAAATTTGAAGCTAGGAGGAGGAGAGTTGCCCGACAATATCAATTCTGTACATAAAATTTAACATGCATTTGACAATTAAAAAAGAGACAATAAGATAGATTGAGTTAACAAACAGAACTACACAAAAAACAACTAAAAATATGAAAACAAACAATAAAGTAGAGTATCCCCAATAAAGGGGTTGGAAAAAAAAGTAATGCAAAAAAAAGAGTCAAATGGAAGCCAACCCAAATGATTTTATCAAGCTCAACTTTGATGGAGCGGCAAAAATTAATCCTGGAAGGGCTGGGGCAGGTGGAATTTTTCGCAACTCTTTGGGCAACCCCATCCTTGGCTTTGCTGAGGCTCTTGGTCATTGCTCCAATAACCTTGCAGAAGCCAAGGCTTTATGGCGCGGTCTTAAAATCACAAAGGAAAAGGGCTGGGATAATCTCATTATTGAAGGTGATTCACAGATCATTATCAATGCGGTAAACAGAAAAAAATGGATCACTGGAATCTGATCCGCATTGTGGAGGATTGTATCGCCATAAATAATTCAGGGAGAATTCTTCACAATCTTGGGGCTGAACTCAATTTTAAAAATGAAAAGATGATTATATTGCATCCTAATGATATAATTAGGGAGATTGGTGAATTAATTAAGCAGGATGGGCCTATCATATCACCACAAGTGATAGGCATGGATCCCACACAATTGTAATTGCAATAATGACATAATCCATCCACGTATCTCTCCCCGCTCAGGTAATTACTTCAATATTTTTTCACACTGGGCGAGCAGATTTTTGGCATGCGTGAAGGACTTTTCAATCTTCACCCACCATTTGTGCTCCTCATTCGAACTGTTCAAGGAGCTCTTGTGTCTCTGCGGGTGGATAATGGAGACAGGGAAGAATATGGCAGGGCCTGCTAAGCGCACCAGGGCAGGTAAAGGGAAAGCAACGGCGAGTAATACGGTTCACGAGATGCAAGGCAATCTGCTCCACACTTACTCCATCGATGACATCCACCATTCTTTTTTGGGACTGGTAAATGATCTCAAACTAAGGCAATTCCTGAATGAGGAATGTTTACTAGACAAAGGCACACGGATTACTGCTAAGGAAGCCATGGAATTCTGGAAACAAACATTGATTGCAGGTGTCAAAGACCCTAGACTACTTAGATGGATGGCCACGAATCTTCTCTGTGCTCAGTTATCAACCAGGCTTGGGGACTCGGCGGCGGTGGATGAAGTAGTTAAAGCAATGAATGATCCGGGACAGTCCACTGCTCGGTTGGACACGCTGAAAGTGGCGCAAATCATAGGGATTCAGACTGTTCTTCTTGGGGCAAGCAACTCCTTCGCAATTCATGAGGATATGGAACAGTTGGGGTTTGATATTGGACTTCGTATGGATCAGATTTGGACGCTCTCCAAGGCTCAGGCTCTGGAAAGCATCTCTCAAGGCAAAAACTGGATGTGATTTGCACCACAGTGGGTATCCCGTCAGATAAGTTTGAAGACTCCAAACTGGCTGAATCAATGGCAGCTCTGATAATCAAAGAGGAGGCCAGGGATGCCGAAAAGCCTACAGTCATGGTTTCCAGATCCTCAGAGGAGGATGATATCTAGTCTCAGGTGTGTTTGATCTGATGTTTTTAATTTTAGCATAATCATAATATGTTCTCGCCACCTTTAGGTGGTTGTAGTACTTGAACTTATACCTGGTTTACCAGGTCTTTTTGTATAAATATTTTAAATAGTGGGGCCTGGTGCCTCTTTTTTTTGACATATCAAAAAAACAATAGAGTAGATGGATGACTAGGAAAATCTGTTTCCAATAATATATCAAATAAACAAACAGATGCATAAGAAATTGACTAGATTGAGCTGAAAGAAGCACAGATGACAGCCACCAAATCATCCAAAGTTACAGGATAAAAATTTATATCATATCAACATTGTCAATAGACATTTATGCATTGATAAAAATGTGATCAAGGGTCTGAAGGTTAATTTGTGCAAGGGCACCTCACCCTCTCAACACATACATTCAGATCAGCTAATACAATGACCTCTCATTCATGTCATCCTTCCTGTGATGATGTATTGCTCTTTTATATTCGAATCACGGGCAATCAAAGTAGGCATCATTTCTAGTTAAGACCAGTAGCCCATCCATAAGATGTCAAACCATTTTTTTCCTATTGTTGCTTGTTGGGGAGACAGGAGCAACAAGGTATAGGAGATACAATCAGAGAACTATAGTTAACCAGAAACTCATACCCTGACCCACTGGTAGTCTGGTACTTGTCTCCCATATCAGAGACACGTAGGGGGATGTCTCCAAATGTGAGGTGATTTCGGCTGCTGTCTCCTAGCATTCTCAATATATGCCCCGCAAACATTCCTCAAAAATTACAAAAATTATTATAGAGGTTTCTTAAATATGTCATATAAATTACATGGTCTCTTTGCTCTTGTGAAGCTGTGCTACTAACTCACTGAAGAGAGAAGAATTTGCCCAGAAAAATATTAAAACGTGTATTTTGCTGAAACTTACATGAAGATTTATGGCATGTTTTTAGCAGAGCTCTTTCTTTGCAAAACCCAAAGTGGTACTAGTAAGAACAGAAAACAATAAGAGGTCAAATGTCTACATGTATTCCCCCATTAATGAGGTACGGGTTAAAACAGTTTAACTGTGAACTAGTTAGATTGTCACTGCCCTCTCTAGACGTCTACAAGTTAAACTTTTATGGTGCGTTGAAAGGAAATACCAGGATGGCAGACATAATTACCAAATCTAGCCAGTTCTCAATTTTCAGCTGGCCTGGACAAGTTCAGTTTGGGTTGGCCCATTTTTGGGGCAGTGTTTTGCTAAAAAAACATCCACTAGCCTTATATATTATTAAATATTACATATATTAACATTTTATATTACGTTATCAGCTTTTTCATTATATTTGTCAGTTTTCACATATATATATTTCGGACTGAATGCAAAGAACTTGAATGTTATGTGAACTCGGGAAATAGCTTCAAACTTGCTTATAATCAAACATCACGGGCCTCTTTGGGGCAACCTCCTTTTGTGCAAAGGTGGTTTACAATAAAATATATATCTTTCATCTCTTCCTTACAATATCAATATATAGGCATTACAACCCTAACCCTAATGCTCAAGGGTCGGCCTTACAACACATAGGCACCTGAGCTTCATTAAAAATCCTAACCCTAATACTCAAGGGTCAGCCCCACGCACAATAGGTGGCCAAGCCAAAAGACAACTATGACTATTACAATGCAGAAATAGATGGTTAGGACATTGGGGTCCCGACATGCCTTCCCCTTTGGAAAGCTTTGTCCTCAAAGCTTGGGTTGTGGAAAATGTTGTTGAAGCTACTGGAAAGGTTCCCAAGTTGGATCTTCTAGTCACACACCCCACTGTTAGACCAGAACGTCAGTGATGGTACAGTTGTAGAGTGCATGTTCATTTGAACAAGATAGCCTCAAGTTCGAAGATGATGGAGCTCTCTTCATCCAACTATGGGAGAGTTGTCTACACATGAACTCACTGCCCAAGGACCTTCAAAAGGATACATGAAAAACAAAATGAATCCTGGAAGATGGGGACAGGTCCAATTTATATGACATGTTGTCAATTTGTTGCAGCATTCGATATAGTCCATATAATCTCAGTGCCAACTTTTGACTGCCTCTGAGCTTCAAGGAAGTTTATTTGTATGGTTGGAGTCAAAAAAAAACAATGTCCCCAATGGCAAAGGTGCATTCTAAATGGTGTTGATTTGCTTGTTGCTTCATCCGGTTCAGAGTCTATACCAAGTTATCCTTTACGGGCTGCTATAAAGTTTCCACGTGACAGAGTTGAATCAGCGGCCTACACCTTGGAACTACCTAGAATGTAGGATATGTGATATGGTGGTGGTTGACCATAAACTAGCAATCACACAAGAGAAGTGCAATGGATACACCGATAGGGAGGAGCAAAGGAGAAACATTGCAAGAGGAAGTGGGGTGATGAAGAAGGGGATAGAGAGCAGAGAATTATTAGGTAAGGGAAAATGTTGGAGCGAAAGTAAGCAATCCTCTTCTTTGTTTCATAAATTCACATACAATCCACGTGTCATTTGTGTGAACTACTAGAAGCAAAAAGGGGGTGCGAGGTACAAATCACTAGGGCAACATACCCTGGAGATAGATCTAAAAGTAAGCCCTTGTCGTTCAATACTCCTAATGCTTAAGTGAACTTTTCCATTGATAGCGCTATTATTGCCAACATTTGAACATGTCCATTGTTCTTATTATTTTCTAGTTTCTCGGTGAAACTCATAGCTTTGTTCACCTTCCTCTTGGCCAAGCATTTTTTGGTAATTTAAAATGCCATCAACAAATAGTTTGTCATGTGAAACAGAAGAATAATAGGATTTAGAAGAAAGATTTACACAATTCTTTGATTTCACGTTGCTTTTGTTTCTTGCGATTATCACAATTTTGTTTGGAGCGATTTCTAATAAGGGACTTGAAATTGTATGGAGTTGCCATTCCCTTGTGAGACCTCAAATTGTACTGCAAGATTTTTCAGGCAAGTATTATCCGCCCAAAATTTCCATAACAAGAATGTATGGTCAGCTTATTAGGGTATGCGAGAACACGAAAGGCTCGGGAGTAATCTTTGTGCCTTCAATAATATTCCCAATGGAGCCTCTTATGTATGGCAAAAGGCAAGTAAAACACAAGTGAATTCATAGAGGGTTTTTGCATGCAAAGCCAAGGAGACGGTCAACCCAATTGAAAGCTCCCACCAGCTCAAATCCCTCCATCAAATCCACATATACTATAAATACTTTGAAAAGATCGCTTATTTATTTCCCTTTTAACATTATCATTCTAATTGAATTTCGTTCCAATCGACCATTCTTGGCCTCATGTGCACACTAATATTTAGATTAAAATTAAATTGTAATCGTGCCATTACAAACATAGATGTTAATAATTGATATAAATGATTTTTGAGTATTAAATCTATCTTAATAGCAGCCAATCTAATAGCGTTGTTTTAATTGCTTTGTAAATTTGTGGGATTACTGCAATTGCATTATTATATGGTTTAATAACGAACATTGAATTAATGTAGAAAAAAGAAACGTAAACATAATGAACATAGAAAATACTTCAAAACAAGAAACATGGCATAAATTTAAATATTATTAATAAAATATACATGGCATAGGGGACATTAACTCCCAACACGCAACCAAGCAAAAAAATTGCTCTAGTTGTTTGAAGCGCAAATGTCAAAGCACTATTTACGAAATTGAATCTCTAGCATTGCTCACAAATTTAGAAGACAATACGTGTACACATATTCATTGCCCCAAGAACTTAATGAATATTAGTATAATTAATCATTAAAGATACACACACACATATATTCTTCCCTAATACTAACAAAAACGCAAAACATAAGATAACTTTAAACATGTGTCATGGGTGCGAAGTGGGCCCGCGGGAGGACAGAACCAAGTGAATGCATTCGCAACGTCTCCCTATCACTATTTACGATACAAAGCTTGTAGATGTTTGAATCCCTCACCCTTTTGCCATTTCCCACTACGCCCTCCACCTTGTCCTGCACAACCAAACATGAATGAATTCTCATCACCACAAACACGAGTAAAGGCAAGAACAAGTGCATTGAGCCAAACCGCCACAAACCCAACATCATCTCCATAGAGAATGCCACAAAAACACTCTTTCAAACCCTAGTTGGAAACCCAACCATGAAAGAATGCAAATAATAGAAGTAAAAACCGCTTCTAGAACATCAGTCGCCAACAAACCCTAAGTCGCAAAGAATCCCAAACAAACCCAACACCAATAGGAAAAGAGCCCATAGAGATCCCAACTCTCAAAATAGCTGGAGAGCCTCATACGAGATCCACGGGAGGTTACATAGGGGGTAGGAAGTGTAAATGATAGTGGCACCAAGCTTGTTGGCATCCATAAATGTGTCAAAAGTGACCGCTAGAAATGTTGATACCCACGGCGATGGCGATGAACAACCCCATCGCGAGCCAACAACACAACAACGAACCTCACAGCCTAGTCAACACGTCATGTCAATTCCTCAAAATATCATTCCCTACAAATACCATAACAATTAGAATAGCCATAATAAAGGATGAATTCCCAACCAAGAAAAATGAAAGTAGAAAATTGGAGAGAAAAATAAAGAATGTGTTGTGTTTTACCCAAAGAGCGAGAGATCATTCCCTTGACATCCACCTTATCCTCTTCGTTTTGCAGAGGAGCTAATGTGTGGCAAAGAGATAGTCATGGCAAACCACCCAACGTACTTCATTTTTAGCGATTAGGGTTTCAACACACAGGACATGTGGGAAATCAGGATTCATATGTGTGTCAGCGACACCTTAGATGTAATTTCAACCGTCATTCTTGGCACATATCGGGCATTGAGCACCCAACTTCTAAGAGGGCAACGCCTATCAACGTAACAAATTCATAGGGCATCATCTTAGTCGAAGTGTGGAAAGAAGTTTTGCACCACCATTCAGCAAGAGAGAGCTACTTAGACAAGTGAGTCTATTGTTTCCAAGTAGGTTTTATTTACCGACAATTCCCGCCAAACGTTGCTTGTGAATGTGGGATCGCGATCCGAGACAATGGAAAAGGGCATACCATGGAAGTAGAAAATTTGATTGATGTTGATTTGTGCCACTAAGGACTTGTTGAAAGAATGGACCAATGAGCATAAATGGGCATATCTGGAGAGGCGGTCAACCATGCCAAGGATCATTGATTTCCCCACGGACTTGGGAAACCCCTCAATTAAGTCCATCGAGACATCCATCCATACTACAATGGGAATTGGTAGTGGTTGTAGAGTGTCATAAGTTCGAACATTCTCTCCTTTTTGGCATTGGCATTGGCATGTGTTACATTTGGCCATAAATTGTTTGATATTTTGTTTCATGCCATCCCGAAAGAAGTTTGCTTTGACTTGTGCATAGGCTTTTAAAAACCCAAAATTGTTAAAGAAAGTGATGCATAAAATTCCTACAACATTCTTTCCCAAAGATCATTGATTTACCACCAAACTTGGGCAACCCCTCAATTAATTCCATCGAGACATCCATCCATACTGCAATGGGAATTGGTAGTGGTTATAGAGTGCCACGAGTTCAAACATTCTCTCCTTTCTAGCATTGGCATGTGTTACATTTGGCCATAAATTGTTTGATATTTTGATTCGTGCCATCCGTAAGAAATTTGCTTTAACTCATGCAAGGTCTTTAAAAACCCGGAATGTGTTAGAGAAAGTGATGCATAAAATTCCTCAACAATTTTTCCCAAAGATCTAACTTTGCAAAGAGCACCATGCATCCCTAATAGCATAAGCAATTGCCATCCCAAGAGTATCCCGACTTACTTGCATATCAGTCATGAGCTACTAAATGAGTTTTGAGCCCATAGATTTAAAACTCAACGCTTGCCTATGAGACAAGAACTCAGTACAATACTTGCAAGCCAAACAATGATGAAAAATCGTGATTATTAACTCATTAAAACTCAGTAAAACTAGCCAATACTCAACAAGTCCGTGCACAAAACTCAATTATTGTTGTATAAAACAGTAAAATGGAAAACAAAAACATCTTTTAAATCCAAAAACTCATATTTTCTTTTGAACCTAATATATGCCTTTGGGGTATATTGCATGCATCTCCAGTTAAAAGCTTGCTCCATATGCATGTCAGTCTTGGTGCTATAATTATGAGAATACTTGCTGAAGTATATTTTGCATTTAAAGATCTCTATGTGAGAGAAGGTAAAATATTGATATATTTAGGAACCTACGTGAGATCAAAATAGATGTTAGATACTGTATATGATATTTGTATGCACACCTATAGTTGCATGAAGGGTAATAACAATGAGGAGAAATATGAAAACGATTATGTCAATCATATCTCTTACAGCATGCATAGAAGACATCCGCACAATAAATTCATTTCATGGGTATGGGACCATGGGTATGAACAGTAGATATAAAAATAATTGTTGGGGAGCCCCTCTTACATTTTTTTATCTCAAATCTTAGGCCATGCAAAGTGCCATTTTGTAGAGACTCCTAACGAATTCATTATTGATGAACTATGGAGAATATGCTTATGTGTTCTCTACATTCATTTCTCATCTCATTTAAGAGTGATTTATATGTTATTTAAGCTTGTTTTGAATTGATATAATTTTTAAAGTAGCATTAAAGTTTTCAGTAATTGCCAAGTCCCAAGTAGAAATCAAAATTTGGGTCGTCACGTAATTATCAAGTGCGTGCTTTTGAACTATGGTTGAACCAATGCAAACTATTAACAATCTTGTTGGACCTCCTATAACCAATCAAGCATTGGTAGTGATAACACAAACAAGGTCCCGTGTTCTTCAAATGTACACGATAAGGCATTTTCCACCAAATTTTCTTTGCCCTTCTTGTATACAATTTCATGGTTATATCACAAGAGTTTAGCCACCCGCTAATTTTGTTATGGCAACGATACATGTTCCAAAAATACTTCAGGCTGTAATGATTTGTTTTGTTTGATGCAAAAAAAACAGATATGGTCAGCAATGAGTTAAGGCATAGAGAATGCCTAGCATTTCCTGTAAATGTCAAAGGCTTGTCTTCTTGCATCAATATGGCTCCAATTCCTATCCCAGAAGCATCACTTTCAATGATGAAAGATTTGAAAATCTTATGTCACAAGGATTTTGGTGGCACATGTGGCTTGTTTTATCAAGTCAAAGCACACTCTGTTGGTGGAGTTCACGCAAAAGCATTTATATGTAGTATGGCCATCAAGAAAGTCTCCATCTTACCATAGTCTCTAACAAATTTATGGTAATAGCCAGTAAGACCTAAAAAGCCTCAAACTTTTGAGAGTTTTAGGTTTGGGCCAGTTTTGGATATCTTCAATTTTCTTAGGATCCACTTTAACCCCTTTGGTTGAGACAATGTGACCAAAAATTACAACTTTTTAGTGCCAAAAGAACACTTTGAGTGCTTGGCATACAATTAATTGTTGACAAGGCGCTGCAAGGTGTGGTCTAGGTGAATAAGATGTTCTTCCCATGTCTTGCCATAGGCGCTAGGATGTCATAGAAGAAAACCAGCATGAACTTATGAAGCGAAGGCCAAAAAATCTAGTTCATTAGAATCTAGAATGTTGATGGTTCATTTGTGAGTCCAAAAGGCATCACCAAAAATCAAGCGGTCCTCATGGGTCTGAAAAGTTGTCTTACGGATATCCTTTTCTCATAAACAAATTTAATTGTAGTCGGATCTCAAATCTAACTTAGAAAAGAAACAAGTCCCATGCAATTTAACCAAAATCATCAATCATTGGAAATGGGAATTTGTCCTTGACTATCAATTTGCTTAATTCTAGAAAATCCACACATAGCTGTCGTGATCCATCTTTCTTGCATGTAAGGGTAATGGTATGGCCATATGTTGGGTGGTTGACTCCTAGGAACTAGTTGTGTGGCATGGTCATGGGAGCATTGGGGTGGTAATTCTAACGTTCTTCGAACACCAATGAGTGCTTGTGAAGAATTGGTTGCAATCCTATGGGTGTTTAAGAGGTTCCTATTTCTATTATGATAATTGTACATAGATGAGCTACCACACCTAAGATACCCATTTTGACCAATTTAGCCATGCAATGAGATCTCTATAGATATTTTAACAACCTCAGCTCAAGGTTTCTAACCTAAAAAATAAAAATAAACTGCTTGCCGAAAAAAAATGGTTGATTTGGGGCAAGAAAGATTAGTGCCACCCCTTTTGCTATCCACTTTCTAATCACCAAGATCCACAATGAGTGAAATTTGATATCCACTTTTTTATCACCAAGATCCACAATGGGTGAGGTGTGAGCATACGCAGAGCAGTTCCAATTCCACTAAAACATTGATGTTGCTGCAAAAACACAGCCCTAGAAAGAACTCTGATGCCACTTGATATGAACTTGCTTGCAAAAATAATGAAATATGAAAATAACCCTAATGCTCAAGTGTTAGCCTTACAACACATGCACCCAAGCTTCATTACCAATCCAAAACCTAATGCTCAAGTGTCAGCCCCACTCACACAATAAGCACCCAAGCCAAAAAGACAACTATGATTATTACAATGCAGAAATAATGGGTGGTTAGGATATCAGAGTCCGAAGAACGTTAATGTAGGGAAGCTTTATCAATTGATTGAAATGGGAAAGAAGTATAGTCCATATCAGTAGCTTGCACTAATGAACTTTACCTTAATATGTCTATGTTTAGTTTACATTGCTTGTTTTATGTTTGAAACTTTATTATAAAGACGCGCTTCTGTAAGCCTCGTTTTGTATATCAGAGGCTCTTACGAATGCCTATGGGCTTGGTTTTAGTCATCTAGTACATGGAAAGTATTGATAGTTTCCATCCTTGCTAGTGTATTGGCTGCGGATAGTTTTGAGACATTACAAGGTAACCATTTGTATTTGGGTGCACTATGTGCTGGTTGATGCAGTCTACTATAAAAACACTGCTGTTGTAAGCCTCCTTTTGTATATCAGAGGCTCTTATGGATGCCTATGGGCTTATTTTTAGACATCTAGGACATGGAGAATGTTGATAGTTTACATCCTTAGTAGTATACAGGTTGTGGGTAGTTCTGGGACCTTTTCAAGGTGGCCATTTGTACTTGGGTTTATGATGCTTGATAGAAAGACAGCTATATTTTATTATCCGGCACTATGTGCTTGTTGATGCAGTGGGGCTCTTTAAGGGCAGGGGACAGGTTAAACCCCAATGTACCAATCAAAAAAATGGATGTTAATGTAAAGAAAAGTTAACAATTGCTTGAAATGGGAAAGAAGAGTAGTCCATATTAGTAGCTTGCACCAATGAACTTTACCATTCCCTGATTGGCATTTCCAATTTTTTTGTAACCAGCCAAAATACATGAAGAAATATGCTAGTCATCACATTCTGCAATAAGGCCTTGTAATTATTCAACCATTGATAACAATGTAGGTAAAGCAAGACTGCCACATACAATGATCTGTATGGTTTCAAATATATCCAAAAAAAATTAGATCCATGAAAGACAATTGAACATAAGGCCACATGATCTAGTTTGATGTATACAGCAATTATGTAATGTCCCCTTTTCAAAATTAATTAATTTTGGATACCCAAAGCCTATTCTTATTATTTTCCGTAGGCTAAGAGGAAATTAAAGAGAGAAATAAATTAATTTAAGTGGTCCAAGGGTACTTTTATATTTTAATTGGAAAAAAGACACTTAAATTATATTATTAATTCAAAAAAACATAAATAGAATAAAATAATAATAGAATGATGAACCTCTGTCATTGGGCACTAAAGATAAAATAATAATTAAATAAAGTGTTCTATTATGGTGCGCCAAAGATAGAATGGGTTGCATAAGCATCAAGATCCTACTTTTAGGATGAAGAGAGGATAAAGCAATTTTATATTGTTTATTCATATTTTAGGATGGAGCGCCAACATGGAGAGAGAATAAAGCAATTTTATATTGTTTATTCCTATTTTTAGGAGGGGTGGCAACTTTGAGAAGGCCTTGGAAGTTATAAAGGCAGATTTGGGGTTTATTATTACATTCATCTTAAAAATTTATCAACTACTTCATTGTCTGCAAGTAGCTTCTACTTCTACATCAGCAATAGAAGACAAAAACCCTCATTTGCACACAAATTTGAGGATGGAAACCCTCATATCTAAGCTTAGCAATTCAGTTCAAGGGTTGCAGTGATCATTCACGGTATAGGTGATCATTCGGATTCAACCAAGGCTTCATATTTATGGCTGTTTAGCCTCCAAAACAGCAAGTACAGCTAGGCGTCCCCCTCCGGGGATGAATTTCAATATCGGTGCCACATGTGGAAGCAAATTTCAGTCAAAGCAATTTGCATGTTCTTATCTTTTGTGAGAAAAATTGTATTCAGACATTCTAGTGTTTTTATTAAAGTTGATTGGAAATAAATAAATAAAGTTTTTTTTGGCATATTGGGGTTTGTTGTTTTTTTAATAAAAATCAGATTGTTACTATTGTCATAAAAGTTCAATTTTTATACTACTGCCCTAGGGTTTGACAAAATATCCAAATATGTTAGAAATTATTTATCAAGGATATTACAAGTCTTTATCAAAGTGAATTCCCTCCCAACTTGTGGATGGAAATTTTAAAAAAATAGTGGAAAAAAAAATTGCAACTTTGAACTTCATGCAAGGTTTTGACAGAAATATCCAAATTTTATATAAAGTTTTTGGGATATTACAAAGTAGTATCGTGAGCGAATTTCCTCCCAAACTTTTGGAAGGAAATTAAAAAAGAAAGAAAAATTAAAAATATTGCCGCTTTGAACTTCATGCAGAGTAGTTACTGAGAGAAGTTAGGTATCGTGAAAGGAGAAAAACAAGTTCTGAGAACAGCCGAAGTCATGAGTAACAAAGACCCAGATGATGTGTGTTTCGATAGGCTTATACAGGCACAAGAACAGTTAGCTGACATGATGGCTCAGTTAGTCCACACCATGCAAAACACGAATGTGCAAAGGGCTCCAAACGGTGAGGGAAGCTCTTCAGAGTGAACCATAACCAACACACTCAAAGGACAATCACCGGTTCTATTGCCAAGCCCTTCCAGCCTGATTTCCTTCACATGGAGGAAACAATTCCAGAGGTAGAAACTCAGCCATCTATAGCGGATGATATTGTTGCCAACTATGAGGAGTACAGGTACTTCCAGGTGAAATTAGAGAGGCTATATTACTCATTAATTTCATCAATTTGAAGAAAAACAGAGTGGACCAAGAGTTGATCCTAGACCACAAGCTAATCAGAGAGACCTGCAACAAGCATTAGGGAAGTTGTCACTCCCTACTTTTGACGGCTCTGGTAAGAGTACAGCTCGTGCATGGATACAAAAGTTGAACACCTTATTAATCAGGCCAATAATGGAAGAGGAAGCCATCAAATTTGCAACCCTTCATCTAGAAGGTATAGCACATGAGTGGTGGTACCATGGGCTAATCACATAAGGACACAATCTCATCCGCTCATATAGCGATTTCAATGACAGGTTGATAGAGAGATTTGACAGAGTGGATCCAGAAATTTATTTCTAGGAATTAGCTCAACTCAAACAACTACATTCAATAAGCGACTATGTAGTTAAATTTCATAAACTTTTTGTGATGGTACCTGATGTGACAAAGAGGAGATTGGTTGTTTTGTTTATGGAAGGTTTAATTGAATCTCTTAGGATTTAGTGAAAGCTTTCAGCCCTACTTCTCTACAAGGAGCCATCAAAAGGCTTTAGATTTGGAGACTTCAGCCCCAAAAGGGAGATATCAGCCTATAGGACAACCTACAACACAACCAAAACCAACACCTTATGGGCAACAAAAAAGCCATTTCAGCCGGGTGGTTTTCAACAAAAGGAGCTGCCTAAAACCAACAAGGAGATAGAAACAAGAAATGAACTTAGAAGGAAGAAATTGATCCATGGGGACTAGGTCGAGATGTCTTCCCAAGGGACAACATAGTGGAAATGGTGGAGTGAAAAACACTTGGAGTGGCAAAGGGCGAATAGTTCCATTAATTCAAGTTCCAAATTGTGTGAGCATTAGGGTTTGGGATCTTGGTATTTGCATAAGGACTTGCAATTGTTTGAGGGCAAGCAGTGCGGGAAGGGCAAACTATAACGTCCTCTTTTCATAATTAATTAATTCTAGATACCTAAAGCCTATTCTTATTATTTTCCGTAGGCTAAGAGGAAATTAAAGAGGGAAATAAATTAATTTAAGTGGTCCAAGGGTACTTTTATATTTTAATTGGAAAAAGGACACTTAAATTATATTATTAATCCAAAAAAGCAGAAATAGAATAAAATAATAATAGAATGATGAACTTCTATTATGGGGCACTAAAGATAGAATAATAATTAAATAAAGCATTCTATTATGGGGCACCAAAGATAGAATGGGTTGCATGAGCATCAAGATCCTATTTTTAGGATGGAGAGAGGATAAAGCAATTTTATATTGTTTATTCCTATTTTTAGGATGGAGTGCCAACATGGAGAGAGGATAAAGCAATTTTATATTGTTTATTCCTATTTTTAGAGGGGACACCAACTTTGGAGAAGGCCTTGGAAGTTATAAAGGCGTATTTGGGGTTTATTATTATATTCATCTTGGAAATTTATCAACTACTTCATTGTTTGCAAGTAGCTTTTGCTTCTGCATCAGCAATAGAGGACGAAAACCCTCATTTGCACACAGATTTGAGGATGGAAACCCTCATATCTAAGCTTGGCAATTCCATTCGGGGTTGTAGTGATCATTCAGAGGTACAAGTGTTCATCCAGTTCAGCTAGGGCATCATATTCAGGGCTGTTTTAGCATCCAAAACAGCAAGTACAGCTAGGACATCCCCCTCTAAGAACGATTTCAGTATTGGCGCCACATCTGGAAGCAGTTTTCAGTCAAAGCAGTTTGCATGTTCTTATCTTTTGTGAGAAAATTTGTATTCAGACATTCTAGTGTTTTTATTAAAGCTGATTTGAAATAAATAATAAAGTTTGCTTTCTGGCATATTGGGTTTGCTGTTTTTTTACTAAAAATCAGATCGTTGCTACTGTCGTAAAAGTTCAAATTTTTATAGTGCTGCCCTAGGGTTTGACAAAATATCCAAATCTGTTAGAAATTATTTATCAGGGATATTACAAAGTACATGATACTTGAGCTTTGAAATAGTAAAAATAAAAAGAAAGGTAAGAAAGTGGCGAAGCAGGAACGATAGAGTTTTTGTCTAAGAATTATAATGGTATATAGTGTCCATCTAAGAAACATAAATCTAAAAGAAAATCAAACATCAGTCTAGTCCTTTTTTAATTCTTCAAATTTCAGAACAATCAGTTTTACTTTTTATAAGCACTAAGACTGAGCTTGATTATATTCTTGACAAAAGGAAATAGCAGTATGATTGAGTCGTGACTAAAACACTGATCCAACCGTTTTTAAAATTCAAACTGATCCTTTACTTAAATTTGAGATTGCTTTCCATACATTGCTTTTCAAATCGAGCAAATGGAAATACGTAATCCAAAACAAGAAAAGGACAACTAAATCTTTTCAAATGATGGCGATCACATTGGCCAAAGTAGCAAAATTGCACTTGATTCACAAACTTCTGCCTCACATGCTCAAGAAATTATAAACCCAATAGATTTGATAGGTTAACAGATGAAGCTACAATGGAAGAAAGGAAAAGGCCATTCACGGAAAACTATCAAATGTATATTAAGATCTCTACAAAAGAATATCAATCAAAATCTTCGATTCAGATGACGCTTCCATAGATGGGCCTCTATTATTAGACAAATATATCATATGATCACTAAAGATAATAGTCCTTGTACTTAAACTTTATAATCTTATTTCTGAATCAAATCAATCATTTTTCAAAAGCATAAAAATGATTATAGCCTTGATTAGAAAAAACACAATAGACTTTTGACTTGAAATTGCACTTTAATTTCACTGTTCCATTTATCAACTTTGACCTGGAAAAGCGATAGTGATGGAAGACAAAGTTACAAAGTTCCTACTTCATAATGTCAAAACTAGACAAAAGATTTTCATTTGAAAGAAAACAGTTGCTAAATACATAACAATCATGAAGATGACAAAAAATGTATGTTACAGAATATTACTCCCCTCTCCTAAACAATTGTTTCCCCATATGCGATCAGATGCAGCTCAGATATGTATCAAACCATATCCAAATACAAAGCCGGTTCTAATAAGGGTCAGAAGACACACTGAACATAGCTAATACATAATCGCCACTCTGTCCCACATTTTTTCTTATTGTTTGCGAGCTGCTTGAAACATGTCCCTTAGGAAGCTGCATTGCATGCATAGATTGTGGCCTAGACACCAGATTTAAGAGGTAACTACGTGGCTATTGCATCTACGTCACCCAAGACTTGCACTCTAGCCTCATCAAATTTATTCACATGGCATTATGGAAGGGGACCACAGATAGAGTGAAATCCTGAGTGCGGTATGAAATTCTGCCAAATTCACCAATGAACCACAGCCCCAGTCACATATCCCACAAATGCTTCTAAAATATAATTAATTAAAAATTACGGGAAAAAAATGCATGGCTGTTGTTTAAGAAAAATAAAACACTTCTTTTAACACACTCCACTCATCGTTGAGCTCGTCTTTAGAATGCTTTTTTCATACTTCAAGATGCTTTTGGAGCAACTGGGAGGGTTATGGGAGGAAATTCTCTTTTCTATTACTAATATGAAAAATGTGGTCCTCTTTTTCTTACTTTTATGTCCTGATATTAATAGTTAAACTGTCTTTAGTTATATTCCAGATTAACGAATGATTTTTTAAATTATCTATGTTTTTGAATGTTCTATAATCTGATTCATTCCCTCCCAATTGGCTTAATTTTGACAAATCACTCAGAAAATGAATCCATTAACTAGCAAAATTATCTAGAATCTTTCCTATATTTAATCATATTTTTGCAAAAAAGTGAACATATCTGCCAGATTTCACATAGTGTTGGGCTGGCTTTGTATTGCCAATTTAGAACCATTCTAATACATCTTCAGCTGAAAGTGAAAAAGAAGAAGGGGTATAACCTTCCAAGAGGTTTAAACTCACACTGGCTGTTTTATTGACCATTTATATACATCTTCAGCTGAAAGCTACATTGCAGAGTATGCACCTATAGGAGAGCGATCCTAGTACAATACATACTGATTGGCCTGTGGGTGTGCATTGGGTACCACGTACAGACCAAGGTATATCCAGGTTGATCCAAGGACCAACCCTGACATAACCCAGGTCCATTCTGCAGTAGCCAACAAGTACCCGAAGCAAACCCAGCCCAAAAACAATTATTTTGGTCAAAAACAGTTAAAAAGAAACTTAAAAATATTTTTTTAAACATTCTAAACCCTATAAGACACTCCCAAACTCTTCTTCAACAACAACACATTTACCTTACACTGCATACTTACCTCTCAAACTCCATCCTTTTGCTGATCCTAAGCCACTACAACTGCCAAGGAGTACAAAAAGCTTGCAATTAAAGAGGAGTTTAATGAACCACGTCACAGTGTTGGTGCTCTTGATGAGGACATTGGAGAGCAATATGATTATGAATATAATGAATATGCTAATTTATCTGGAGTTTTATGTATACATTGTACCAATGAATATCATGACATTTGGCATTGAATTATCAATATGTCCTGTGGTTATTAAATTATTTAACTTATTTTGTTTACTCTATGCACATTATATGGTTAATTTTTTTCTTGGGCTATATATAATTTTTGTATGGCTGTGCCCAAAGCCATACCCACAAAAAGAATGTTGTACCGATGTACCGGACCCTCATACCCGTATCGGCTACCTATGCTGAAAGTGAATATGATGAAGCTTTATGACCTTTCAAACGTTTAAACTCATAGGATGTTTTTATGAGTAAATGATCATTTATTTTAGCAGTTTATAGAGTTATTTGCCTTACTTATTTCACCTTGCTTTCTCATTGTTCTACAAAACACCAAAGAACTGTTGAGCCAAATAAATGGCTTTAACGAAATAATACTTAACATCGATAGAAACATCTCCCTATGACAGCTATGAAAATATAAAAACTGCATACCCACAAAAAGAAACAACCGATTTGACCAATGCCATCATACTAACGTATGGTTACTCTATCCTATACTGAAAGTGAATATGATGAAGCTTTTTTAATGACCTTTCAAGACGTTTAAACTCATAGGATGTTTTTATAGTAAATGATCATTTATTTTAGCAGTTTATAGAGTTATTTGCCTTACTTATTTCACCTTGCTTTCTCATTGTTCTACAAAACACCAAATCGAACTGTTGACCAAATAAATGGCCTTTAACGAAATAATACTTAACATCGATAGAAACATCTCCCTATGACAGCTATGAAAATATAAAAACTGCATTTTGCTAACAATTTAGAAAGTTACAAGACAGTGAACATTTCAAGTAGTCAAGAAAATAATCAAGACACTAAATTGGAGGATAAAAGCACTTTTTGATCAGTATAAGAATCAATAAAATTCACACAATACAAACAAACTATAGCTTACTCAACAGAATCTAAATTTGGTGATTCATCTTTGCACTATTGCAATCCTACTAAGCTGAAATATCCCTTGTGGGATACCACTTAAAAATGCACCAAAAAAATAAGAAATTGCAGCAAACCCAAATTCTGATTTTTGCAGATTTTTAACAGTTAGGGCAGCGAACTGAAGAAAATTGATATCTCTCAAAATACTCACTCAAATCACTTGAAATTTTTAGGAGAGCTTGCTAATATTATAAAGAACATAAGAAAATTATTTTTGGAATTTTTGGAATGATATAATGCAGCCAGAAAATTACAGAAAGCCCTAAAAACTTCAAAAATTCATATCTTCTCAAGTAGGCATGATAAAATTATGAAATTTTGGAAATAACATCTACTAATAGTGAGAATGAAAACCCAACCTCCAGATCTGAAAATGGACACCGGGAAGCCCTAAAAAACACTGCTGCAAATCTGGAACTGAGTAGATAAAACCCTAGAAAATAGATAAAAATCTGAATTTCTGGAAATAATATCTACCACTGATATAGAAGAGATCCCATCCTCCAGATCTGGAAACGGCACACTGAAACCCTTCCAAAAATTGTTGCAAAATCCCAAAGTGGGTCGCTCCCCTTGGGAAGAGGCCAAAAACCCTCAAAGTGTCTCTAAATATGGCGCCAAAATCTGCTCTAATCGCTGCCACAAATCAGATCTGAAAACCCTTGGATTATCTCCACAAAATGTCACCGAAACCCTCAAACCCTTCCTCTGAAACCTCTGAAAATACCTCTGTAAAACAGCCCTGAAAACAGCTCCAAAATGACAAGCTAGGGTAGATCTCTCACTACCGAAGAATGCCCTGCTAGCTAGGGATAGATCTCTCACCACCGAAGCTAGGGTCCCTGTGGGATTTCACTCCACAAGCTGTAAATTTGCAAGCAGCAGTTGCACATGAAGGAAAATAATTATGTATGCAAGAATGTTCTCCATCACTCCCCCAAACCTCCTTTTATAACATCTCATTACCTTTTTCCAAGTTGGGCGCTCCATGTGGGACTAAAAAATGACTTAAGTGACCCCAACGAAGAAATAGAATAATAAAGTACCATAAGTGACCCCAACGAAGAAATAGAATAATAAAGTGTTATGGGGTCCCCCTAACGACAAAACATAACATCTAGTCCCTCCAAATCACTTTATGCTCATGTCAACGAAAAATTATAACAAATGAACTAGATATTCACACCCAATAGCTCCCAGCGTCCCTAGCCCCTTGGGTATGACCAAGGTTGGGACTCGAATTGGCCCTTAGGCCTTTGGCATAGGAAAGGGGACATTACAAAACACCTTACTTATTTGCCTTACTTATTTCACCTTGCTTTCTCATCTCATTCTACAAAACACCAAACCTTGAACTATTGAGCCAAATAAATGGCCTTTAACGAAATAATCCTCAACATCTATAGAAACATCTCCTATGACAATTTGTGAAAATATAAAAACTGCATTGCTAACAATTTAGCGATTCAAGACGGTGAACATTTCAAGTAGTCAAGAAAACAATCAAGACACTAAATACGGAGGATAAAAGCACTTTTGATCAATATAAGAATCGATAAAATTCACACAAGACAAACAACTATAGCTTACTCAACAAGAATCTAAATAGAGATTCATCTTTGCACTATTGCAATCCTACTAAGCGATAACCATGAGTTAAACTACATAGAAGTTTTAGTATAATAGTCATCATTACATAGGTTATAGGAAAGATGAACGCAAAACTGCGCTAGCTGGTTAAAGCATTATCTACCACTATCTCTACAATTCCTGCTGACACGAGACCAAACAGCAAACTCCAATAAATATTTTACCATATGCAAATATTTTTATCTTGCTTTCCCATAAACCTTCTTGGTGTGAAGTTCCTTGTGCTGCAGACATAGAGACTTTCATTGGAATTATTGGGACCTCTCATGTTGTCTCTTCTTCTACTCTTGAAATAAAGCAATCTAGAACTTTTTTCCATCAACCCATTTCTCTTACCTCTTAGATTTGACAATGGGGCATCCCCTTGTAATGTCCCCTTTTCAGAATTAATTAATTCCAAATATCTGAAGCCTATTTTTATTATTTTCCCTAGGCTAAGAGGAAAATAAATTAATTTAAGTTACAAAAGTTGGATACCTTCTTATCACTCAAGCCAATGATGGAAGAGGAAGCCATCAAATTTGCAACCCTTCATCTAGAAGGTATAGCACATGAGTGGTGGTACCATGGGCTAATCACACAAGGACACAATCTCATTCGCTCATATGTGGATTTCAATGACAGTTGATAGAGAGATTTGACAAAGTGGATCCAAAAATTCATTTCCGGGAATTAGCTCAACTTAAACAACTACATTTAGTAAGTGACTATGTAGTTGAATTTCAGAAACTTTCTATGATGGTACCTGATGTGATAGAGAGGAGACTGGTTGTTTTGTTTATGAAGGTTTAATTGAATCTCTTAGGGGTTTAGTGAAAGCTTTCAGCCCTACTTCTCTACAAGGAGCCATCAAAAAGGCTTTGGATTTGGAAATAGCAGCCCCTAAAGGGAAATTTTTGCCTATAGGACAGCAAAGAACTACATTTTTTGAGCAGCAAAAACAACGCCTTTGGGGCAGCTAAGGACAATACCTTCCGAGCAGCCAAAAACATCCGTGGGGCAGCCAAGGGCAGCACCTGTTGAGCAGATATGAGACAAAGGGGGATGAGACTCGAAATGAACTCAAGTGAAGAAACTATGCTTCACTTGCAAGGATCCATGGGGACCGGGTCATAGGTGTCTTCCAAAGGGACAGTGCATTACATAGAAGTGATATCGGATGAAGATTCAGAAGAAGAACCAGAGGTTGTAGGAAGCACTCTTGCCACACTTACAAGTATACTACAATATCAACCCTTTAGGGTTAGTGGAGTCCTTCTTGGGCAAAACATTATCGTGTTGATTGATAGTGGGGCAACCCACAATTTTATAAATGAAGGATTGGTGAATAGGAGAGATTTGGAGACAAATGATGTAACAAGTTTCAACGTCATTGTAGCCGATGGTTTTACCATAATTTGCCGAAAAAGGTTGAACAACTTACATTCACGTTGGAATTCATCCAAAACTTTCATAATATGGAGTTGAGGTTTAAGTTAAATGAGAAAGAGTTGGTAATCCATGGGATCACTAACAGAGTTCCGAAACAGATTTCAGCTAGCAAAATGTAAGGTATTATTGTTGTTAGCACACTTTACAGATCCCAGTTGATGTATGATTCCACTACTCTGGACTCCTTTATTGAGGTTATCGAAAGAACCTCACTTAATGTATGGTTTCCTAATCATATCGAGAGGTGCAGCAGGCCGACAACTTCAAGGTTTGGGGATTGCAAATTCCCATGGTGGATTGGGATCCCAAAGTATTTGCAGGCGGTTGAAAATGAGAGAATTGGAATGGCATTGCTTAAGGGCAAGCAATTGTGGAAAGGGCGGACTGTAATGTCCCCTTTTTAGAATTAATTAATTCCAACCGAATACAATAAAACAATATCGGTGTTAAATACAATTGCACAGAGATGAACCGGTGGAACACTTGCACCTTAAATGACTCGCAACCCCTGAATGGAATTGCCCAGCTGAGAAGTGAGGATTTTCGTCCCCAAATCCGCATGCAAATGAGGATTTTTGTCCTCTGTTGTTGTTTGCAAAAGCAGAAGCTACTTGCAGACAAAAATACATTTTTATTGACATAATGACATCGAGCTGCTAAAGCAGCTAATTTAGTAGCATCAGCTCCTGGATTTTTTGTGCCAACTATCATAAATTGTTTTCCTCTCCTTGCTCCATCAAAAACAAAGTCACAGGCTTCTGATAAAAAACGAGCAGTTTTAGTCAGATTTATAATATGCATATCTTTACGATCTTTAAAAATGATAAATTTCAAGATACCACTATAATATCCATGAGAAAAAACTTTTAACAAATTTGGATATTTAAGTTAAATCCTAGAGCACAAGTATTGCAAAAATGAACTTTTACAAGAACAGCAATAATCTGAATTTTAAAAATAAAAACAGCGAACCAATATGGGAAAAAACGGGTTTTTATTTATTTCAACCAGATATAATAAAACTATACTAGTGTCGAATACAATTTCCTAGAGCTGAACTCCCAGCGGAACACTTGCACCTTAAATAACCACTACAACCCCTGAATGGAATTGCCCAATTGATAAGTGAGGGTTTTCGTCCCCAAATCCGTATGCAAATGAGGGTTTTCGTCCTCTGTTGTTTGCAAGAAGCTACTTGCAAACAAAGAAAATAATTCATAAATTTCCAAGATGTTTGTACAATGAACCCCAAATCTGCCTTTATAACTTCCAAACACTCTCCAAAGTGGGTGCCCCCCTTTTAGACTTACATGCATGATCTTTGAACAATTAAAAATAATAAATTTCCTCCATGTTGGTGCCCCATCCTAAGAATAGGATTAAACACATTTAAAATACTTTATCCACCTCCTATCCTAAAATTAGGATTTTGGTATTCATGCAGCCCTCTCTATTTATTTATTTATTTATTTATTTATTCATTCTAACACAGGTGCTAAAAATAGAAGTCAACCTCCTATTATTATTTTATTCTATTAATGTTTTTTGAATTAAATATAATTTAAGACTTAAGTGTCCTTTTCCAATTAAAATATAAAATATCTTTGGACCACTTAAATTAATTTATTTTCCTCTTTTAAATTCCCCTTAACCTACGGAAAATAATGAAATTAGATGTCGTATCCGGAATTAATTAAATTTGAAAAGGAAACATTACAATCCACCCTTCCCGGAATTGCTTGCCCTCAAGCAATTGCAAGTCTCTTTTGCAAATATCAAGATCCCAAACTCTCATGTTCACACAATTTAGAACTTGTATGAACAAATCTATGTGCCCTTTGCCACTCAAAGTGTTCTTCACTCTATTACCATTTCCACTATGTTGTCCATGATGACCACACATATGTAATGACTTAGTAGGAAACAACAAATCCACAACACTTTCATACCTTTGGTTGTCCTCAACTTGTTCACCTTCCTTTGTTGAATGAAGCTTGGTTGAGATATCTTCAACATCCCCAACCTTGTGACTCGGAACTTTTGGGTTAAGATCAGCATTCTTCTTCACCTTGAACTCTTCACATTCAACAAGTGAATCTTGTTGATGCATGCAAACATTAGAAGTCAATAAAACATCTTCATGATTCTTGCTAAAGTCATGAACACAGTCAATTTGCTTCCCATAGGTTGTTGTTTTGAAAATTCCAACAAATTGAAAATCAACATTAGCAACCGGTAAAGCCCTTTTTCATTTTTATGCCCCTCAACATGGTCTTCTTGAAACTCCACTCCAAAACCTTTTTGCATATTAATAAAATTGGTGAGGGAAATGGCATCTCTAATCTCACTAGGAAGTACCATGTACTCCTCATAGCTAGTAACAATATCATCTACTATGGTAGGCTGAATTTTGCCTCCCGAATTGCTTCCTCCACGTAGGAAGTTTGGCTGGAAGGGCCTAATAAAGAGAACCAATGCTCGTCCTCTGAGTGAGTTGGTTATTATTCACCTTTAAAGAACTTCCCTCACTATTTAGAGTCCTTCGCACATTCATGCCCTGTATAGCTTGGATCAATTGACCTATCATATCAGCTAATATGTCTTGTCCCTAAACAAGCCTGTCAAAACGTGCATCTTCCGGGTCCCTGTTTTCCATGACTTCTGGTTGTTTTGTAGCTTTCTTCTTCTCCCTTTGTTGGTATTTGACTTCTTTGTCACTAACCTGCATGAAGTTCAAAGTTGCAATTTTTTCTCTTCCTTTGTCTTTTTTTAATTTCCCGTCCCCATGTTGGGAGGAAATTCGCTCTTATACCACTTTAATATCTTTGAAAAAGAAACTTCTAGCAAATCTGGATATTTTGTTAAATCCTAGGAGCAGCAGTATTGCAAAAATGAACTTTTACAACAACAGCAATAATCTGAATTTTATAAATAAAAACAGCGAACCAATATGGGAAAAAACAGTCTTTTATTTATTTATTTCCAACCAAATACAATAAAACAATACGTTGTCTCGAATACAATTGCCTGGAGTTGAACTGGCAAAACACTTGCACCTTAAATGACCACTGCAACCCCTGAATGGAATTGCCCAACTGAGAAGTGAGGGTTTCCGTCCCCAAATCCATATGCAAATGAGGGTTTTCGTCCTCTTGTTGCTATTTGCAGAAGCAAAAGCTACTTGCAGACAAAGAAAATAATTCATAAATTTCCAAGATGTGTTACAATGAACCCCCAGATCTGCCTTTATAACTTTCAAACACTCTCCAAAGTGGGTGTCACCCTTTTAGACTTACATGCATGATCTTTGAACAATTAAAAATAATAAATTCCTCCTCCATGTTGGCACCCCATCCTAAGAATAGAATTAAACACATTTTAAAATACTTTATCCACCTCCTATCCTAAAATTAGGATTTTGGTATTCATGCAGCCCTCTTTATTTATTTATTTATTTATTTATTTATTTATTTATTTTAACTTAGGTGCCCAATAATAGAAGTCAACCTTCTATTATTATTTTATTCTATTAATGTTTTTTAGATTAAAATATAATTTAAGTGTCATTTTCCAATTAAAATATAAAAATATCCTTGGACCACTTAAATTAATTTATTTTCTCTTTTAATTTCCCCTTAGCCTACAAAAATAATAAAAATAGGCTTCAGATATTCAGAATTAATTAATTCTGAAAAGGGGACATTACACCCCTTCATAGGATTCGAGATTGATTTGTAACATATGGCTTTTGTATATTCTGACTTACCTAAGGTTTACTCATTTAGGGAAGTATACTTTTCACATTTGTTGCTTCCTATAGTTAGCTTTAATCATATATTCTGGCCTGCCTGAGGTTTACCAATATAGGTCTATACCCACTTCTCTTTGGCTCTATTTAGTCATTGAAGTTTCCTAACAGGTCTGATTAGTTATTCTAACTCATGATTATAAGTTTCAATGACCATTTTTATTTGTCATGTATATGAATATCATATAATTTTTTCACCTTGCAGCCATCTTGCATGATCTGGTCATACCATGCTTCAGCAGATACCATCAGCAATTACAGTAATCTCACCCAAAAACACCCATTTAGGTCTACACCCACATTTTTTTGGCTCCTTTGGCATTGAAGTCTTTCTAACAGTTCTGATTAGTTATTCTAACTTGAGATGTTAAGTTTCATTGACCATTTTTATATGTCATGGATATGAATCTATGTTGCCAGGAAATGGAAACAGAAACAGTACGAAACGCGGAAATGGCAATTTTCAAAAAACCTTGGATACGAAACGTTACGGAAACGTCCGTACAATATATTATTAAAATATATATATATATATATATATATATATATATGCATAGTACTCATTTTAAAATTGTACTCCATAGACCATAAGAGATAAGTATAACTGATAAAACACTCAAAATATTTTGTATTCATTGAAATAATACATTATTATCATGTATACTTATCTCTAGGAGACTAGGACGTTTCGAAGGAGTTTCCGTTTTGGAAACGAAATGGGGGGCCCCTAGGCGTTTCCTGGTAACAGAGATATGAATATCATATGTTTCTTTCTCCTTGCAGCAGTCTAACATGGTGTGGTCATACCATAGTTCCGCTTATTGATCATAAGCAATTACAGTAATCTCACAAAACAAAATCACGCTTTATAATTATTCAAGTGCATTCCTATGGAACCCCTTGGTTAGTCCATTGAAGCACAGTTGTCCAGTTTATATTAACATGTCACCTAAAAACTTCAAGTGCATTCCTATGGAACCCTCGGTCAGTCCATTGAAGCACAAGTTGCTGCACAACTATCAAATGTAACTTCAATTCAGATGACCCTTCCATGCAAAGGGCCTTATTGATAGACAAATCTATCCTATAATCAATGTAAAAGTTATTGTTCTTCTGCTAAACTGAACTTATTTTTTGAATCAAATCAATTATTTTCCATAAACAAAAAAGGCAATACCTTTAATTAAATACAACATGATAGACTTTTGACTTAAAACTTAAACTTTGTTTCAACCTTTCATATATCAACTTTGATCTCGGGAAATGATAGCAATAAAATACCAAGCTACCCTCGCCTTCAGCATGTAAAAAGCTAAACCAAAAAGTTTTTCACTTGAGTGAAAGAGTTGCCAAATACATAGAATTTGATAACAAAAAAATGCATGTTGCGAAATCTTCTCCTTTACCAGATACATGTTTCCCTGTATTGGATTGAAAATAGTCTAAATAGCTACCCTAGACAAACTGAATTACAAATATGGCCACAGTAAGGTTAGGAGGCATTTTCAATACAGCAATTACATTATACTGGTTGTATCCCACAATTTTTATTAAGTGAGTGAAGGCTTTCTTGGGCAATTTAATTAAATTATTAGTTTTTATGGGGTTTTACCTGTGTGTGCTTAGGCATGAATAATTCACTACCCTAATGGCCTTTTTTCTCACATATTTTTGGTAATGATCACAAGGCAAGGGAGCCACTTAGCACACAAGCACCTCAAAGCATTTGTGAGTAAAGGGGAGGAACAGTGAATGTAATCTGCCACTTTAGGTTTCTCACTCTCTAGCCTCATTCTGCATTGACAAAGCTATTGGAGAATGTAATCATCCTACTGTGTTTTTAATATTTTATTGAACCCATGGATCAGACTTCAAGAATTGTGATTTGCTTCCTACGTAATAATGTTCTGTGCTTGGTTCATGGGATCATAAGACAATGCAATTGTTTCTCCCTCTATCTCTCTATGCACACAGAAAAAGAGAAATTCATGCCCAAATCCTAAATAGTCAGGTGTCATCAGCAGGGGATGTACTTTCTAGAAAAAGTTACATGAATTAAAGACACGGTGCACTAAATTGATGTTAAGGTGCCTGAGGGCCGTGGGACAGCCATAAATCCAAGGGAGCTTACCGAGGCCGGCATAGGTTCAAGTCACAGTCTGATTCCCAAGATGGCAACTAATCCCAACTACCAATAACTGAATCAAAAAAAAGAAAAACTATTAACAAAAAATAAAAATCTTATTAAGGGGATGGAATACTGTGTCTGCGATCAACGAGTGAAAATTTAAATGATGACATTTTCTCATATGTTTTTACACTTTTTTTCCCTTTTAATTTTGGTAAACAAGGCATTTTATATAGTTTTAAGAATTCACGTAAGTTTGGAAAGGATTCTATCAACATAGCTATAGGAGCTTGTCCAGCCAAGATACGTGCAAAGCATATACAACGGATTTCCTCTTGAAACTGGGCAGATACAAACCCTAATAACGATTTTTTTACGCTATTACTATTGCCTCCCACATTTCAGTATACGGATTATGCCTATATTTTATGGTTAGGGTTTGCGAGCAAAATGCTATTCAATTTTACATACATTGCGCAACACGGTTCAAAAAAATCTCATACACTCCGTCTGCATATCGTAATAAGAAAAACTAACCCGAGAAACGCAAAATAAATTTTAAATATAAATAATGAAAGCTTGAAAATCCGAAAATCTCAACGTAAAGGACGGAAACCGTTGAAATCAATGTACATTGCAAAAGTAATAATATTCAGAGATCCGATCCCACGACATTCATAAAATCATCAAAAACTAGACAAACGAATTTACAGACTCCACAAAAATTATATTTAGTATATTTCACAGTGAACGGAAATCATATAGAAAAAAACCGTTACCTGTTCTGGCTGAGCGTGGGCCAGTATTTGGTCTGCGCGGCTTATCTTGCTGCAGAATTTTCCCCATTTACACCAATAAAATATGATTACAGGCCTATCAAATGGCTTTCTTCTTCTGCTCAAATGCACCAGCCTTGAGCGCAAACATACCAGAAATGTATATATGCCAATGTATATGCATCAGATACGTACAATTTCCAGGCGTTAAATGAATTTACTCGCTTCCGCTTCGCCTCCCTCGCAAAATCTTACGCAAACAGAAGTCAAAAAGACATTTCAACAAACAAAATACAGTCCTTCGTCAAGTCTGATGAGCTTTTAACTTTGGCCCTTTGGGGTATATCATTATAAGATGTGGGTCCCCATGGATGAATGAGGATTTCAGTGTGTAGAAGCAATGGAATGAACGAACGAGGTAAATAAATTTATTTATTTACCAATCAATCATTATATTAAGAGGATGGCTACTTTTTATTACGCCGAATATTCCCCTATGGTAGAGGACCTCCGGACGTTTCTGCAGCGATGCTAAATTTGACAGCCTTTTAGACGTTTTTCCAAAGGGATTAAATTTGACTGTTGTTTGCATGTCGTTTTCACTTTTGCATGCAATTTTAACCGCCTCTTTTGCCCTATAAGGCATCGTTAAGCTCCTGCCACAAAGGTGAGAAGTCCAGGGGCGCAGTGTTGCAGATTAAATGCCAGATCGAGCTCTGGCACCATCACCTTAAGATGCCGGAAGAATAACAATATTTCCTTTAAATAAAACTTTGAAAAAACAGAGCTTTCTGGTCAGGAAATTCATGTCTGTTTTGATCGAGACACAAATTGTAAGAGTAAACGGGTAATCCATTAATCGATTGAAACTAAGATGCGTGGATTCGTTGCAAAGCTCGTCGACATGTGGACAACAATGAGGAAGGCCTGCCTTAAAGTAAGGATGAATAATTATTAAATTTCTTGGTGGAATATTCTTTTGCCAGGCATTCAAGATAGTTTGGTTCCTTAAATAAATAAGACGTTGGCAATGGACGGATCTGTAATTTTTTTAATGGTTGCGTATTGGGTGCGAATTGATATTCAAATATATTTCCAATCTTTTTTGTTCCTCTTCTCAGGTCGGTCTTATTTGGTCATGTTACAGCTCTTAAGCCTCTCGATTGCCATTGTTCAGAATTTATAAAACGTTCATTATGAAAGGTATAAAATGAATTGCGATGAAAATATTGAAAACTTATTTGTTGTATCTACTGGACGACGTTTTTAGCACTCGGGCTTTTGCCGTTCGTAATGTGAGTTTTGAGCTGAGGTTCAACTATGCAAAATCTCGTCTTTTGGCGTTCTTAGAATAGATAACAAAAACAAATAAACGAGAGAAAAAAAATAATGGAGGAGATAATTTCTTCTTTTAATTTTATTGGAGAATTATCTGGTACAAATACTTTAGATAAATAAATTGTGTATTTATTTTTTAAACTATAACCGATATTAATTTTTAAGTAGTTTATCTTAGATCTGTGAAATGATTTTTACTATTTACGGGTTCCACAATAATATATTGATTGCCTACCTAAGGAGCTCATCATATTTTCTTAAGAGTTTTTTGATGGTTGATAAATAATTTTAATTTATTTTTAATTTTTTTCGAGGCAAAAAAAGACTACAAACTTTACTATATTTAAATAATTGATTATATAACATTTGAAAAATCGATATCTCACACAATTATATTCTCTTAACACTAGTAATCTCATGTGTACAATGCAATGTGAACGTCGAATGGTATATGTTATTAGATTTAGAAATACGATTATTACTTTTGTAGTTGTAGTTGATGACACAAATCAAAGTTTTCGTCCACATTTGTATTGTTTGAATGGGTACAATGAGATGTTTTTTTGTTTGGCGTTCTTCTCAAAATGTTGACATAAACTGATGTAGGAAAATGATGACAATTAAAATGCAAACAAACATATTTGCTTGAAGCAATTTTTGATGGACTTCTATGTAAATCTTATATCTTTTGTGTTTAGATTCTCCATTCCAACATTTCTAATTTTCTTGTATTGGGTGAAGCAGTATAGGCGCCCTTACCTTGGATGAAAATCTTCCATCAGATTTTAAAGTTAGAATTTTAAGGCAAAAAACTGCCATCATTTTGTATTTGTACTCTTGTCTTCATTGCAATTGCGTATCAGATGTCTCAGGTGAAAAACTGCCATCATGGTGTTATTGTACTCATGTTTTCATTCTAATCAAATATAAGATATTAATGGCCTTCACTTCTACATTACTTTGGTTCTTACTTTACTTCCTCACATAAGTGTTTGAAATTTCCATTGCACAACTCTTGTGACTGAGCTCATTGTGTTATCAATGCTTTAGAATAAATGTTAATACTGGGTTTCAAGTAGCCAATAATATGTTTTCCCCTTCATATGAGCTTTATTGTTTTTTAGATATATATAGGAGCTTTATAGAAAAACTGCCATCATGGTGTTATTGTACTCGTGTTTTCATTCTAATCAAATATAAGATATTAATGGCCTTCACTTCTACATTACTTTGGTTCTTACTTTACTTCCTCACATAAGTGTTTGAAATTTCCATTGCACAACTCTTGTGACTGAGCTCACTGTGTTATCAACGCTTTAGAATAAATGTTAATAGTGGGTTTCAAGTAGCCAATTATATGTTTTTCCCTTCATATGAGCTTTATTGTTTTTTTAGATAGATATAGGAGCTTTATTGTCTAGTGTATATTTCAAGATCATGAGTCCAACCACTAGATTCCCTAACTGGATGGGGATAACATCAAACCTCCCTATACAAGAGTTTCCTTTAAAAGCAGAGTGATGCTTAAATGGTCCACCCGAGATTTGTGGATGTCCCTGCTCAAGAATCAATGTCATATGACCTTTTCTGTTGGTCAGAACTCCTATTATACAAGCGTTTTAGAAATATTACGTCTGAATTTAGCTCAACCCCACATGACATCAACAACACTTGGGACATGTACAAGCACAACTACAGACCATGGCATGTTCTACACACTACCACAGACACAGGACTTGCTACAGATGTTAGTTCTGACTCAGAGCCCAAATGTAGTATTCAACAAGAACCATCGTAAGAATGGTAGGTTTTCGCACAACTTTGCCCTGGAAACAACATGGGTCTAGACAGTCTTGAAATGTTGGGGAAATGAGATTTTGACATACACAATAATTGGACCATACATGACGTTCCCCATGATTTGCAGATAACTGGTTCATCATTCATCGAGAGAGAGAAGGCAGACACAATTAACAACAACATACATGCCACACCACCATCTTCCACACTTCCTTTGTCTCTAGAACAACAAATAGCTCTTGATACCATACTACACCATTCAACAAACAAAACCCTTCTACCTCCACTAAGATTGATAATTCAAGGAATGACTGGCACAGGAAAATCATTTTTGATAAATAAAATCTGGAATTCATTCACAACATCAACCACATCTCCCTCACCTCTACTTGTGCTCACCCCTACCGGTGTTTCAGCATTCAACATCTCTGCATCCACAATCCACGCAGCCATGCGTATTCCAATCAAAGAACTGAAACCCCTTGAAGGTAGTGCATTATTGTCTTTTCAAGAGTCGAAACATATAGAATATGTTCTTATTGATGAAATGAGTTTCATCGGTCCAAAGTTGCTAAGCAAAATTGACAGTAGGCTCCGTGAAGCTTTCCCACACTCAAGAACATCTGAATTTGGGAATAGATCAATCCTCCTCCTCGGTGACCTCATGCAATTACCGCCGGTTTTGGAAAGTCCTCTTTACACAAGTAATTCCTACTGAGCAACCCTTTGGAAGGGATTTCAGTCTTCCATTACATTACAAACAATATTTCGGCAACAAGGAACAACCAATGCACATATTTCATTCGAATTTACTGCTCCACATGCGAGATTCAACCCCTCTAATTGAGGATTGGGAACTCCTAATGTCTCGCACAGACACACACGAAACTCAGCAGGAGCTCAAAATTTTAAAGACGCACCACATTTGTTTGCAAAAAATGATCTGGTGGACTCCCACAACCTACAAATGTTGAAGGCATTGAACGTTTCGATCGCCCAATCCATTGTTGAAAGTAACAAGCGGACTGGATCGGAAATCTTGATGATGATCACTTGGAACACAAAGTTCTGTTATGTAAACAACAAAAAATCATGCTTATTGCAAATCTATGGGTTGATGCAGGCCTCATGAATGGTGCCATAGGAACAATCACCGACATTGTCTACGATGCATCAATGCAACCACCAACATTACCTTTATTTGTTGTTGTAAAATTTGATAGATACAACGGCCCATGTTGGGATCCCTCCAACCCATTACATATTCCCATACCCCCTATTTCAAGAGGGAATCGAAGGCGGTTGCCGATTAAAATGGCACGAGGGATTAACTATCCACAAGTCACAAGGACTTACTTTGCACAAAGCAACCGTTGACATTGGAACCACTGAAAGGCAGGGTCTGACATTCACAGCTTTCTCCAGAGTTCCCTCGCTTGCAAATCTGCGCATTTCACCTGCTTTTTCATTCAAGAGATACTCAAATATGGCGCACGTACCAGCACTCGGAGCAAGAAGAAAGGAGGAAGCAAGACTACTATCACTCAACCCATTGTAAATACTACCCTCTGCTTTGATAGCACCTCCACTACTACTATACTCAACACTTCTTCTATCCAAAGCAACACAGTCATTCAAGGGGTATCAAATGTAATCATGTTTATTGAAACTAAAATTGCCCACTAAAGGCTACCATTCATGATATAAATACTGCAAATGTATACATGTCTCATTATGTGTATGTATACCTTCATTTATTTGATGTTTTCAAATATGATATGCAACTTTAAATGTACGAATCTGTAACATAATTAAATGTACACATACAACATTTCAATGTAATGTTTCAACTAAAGTCCTACACTACAACTATCAATCACACACATTATCAATTGTATAATAAATGTTTTTCCAACAAAACACCAACTGAACAACCGATGCACAACTAACAACATCAACTATAAAATTAATTAACTATCAAAAACGGTATCACATGTAATCATGTACGAATTTATAACAAGTTTGAAATGTAGAAACAACCTTCAAATTAAGTGGATCAACTATATTTCTACAATTACAACATCACTCGAACCCCTTATCAACATCAAGTACAAAAGTAATAACTATACCTCTAAATCAAATAACATATACCGTTCGGCGTTCACATCTCATGAAACACATGCGATTGCTAGTTATAAACAATTGGTATAATGGATTGGTCCATTCCTTCGGATAAAATTTATGAATAAAGTTTTATGTGACTTTAAATAATAATATATCTATATAAAACGAAATAATTAGATAGATTCATTTCAAATAGTTAATTATTATTATTATGGTTATATAATTATATACTCAAATATATTTATCTTGCAACTAGGTGTTAACACTTATTTTTTGTTTTGTATCAAAAAATGAAAGATGTGAAAATAAACAAACCTCACAAAGCGGGACTCGCGGTAAGATTACAATAAACTTAATATTGGGGAATTGTTGTATTGGATAAGTATATCTATAACAAGAAACAATTGACAAAAAAATATAGCATGAGACAATTATGTACAACAAAAATAGAGCAGAAATAGAATTGAAAAATATGAATCTTCTACTTTTAGAAGGTTGTCATATAAATGTTGAAGCCTTTAATTTTTGTATAGGTCTTCATCATTATTCGTAAATCACTTAGTGAATTTTGATATCCTTTATTTGTTTTGATAGGTCCTTGTTAACAAGAAGAATAGATTATATATCATGTTACAGAAGAGCACTTGAAGTAAAATATCAAAGTCATTAAGTAACAACCCCTAAGGATCGGAGTCGGATTAAAGGTTATGAGTACTCTAGGTAGTACATAGCATTGACGCCCTCTCTCAATTTTAAAAAGATTTACTGTGATAGACTAATAGAAGTTGTATTTACTATTGAGGACGTATGAAAAATATTTCAAAATTTCAATTAGTTACTTGAATAATTTTGAGTGAGATTTACTCTCATCTTCAAATTGTTGAATGTGGTCATTTATATGTACAAAATAAATTAGATACTGAAGATGGCAGTGTAATTTGTGTTTCCTCATACGCATCTGCATTTATATACAATACATTAAGTTGTAAAACTTATCCCTTCTAAGATGTTTTCACATTGGGATGCATGATTAATAAATTTTTCAATAGTTCTGGGTGAGATTTGATCTTTTGCATCTCTCAAAAATTCTTAGCTGCATGATCATACACTTTTACCATGTGAGATGTCTTTACAATTTAATTTAATCAATGTGGAAGGAGCCCTTATAATTGTTTTGATAAACAAAAGGATTTTATTCTTCATCTTAAACTACCATGAAACTACCAAATGGATTGGCACTCCACATTTGTTGAAGATTCATTTTATCTTCTTGTTCAAATTACTCTTACGTAGACTATTTATGATTTTTCTTACCTATTTCAAAAATAATACCAAAAATATATGGTGTTATCAATGCAAATGGGAATTGAAAATATAATATTAAATAACAAATAACCAACAACAATATCTAAGAGTATTATTATATTTTTGTAGTTGACATGTTCCAAACTTAAAATTAAAATATAGCTTATGTCGTATAGTTCTTATCTCAAATTTCTTGAAGAATGTTGAATTCAAGCAATATACGGTTTGTTGATTAAACTAAAACGGAATATATTAGCCTAATCGAATGCTCTGAAGTAGTAAATAAATAAATGCAATACTGAAATTACCCAAGCAAACTAAGTGATGAAGCATTGAAACCCTAATGTGCAAAGAGGGTTAAGAAGGCCTTAGTTGATTCGTCGATGTCCGCAAGTTGACCAATTTGTGTCGTAGTGGAGACCAAATGAACATGAGAAAAATTCGTCACACAAGAGCCCGATAAAATACTGAGATCCGAGTTGTGTGGCCGGATTTGACCAGGCGCTGGGGCACCACAGTACGTAATTTGGGCGCTTGGTCTAGTGGAAATGACCAGAGAACCTCCTCTAAGGTGTCAACGATGAATTTTGCTTGTGTCCTCCTTTGGTTGCGTGTATGTTGTTAAACTTCGTTGGATGTTGTTGTAAACCTAGGATTGAAGAATCACTTGTAAAACCCCAAGCAAAGCATCAAAACCCTAAAAAAATAAAGATGCATATGAAGGGGTCGGATTGTCCTCAGCTACCAAATGGATGGACTTATCATTGAGTGTTGCACTACATCTCATACCCAATGTAGTTCTAGGTGTGTGTGCGGAAATCGTGCCCTATGTGCTCTTGTGTCAGTTACACTTTGTGAGTAACAAGCAATAACTAGATGTAGAATGTAAGTAAATGGTGCATGGAATAGAATAAAATCCCCTCTTATGAAGTGTGATGCAGATGAACCAACCTTTGTCCCTTGTGATGGAGCTAGATGGATGCAAATGGAGTAGTAGAAGCCTTTGATGGATGCTAACCTTAGGTGGTGATAGTAGTGTTTAGTGTTTGGTCCCTCATTATGGTCTCATAACTTTATATTTATATGGTTATCTTGCTTTAATTTCGTAATTAACCCGAAAAGGTCGACCACCAAAAAGATAGAAAGCTCAAACGGCTAAAAAGTACCCAAAAAGTGAGAGGAAAGTGCAAAGAGGATCGAGCACCCAGAGGGGACCCAGCGTATGGGCATCCAAGGTCCTAGGGCCCAGGTTAGGTGCCTGATCGAAAATAAGGAAAATGTAGTATAAAAATATAGACTAGGCAAGTGCAGGTGCAAGATCAAAAGTAACAATAGAAAACAAAACAAGGTAGCTAAAGACATGGGTTAATTAGTACTTTTTTCACTCAATAACCATATGAATAGTAGTATGAAACCGAGACTAAATAATTACCCAAAGTGCGTGATTTAGTGTCTACGTGCATAGTGACCTTGGCTATTACATTAACCTTCAAAATCAATCGAGATAACTTCGATTTCCATTTTCACAATGGTGTGGAGATGCATATAAATTAACCTTTAGAATAGATTAGAAAAATCCTTAGAAATTCAAAAGTAAAGTGATTGTAATTGTTTCCCGATAATGAAAATCAATATAAATATATAACAAAATTTATTATGGTTCTTAGAATAATAATATATGATACATCTATGAGTTTCCATTCTCAAACTTTTGGTCTAATGGTGGTGATTGTAATAACTACAAAAAATCATAATTAAGAAGAATAAGTTACCTCTCGGATGGTGCCCTAGATGGTGGCGCCTTAAATATTTTTTAGTTTACCTAGGGCTTAATCCCCCTTTACGCGAGGAGTAATGTCATTAAAGAAACAAGTCCCTAAGGAGTAATGTTATTAAAGAAGCGCAAATGACATCTATTTTTCTAAATATGCTTAATTGTAATTTGTTTAAATGTTTCAAAAATCAAACTAGTATAAATATCTTAAATACATATATTTGAAAAATATCGATAGATATTAATGTCAAGGTTCATATTTTGGATTTTTATGCATTTATTGATAAATAATTTCATTACATTCTCTTTATATTTTCTCTTGGTTAGTTAAGAAAAAAACTTTCGAGGAAAAGGCCTCAAACTTTCTTGTAAGATAAATATATTATTATTGTTTGATCGATTTCTCAAAGTTATTAAAAAAACATTTAATTAACGATCAAATGGATGTAAAATTTAGTGTACAAAATAAAATTGCACATGATCACACTACTAAATCTATAACATAAACATAAAAATACAAAGTTAATCATATACAATATTCTTTGTTGTTTCTCCTTAAAAACATAAAATTTAAAAGGTCAATGTAAGGACTTTCGCTCTACGCTCTGGTGAAAACTGGAGTCGGCTTTGTTAGGGTTTTACTTGTTGCACCATCATACCATGGCCTTTTAAGCTCTATGGGAATTTATTGCTATAGTTTCTCCTAGGGTTTCTCGCCCTTTGGGTGTCCCCTTTAAAATGACCTTGCCATCTTCAAACCCGGTTGTTACAACCATGGTTGGAGATAGTGGAGCTTTGAGCAATGGCACCACCAGTGAAATGACCCAAGAAGTTCATTCTGAAAGTGTTCCACGAGGTAATGTTTCTCCTCTTGATGTGGTATTTCCCATTCTGAATTTAATGCTTCCTGTAAATGGTTAGAGAAATTTTGTCTCATTAGGTATTTTGTGGGTCACATCCCCTCTAAAAGCATGCTCAAATCTTAGGTCAATACAGATCTGGACTCCGCATCCAAAACATGACCAAAGGTTTTTTTCTTTTTCGCTTTTCTAATCCTGTTAATGCCCCCAATATTATGGCTCGGCAAGCCACTTGGTATGTTCACAACTCTCTACTTGTTTTGTCCCCATGGCACAAGGATTTCGTGGTATCTAAATATACCACCCTTAAAGTGCCCGTCTGGGTTGAATTCCCTGGCCTACCCTTGCCATGTGTGCCTTTTTGTCATAGATTGTCATTTTTATTGGCCGGGTAATTCTGCCTCTGTAGTGCCCGCTTCCCTTTGACACCTTGTGATATTGATCCTGATACTGCGACTATATTATGGACATTGTTATAGTTTGATTTAGTATGATGTTAGATGTTAGATCATGGTTTATTGTGGACTTTGATTCATATGTGGTGCATGATGATTATTGGAAACTTTTTATATATTGATGTTGATATATTGTTTGACATGGTTATATTATAGATGTGGTTCGGACATGTGATATTTGGATATTTTGAGTAGACCTAGAAAGTGGAATTAATTTGATGATCATATAGTTGTTGATAAAACTGCAAATGATATTGTTGTTTGCCTTGATGATGTTGTGATTCATATGTATATATGGTTTTGGAATTATATTTATATTCATTTTGGATGTTCTGATGCGGCCATGAGGCCAAGGAGGTATTTGTATTTTGCAGGTTAAAAATATCACAACAAACATCGGGGATTGGAGACCAACCACATTGGAATTCTAGATGAATTCAACAAGGTCACCATGGCAACTTGTATTTGTTTGTGTGTGTTGGATTTTGTTAGGGATTCCCATGGGGGAATCACCTTCGAATGTGACCAAGGGACTTTATGCTTTTCTTTTATTTGGTCTTTTGTTAATGTTGTATGTGTTTTATAAGTGATGTGTTTTCCCTTTTCATTATTTAATTAAATTGTGATTTGAGAATGTAATTAATAGAGTTGTTGGTCTTGGTTTAAGTGTTGTAAGAGATGTGTAAGTGATGTGTAAGTTGATTTTAGAGTATGAAACACTCCACCTTCTTGGAAATTCGAATTTGTCCTTGGAGGCTGATTTTGGAGGCTTGTGGGACAAGTTAAACTTGTCCCATACCTCTTAAATTTATTTACCAACCATACCTATGGTTGGAGAGTTGAATTTAGACTTTCATTATGCATTTTTGTAAGTCAAGTTGTAAGTTTTAATTGCACTTTTCTTACATGTTTTAATTTTAGTCCTTTGGAGTGTGGGCTTGTTTTGGAGTGTGTAAGTAATCTGTCATATTATTCACCCACCTATTTAATATGCCTTGGAGAATGAAGTTGACTTGGGTGTTGGAGTTGAGGATGTGTGATGTGGCATCCTACATGGATCCACCTCATCCTCTTCTCTTCCCTCTTCTATATATTCAAATTCCCATGCTTGTTTTTGGGTTACTTCACCTTGGAATGCTTCATTCTTGGGTGAATTATTTTGCTGTTTGAGAGCTCTTGCTTTGGAGGGGTTTGAAGATTGTTGAATGCTTGTGCTTGGAGGATATTTTGGATTGCTTGCATTGGAATAAAGCTTGTTGTTTTTGAACTTGGAACAACTCCATCATGGAAAGGTAAGAGCTTGGCTCTTGTTATGCTCTTCTTTCATTTTTATGCTTATGTGAATGGTTGAGTGTGTGAATGTGTTGTTTTATTCATTGGTTGGTTGGGTAGATGGCCTAGGAAAGGTGTAGGAGAAGACTATGGGGATTCTTGTGGGGAGACATAAGTGTTATGGGGAGGTATAAGTGTGGAGGGAGTTGGGATTTGGGTTCCACCTTGCAAAAGAAATAGCTTGCATTTCTTTACTCGTTATGGGGTGCCATAAGAGGTTGGGGAGGCATAAGGAAATGGGAGGAATAAGGGGTACTTGGGGAGGCATAAGGGCATGTCAGGGTTTTGAAATGATATGTTTTGGTGGTTTGTTCTCAGGTGGTGATACCCATTTCCCCTTGGGAGGCATAAGCAACATCCCCCATAGTTTCTTGCTCCTTTGGCTTGCATGAGGAAGCCTGAGTGTTGTTTGTTGTCTTTTATTTGTGGTTATAAATTGTAGTTTTGTTTTGGACTGTGTTTTAAATATGAATTTGTATGTGTGTTGTGGAAGCCTATTGTTGCCATGAGTTGAAACACATTTCTTATTGCATTGTGGTTGGGGCTTGGGGCCAATGAAGAAGGATGGCTTCTCCTTTTCATTGGATGTCTTGGTTGGGTGGAGAGCGTTGCCTTTCTCCCTACTTTTGTTGTGATCAAACTGGAAAATGGAGGATCTTCACGTTGTTGTACTGGAGCAGAGGAAAAAGACAAATTTGACAGTCCTTGTTGAGATTATTTCTTATTGTAACCTTTTCCCACTTTGAAGTGGATGACATTGTATATTATCTATGATGGAAAGGCTACTCTGTTTTAGTTATGAAAGTAGTTGTGATTATGGAAGAATATATCTTGTATTCAGTTCTGTGAACAAAAAAGAAAGATATGTATTTTGTATGTTATATTCGAAAATAAATGGGAAAGAAGTCGTAAAAGATTCATTTGAATTAATGGAAGTTGTGTACCTTGCTCAAATGATTTTGTTTTCATTGGAAATCTGCGTTTGAAATATAGTATAAAAGCTCTGGTTGGAAAATTGAAAAGTAAATACGCATGAAGAAATGTTATACTGCTCTGTTCTTTTGAAATGCATGATTTAGAAATCAGAACTATACATTGGCTTTTGAATACTTGAATTGAAAAAAAAACAACTTCATATGTTAGATTGGATTGGGAATAAATTTCATATATCAAGTTGGTAAAGGAAACCGGATCTATTTAAGATCAAGTATAAACTCCATCCTTTATTTCACTATATACTTGTAAAATTTTATCAAAAAGTATAGAGCGACCCTACAACATTGAAAAGATAAATTGAAATACCAATGGAACTTGTGGGATCAAAACGATCCCAAGAAAACAAAAATACTTAAGGAATTTCCATAGAACCTTTCAATTTGGCTCAAACAGTTTCACAGTCATTGTTGTCAAATTGGAAATTTTTGAAATGTAAATCAACCAAACAACTTAACCCTTGTAATCTATCCTAAAATCTTCCAAGAAAATTCCTCCATGCCTATGTTTGGCATGTTGAGAAGGAATTATGGCAAATTCGAACAAATTTTATAAGTTGAATAGTCCAGTTCACGTTTTAAGTGATAGAAAGACATTTTCTTAAAATTGACCCTTCAAAATTCATCAAAATTTAAATCTTAAGCTTCTTGTGCAAAGAGGACTTTGAGATTTTCCAAAAAGTCCTTGTTTTCCAAAAATGGAGCTCCCAGTCGAAAGTTATGGCCTTCTGAAGTTCCACTTCATTTTGGCTTCAAAAATTTTCTAACCATCAAATTTAATTAATAAAATATTCTTGGGCGGACCATGGGCTAAATCCTTCCTTTTTGCACCTTTTTTCCCAAAAATGCTTAAGGCATGAAGTTCCCCACCACTCCACTGACCCGCAAACATTCTTGTTGATCAAAACAATCTAAGTTAAAAAAAAAGGGAAAAATTTCTACGTTTCCCGCGTCCCCGTAGGCCCGCAACCAATCAAGTCTTTACCACGTGGCTTAACGAGGCTCTATCGGAGGCGTGGAATCCCTTTTAACCTTGGCACTTGTGAAATTAAAATTTGGAAACTTTTCCTAGTTTTTCTTCCGCGAGGCCACCGCCCATCGGGATCTGCCACGTGGCATTGGGAGGTGTCGGCGGAGGCGCGGGTGAATTTTACCCTTTTCACCCTTCTAGGCATTAAAATTATTTTATCCCCGCCACCCCACTTTCCCGCGTTGGCTTAGGAGGTGCCACGTGTCTTGTAGACTTGCGGACTTGCGGGCGCGTGGGTGCAAAGGTGGCTTTTCGCCCCAAGCGGGAAAATTTCCAAAACTTCTCCCGTGGCTCCATCGGCCCACGTCTGGGATGAGATTTCATCCCCAGCCCGCCGACCCAACTCCTCCTCTAGGAAAAATTTCTCCCCATGGCCCGTAGACCCGCCCCTAGGGAAAATTTTCTCCCCTAGGCCCGCTCGGCCCGCCTTGGGAAAATTTTCCTCCCAAGGTCCGCCGACCCATAACTTTTGAAATACAGGGAGTTAGGAGGACTTCTTTATATCACTGGAAAGGTGAGAAAATTTCCTATCTAATGGGAATGTTTTTAGAAGGTTTCAAGTGTGTTAATTTTGAGAAAAATTAGGTTGAATCTCTTAATCCTGTCAGAGGGTGGGAGAGTGAGAAATTGCCCTCTTAATCCTAATGATTATTCTAACCCTAAGTTTTGACCCTGTAAATTTAATAATTGTTGTAATGGGAAAACTATGAGCTAAGATTTTTATTTGGCCTCTAAACCTTGCTTGTGGTAACTATTGTTTTGTAACCTAGTAGCAGACACTTTTATACAAAAAAATTATCCCATAATTTTTCTGACTAATCCTAGGTTGTTCTTGAGTCTCAAGTGGGTTGTTTTAGCAGGCATTATAGCCTCGAAGCAAATAGGTTTTTCAATGCTCACTAATAGAAGCGTGTATGTGTTGAAGTTGATATCTCTCAAGATCTACAATAATTTGTGGATATTCAGATGGGAGATAAACGCTATTCTCAACGGGTCATGTATATCAATTTTCCTAACACTTTCTTCCATTGTCAAGCTTCGATCATAAGATCAAATATTGTCCTCTTTATGTCCCTCGCAACCGTACCCTGTGGCCAAAACAACTCCCGAACCAGTCAAACCCCAACAGGAGGAAGGTTGGAAAGTTGTTGGGGACGGAAAAACAAGAACAAAACCCAACAACCTAAGGCCTCTGGCTCCAATGGCCAACGAGAGCCACCTGTTAAGGAACAACCCCATAACATACAAGTTAAAGAGCCAATTGCTACTACTAAAGAACCAAATGTCGCTACCAACTCGACAATCCAGTTGCCAAAATACTCCAATACGCCCCAAGCGGCCTCGGTTCTCATGGACCAGAAAAATCCATTTCTGATGTCACCATGCCACAATCGATGCCACTACTTTTGCTTGACTCACAAAGGCCCTCTAAAAGGCCTCAAATCCTTCTCGCATCTCTCGAGATCATAACCCGGCTCGCAACGTGGACTCAACCGAAGAGGAGTACAACATCGAATACGTTGAACAAAAAAATTGAATTACAGGATTTTTTGCAGCATAATACTGCTCAATTCCTATAAAACCAATATGATGCCCTTGATGGCTTGGAGGATGGTGACATGGTTCTTGAACATCATTTCCCATGAATTGTCTATCTTGGAATGTTCAGGGTCTTACAAACTCTGTCGTAAATATGTTGTTCGTGAAACTCGACAAAGATTTGTAAATTTGGATGTTTTGTTTTTGCAGGAGGTGAAAATTATAGGTTTTCAGTTGCAGATGGTTTGTAAATCCATCTGGCCTGACAACTTGGCTTTCTATAGTAATCATGAAGTAGGGCATGGGGTTTAATTTCCTTTTTCCCCCAAATGGTGGCCCTTGTTAATTGACCATGGCATCGACCCCACCAACCGTGCCATATGGGTCCTATTTAATGTTGACGATCGCCCTTTTGGCCTCATTAATATTTATGCCTCTAATGATGTGGCCAACAGGGCTAATTTGTATGGTGGATCGCTGCACATTTCCCTATGCGTTTTGGATCATAAGTGGATATTTTAATATGGTTGAGTCACCCAATGATAAATGTGGCCACTTGCAATGAGGTGGACAATTGGCAAAAGGGAGGCGTGGTTTTTTATGCGTAATAAGTTTGGGTTTTATGACCCTAACGCCTCTCACTTTCCCACATCAGAAGCATGGTTTACTTGGTCCAATCTCGAGGAGGAACATATCGAGTACTTAAATGACTTGATAGAGCTATGTTGTCAGCTCAAGATTACTTTGAGTTTGATAACATTTATTCCATGCTAGTGGAGGTCATGCCTGACTTTGTCCTTTCGAGATCACTCTCAATACAATTTTGTATCACTTGGCATGATACACGCACTTTTTGTCATAAAGGCCAATTCTTCCTTAATATTACCTTGATGCAGCATGGGCCCACACTCAATCATATCAAGCGTGTGTGGAACTTAATTCCCGGCCTAGTCATTTCTAGCATTATCATCCACCTATGCATACCAACTGGATTCAATGGTGGGAGGACGTGATGACTCGGACAACTAGATTCCTTAGAATCTATGGCGGCAATTGGCCAAAATCAGGTGCCACTCATACTCCACTAACACCTTGGCTCTTAGTCAAGTGGTGGTGGCACTTCAAGGCAATCCCTCTCTGAAACTCTACAACTTCATGTTGCAAAGCTTGACAACAAATTCAAATTGCTGATAATTACAATGTTAGGGGAGCGCATATCCAGAGCTTGGTTGCTGGCTCAAAATTGGCGATCGAGTCTCAAAATAATTCTTTCTTTCCCTTAGAGCCAAGAAACCATCTCAGAAAATTCAGGCCATCATGGAAGGTGAAGCTCGGGTTACCGATCCCCAACTTATGTTGTAAGCCTTTGTACGCCACTACAAGTTTATGTTTCAAGCTCATGACCCTCTACAACTCAAAAGTTACTCTCTTGATCAATGTCTGGGAGTTGTGACGTGCAAGTTGTCTGAGGCTCAGAAGGTGATATGTGACTGAATGCTCACCATTGAAGACCTTCATGATGCTACCATGCAGATGGCCAATGATAAAGCTTCGGGCTGCGATGGGTTCCCCTGTGAGTTCTACAAAGCCCTTTGGGATTTGGTCGGTCAAGACCTTTTCCAAGTTTATCTTGAGGGATTTCAGAACCAGACCTTAGGGCCATGAATCAACAAGGGGAACATTAAATTCATTCCTAAATAAGGAGACCCAGAGAAAATTACTTGTTGGTGGCCTATCACCTTGTTGAATGTCTCCTACAAAATCATTGCCAAAGCTTTGGCTATGCAGCTTTGCAATATCCTCCGAATGTTATTCAACCAAAACAAACAAGATTCATTCAAGGATGATATATTCGGATAACATCATTGTTGTTTGGGAGGGCATGGAATGGGCTCGTAGATCCAATCAATCTGCCATGTTCATAAAAATTGATTTTGAGAAAGCATATGATCGGATTGAATGGTCGTTTATTCTTGCCATGCTCCAAGCCCTTGGCTTTGGCCCCATCTTTATTCAATCTGTCAGCATGCTCTTTGCAGATGCCTCTGCTCAGATCACTATCAATGGCATCAACTCGGAACCCTTTGGGATTTTTTTGCTCCATTTTTGAGGGCCGCTCTTTGGCTCTCTGTGCTCTATGTGCTTAAATTTCTGAAATATTTGGGTATTTATTGGCCCACGCTAAATCTTAGGGGCTTGTTAGGGGAATCACGCTACCTTTTGCGCCCAATTCTCAATTGCTAAATGGTCATTTCATAGATGATTCCTTTCTTACACTCATTGAAGATGAAACCAACATTCGCAATGCCATGCACTTCCGGATATTTTCTATTTAGCATTTGGTTCCTCAATTCAATGGCAAAAAACCCAGTGTTATCAACAATCTTTCCTTCATGTGCCTGATTGGCTCACCACTTTTGAATGGAATATTTTGGCTCATGGAGAAATATTTAAATTCCTTGGTATTCCTTTTTATTTTCAAGCCTCTCCAACTAAGATCTGGCAATATGTTATGTAAAGAGTGGAAAAAAACTGGAATATTGGCTTACTAGACCTTTATCATTGGTTGGGAAATTCTAAATTTGTTCCAAAGTTCTTGCAGCCACACATGTTTACTACTTTTCATGTTGGGTTCCTTCCAAATCCTCTATTCAAAACCTAGAAAATTTTCTCAAAGCCTTTCTATGGGCTAACACCTCTACAGGCAGAGGTTTTCATTGTGTGCCTTGGGAGATATCTTGCCTTCCCCACAACTCTAGGGGGCTTTTCCTTATTGACATTCAACGTCAAGGTGGGGCATTATGCACGAAATGGATTATTAGAAGCATCACTAGCCAAGAAGATTGGAAAGTGCTCCTGTGACATGGCATTGAAGAAGGCTCGCCTTATGACCGCCCTTTATGGAAAGGACTAGGGTTTATCAATCTACTCATCATAGCCCCGGTGCCTATCAAATTGATTGGCACTTTTGTGCTCAAAGAGCATTTGGGAAGCATGGGAATGCATCAAACCCTGATTTCAATGGAAAGGTGATTTTCGTAATGGGATCTCTATTAACCATCAATCCCTTTGGTGGTCATCAATATTCCGGTGCGGGATAAGTGTCTTGCGAAGTTCGGGAATCTCGTGCTCAAATTTTTTGAATGTGAAATTTGCACCATTCAAGATCTATTCTACAAACACTCACAATCCTGGTTCTATTGGCCTAAAATTTAAACTCGTTTTGAAGCTTTCCAACCAGGATCAAGCTAGTTATAATGAAGTGATTAACTTGGTCCCTGACCACATGCTACACAAGATAGCTATGCATTCTTCTCGCCCTTGGTGGACGGATTGGAAATGGTATGTGGACACTCCATTTCACAATTACTCAACCAGTAAAGGCTATCATTGGCTCTTGCCTCATCTGCCCATGGTGGATAAACTCAACACATGATGGGGAATTCAATCCACTTTATCCTCCTAGAGTAGGTGATTTGAAATTGTTTGGTCTATTTGTGTGGAGCCCAAGATTGCCCATTTCCTCTAGTGTATTTTACACCAAGGTCTCCCTATCGGGCTCACCTTGTTCAAATTGGGGTCCCGACTCCCAAATGCCCATTTTGCGGCCATTTGGAAACTATTCTACATCTTTTCTAGTTTTGTCCGAAAGCTCAGCTTTCCTGGAATTGGATTCATTCATTCTTCTTTCCACTTAGACCGCATTGCTTTACCTAACAACATATCCTTTTAGGGGATAATCCCAAGCTTCTGCCTATGTTCACCTAGATTTGGCATGTTTTCGAGGGGAAATTATTTTTTGGATATGGAAAGAAAGAAATGCTTTTTCTTTGCTAATTCTATAGTTGATCAACATTTTTCCTTTATAACAAATCTATGGTGATCTCAAATGTGTTGCTGCAGATACAAGTCCAGGTGAACAAGGTCGCTGGCCCGGAGGTGGACCACCTCTAGACCCTATTGTGACACTAGGGAAGCCCCATGTAATGTTGCATATGTACCACCTTGTCCAACATTTTCGCACTCCTTGCCACCTGGTCATGGTGCTTGACGTAGTTGTTCTCAACGACATGCTTTTAGCCAAGCTCGACGCTCTTCGAGCCCTCTTCACCAAAGAAGTTATTCACTAGCTCACAGCATGGCCGGGCTCACTATGCCCTCACCATCAAAATATTCCTTCGCCAAATTGCCAACATGGTTGGGGGGTCGGCTCACTAAAGACATGGGTGGGGCTCTCCTGCAACCTCCACGCAACACACTGTTGATGGGTGGAATCCACCCCCACCACCACCATCTTCCGAAAAATTTCCCCACCTTAGCCTCGCCATCCCCACTCGAGGAGAGGCGGACCAAGAAGAAGAAAATCCCACCTGGTTGGGATATCCTGAGGATCTTTGTGCAAAGACTTACTCGGCTTGGGCCGGCCGAACTTATCTATGTGGGTGGGGGGATCATATTTCAAATATATAAATAAGAATGTATATAATTATTTTATAACCATCCCACACTTGTAAATGTCATTATCATCCTTAAATTGTTAATACACCCCTAGAAGTGAGCATTCGTTTCTTTTTGGGGTAAAGAGTCATGCGGATGAGTACCCTAAGCCAATGTAATTTGTGGTGTCAATTCTTTAGCCTTGTCCTAAAATTTGTTTGTAAGTAGCATTTAAGAATAAAGGGTTGAAATGAGTGGGATCATGTCTTAAGCACTTTGTGATGTTACATTAGTTTGGGACCTTCCATAACTTGGATCTTTATATCATTTTAATTTGATGTTTTTGAAGATGTTATATTGTGTCAAATATTTAAGAATAAATGTTGGAAATGAGTGGGATCATGTCTTAAGAATTTTGTGATGTTACTTTAGTTCGTGAGCACCCATAACATGGATCTCTATATCATTTTAATTCAGATGTTTTCGAAGATGTTATATTGTGTGATGTTACATTTATTATGTGTGCATTCCTCCTCTTTTCATCACCCTCTTTTTCAATTATTTATTTAAAGATATAATTGGTAAGTATGTTCATTAAGTAAATGTTTAAATGTGTTGTGCATTGGCTAGTATGATCTCTATGTAAATGCTAAAATGTATCATTTTGTATAGATCGATGATATGTTTATCCATGTATATGGCTTACCACACACACACATGTATGTATGTATGGATGTATGTATGTATGTATGTGTATGTTATTTTGTAGCAAAATTTCATATAAATCAAGTATTGTGATAAAATATTATGCAAATAAAGTATGCTTTTTTTTTTATTTTTAGTTATCGTGACTTATTTTTTTATATGGTTTAAACTTTCTCTCCTAATTTTTTCAAGGATCGGAATACATTTGTTCTTCTTTCATCTCTTCTTTAGAGGAATGACATCAAAATCAACATTGTTGTCTACCTCTTGCCCTATTTCATTTAAATCAACAATTTTAGATTAGTTACATCTTATTCTAAGGACTTAGGGTTAAGTTTTTAATTTCAAAATTATTAATAAAACCATAAACCTTTGGCATTATGCCTGAAATGGAAACGACAATCTTTAACTTGTCTCGAGGTGATGAATTTTTGGAAGAAGTCACTTATAAATCTTCAAAAATGATTATCAGGAAATTTAATAGATTATTCTTATAATGTAATTGTAGACACAAAATCTATGCACTTGGGTACATTACTTGGTCCTAAAGCATACTAATGTATACATGATTCCTAAGAAAGAAAATTATTGGTTGACAACTCCTTTTGGAATTTTGGTTACTTTATCTCTTGCACTTTCATGGCCTTACACATCTTATAGCTCTGTCGACACTTGACTGATTTATCTTTTAATGGCCGACACTAGCGCCCAAGTACTCATGTCCCTCTCTATGTTTTTCTTACTCTTTTGGGTCCTTTTCACTTCTTGGTCACCTTTTAACACTTTGGGTCGACCTTTCGGTTGCTTGTCAATTACAAAAGTTAAACAAGGGAGTCATATACATACTTAGTTACTTCTCTCAAATAAAGGGACCAACATCATAAGCATTATGTATCAAGACTTAAGATTGCACAAAGGCACAAATCACTACAAAGCATACATATAGCACATTCATACAAGGGAAAAGGGTTACATTGGTTTGCATACACAACATAGGAGGGGAGTTCGTTTTATTCCATTACACACATTTTACGTACTTGGAACAATCTAGATCTAGCCCGTTATCATCTTGCAACTTGCACAAGGGCAACCTAGGACACAAAACAAATATACATACACACATGAGAACTACATGGAGTCTCGAGATGTAGTGTAGCACTCAATCTTAAGTTCACTCTTTGGGGTGATTGTTGGAGTGAGTTAAAATCCACATTTTGCATCTTTTTTATTATATTTGATGTGGTTTGTGGACATGTGCATGTAGACAATTGTTTTGCAGGTTACATGTGTGATTAGAACCCTACCAAAAAGTCAAAGTGACAAAACAAATATTGAGCGAAGACCTTCTCGACCTATAAATGACCAAACTCCAAGCATTTGAGCAGACATAAACACCTAGATCATACACTAGCACTTGGGATACTCCGTCATCCAGCCAGACACTTTTGTCCCATACATCCCTAGGGTTCTAAACCCTCATCGAGCCTTCGACAACACTATTCTTAGTTTGTTCTAGTAGATACATAGTCTAAATCACTCCTGTGTTGGACAGAATCAACTAAGTAATCATTAGTCTCTCATTTGTTAGGATTTTACATTGTTGAATGCTTATTTTTGGACATTACGACATTTCATTACTCGAATATCATTTATTACAATAGTTATTCTGAAATTAGATTTAATAAAAAATATATTAAATAATTTGGTGAACCCTACCTTCCTTAAAGGATTTCTTTTTATGTTTGTCACTCATAGTGGTCATTTTAATCCTATTGAAAACATTGAGCTTCCTCCATCTGCCCGTAAGTTCTCTAAACCAACAACCGACTACGATAATCCCTTGATTAACTCCACCCACATTCCTCTTAAAAACATTGAAGCTTCTAATAAAGTGAACACTCATACGATGAAGACACTAATGTCAGATCAAGATCAACTTGACAAGCTCACTAATTTCCGTTCTACTTTACACAATCACCCTACACATATTCCGCATGTATTAAATGTTATGCCTCAATTGCTGCTAAAAATTCTTGAGATGGTACCACACTCCCTCTCGCGGGTTCCTCCTCGGTCACCTTGAATTCTACCCCGTCTTCCACCATTCCTTCTTATTGGCTACAATCATCGCTCCTCTTATTCCTCCCAATAATTCCCATACACAACTTGGCTCCTCTTCAGAACTCATGACCTAGCCTCATTATACCATGATTTACAATCCCAAAATCACCTTGATTATAATAAGCCACTTCATATTCCTCTCCATCTCTAGATTCCTCACTCCTCCTTCATAGCCCTTTTACATCTGCCATCTCCTCTTATCAGTTGCCTCCTAACTTTGTCACACCTAAGTTTTTGTAGACACTAAATTACACACATTTGGTACATTTCTAGGTTTTATTCACATACCACTATTCATATGATTCTAAGCAAGAAAGTATTAACCGACCACTATCCCCGGCCTCTTTACTTTCTTTATGGTTTCCTTTGGCCTTACACACCCTATTGCTCGGTATCGAATATCGATACTTCATCTTTTACGAGTACGGACATCGATTGCCCAGCCGGGACGTCGCGTCCTCATCCCCTCTGGGGCACCCCACCACTTTGTATCTTGCTCACCTCTTTTAGACCTCTTCTAGTTGTTGGTCATCTTGTTTTCTTATGGGTTGGCCTTTTAGTGGTTAATTATGAAATTCAAACAAGGGAATCATATAAATACAAAGCTATGTGACCATAATGAAGAACCAAGCTCTAAGCATCTATTACTATCACCTAAGGTTAAATCCAAAGGTATTTCAAGAGCATCAAAGAATCCATCTAGCTTCATTCAAGGGACAAGGATTGCGCATTCAATCCCCCATACACTTCATCATAGGAGGAAGTTCATTTTGAAATACACACATCTACTTACATTGCTACATATAGCTATTGTTCGTTATTCACAAGTGCATCTTGCACGAGAGCCACATAGGGGAACGATTATTTGCACACACGCATACTAGGAATTTCATTTGAAATACACACATCTACTCCATTGCTACATCTAGCTATTACTTTATGGAATCTAAAATGTAGTGTAATGAAAAAATCATGCTCTTTCTCTTTCGTATTACATGCAAATTATATGGGCATAATGCGACACATGGTGATCAACATCAAAGGGTAGTGACCTAGAAGGGACATAGAAGAAATCAATTTTGCAATCATGATGCCCTAGTGCAGGAAGATCCGGCTATCACACATAATTTTTTGGGTTCGACTAGAAATTTTGCGACACTTTCCTCCTTCCATTTTTCGGTTCTCCATCCCGACATAGCTCAGATCAATTATGAAATTAGCTAAGAATTATTTCCCTTCTCTTACACTTAGTGTTTTAATTTCCATTTGCTTATTGCTTAGGTCATATCTATACTTTATTGCTCATCATTACATTGTGACTCTGTAATTAGGGTTTAACATTATTTCAATATTTTTAAATCATTTGGTGAACCCATCCATTCAAACCCTACCTTCTGAGTATGTATTCTTCTTCTCAAGTCATGGATCAATCTTCTTATCCATATTTCACCCAACTAAGGTTTTTGACATTTACTACTATCATTGATTTTATGTAAGTTCATACTCAACACCCTATTGTTGTATTACGCCTAGGGTTGATCCAACTATTAATGTAGTCACCACTCACCACACTCATCCTCCTATGGCTCAACCCATTTATATCCCACCACCTATCACTTCTATGGATCCTCCCACCACTTCTAAAGGATATGATATTATCAAGCAACTTAAGAATACACCAACCAAAATATCTCTCTACTGACTTATTATGCAAATGCACCTGATTGTCATCATACACATTAGAGGTTGCTCTTCATTCTATCCACATTGAAATAAATAATAATTGGTGGCCTTCACACATCTCATTCAGTCTCTCAAAAATCTACCCATGTGTTATATCATTTAGTGATGAGGACATATTGTCATCTGTTGTTGATAATCCATGTGCCTTTACTTATCACTGCTATCATTGACACCATTTGTATCAAGCATGTGCTCATTGACAATGGATCCGTTAATCTATGTGCTCACTCCCTTTTAAAGAAAATTGACATTACTGATAATTTCATTGCTAAAAATTCCATTCTTATTTGTGGTTATGATTCCACTACTCACACATGTCTAGGCACTATTACATTACCTATATAAATCAGGCCTAAGATTGCTCTTGCATTATCATTTGTTATCGATGCCTTGTTTTAGTTTAATCTCTTGTTGGGTAGACCTTAGATTCACGTAATGCATGTTATCCCATCTACTATTCATCGTTGTGTTAAATTTTTGCATGATATTGTTGTCGACCCCTGATCCATTCAAATTATGCCGCATAGACCCCGTTACCGCTATGCCCATTCCTCCATCACAACCTATTCCATATAGAAATATTAGAACATATGATATTGGTCAATATAGTGCTTCATAACCTCCTTCCACCGCCGCAAGAATTCCATCTATTTCCACTCATACTACTACTATCATTTCACCTATTGTTTCTATTCTACCAAAAACTTCCGCTCCACATTCATTGAGAATCCTCTCACTCTGCATCGACTCACTTCCTACCAATATCCTTGATATTGCTATCCAACATGACAATGCCAACATTGATGATTTTGATGATGAGGTTGATACCGTTGAACTCATTGATGACAAATTGTGCAATCTTAATTTTACTCCTATCAAGATAGATGATTCATACTTCAATGATACTTTTGTTGTTATTACCTGGTGAATATCAATTCAAAAAATCCCTCCTATTAATGTTATGGTACTTTACTAGGGTTTGTTTATACATTAGATATCATACCACATATATCATCTTCTCATGAAAACCTGCATCTACGCTTCCTCCTTTCACATGTACTATTTTCATGAATAACTCTTATTGGCATCACATTCCATTTCAACCATACTTGCTCTGACATTGTTTGTATGTATGATGGCTCAAGCTGGCTAGGATTCACATTAGATGATCTCCTCCCTCCATCTCATTCTTCTCACCTCTATCATGGATATGTTTACATTACAGACTACCTATGGTCTTCGTGTCTTCCATCTATCAGTCTTCGTTACATGCACTTCTCACACTTCTCCACTCACACTTGGGAAGTCTTGGCTTGAATACATTGGGGGAACTTTGGACCCTAATCATACTAACATCACATTTCCCATGCCTTTTAGTCATGTTTCTATTTTCAATGATTCATTTCTTGGCTATGCAAAAAATCTTACTCGTTGGTATGCACATGGTTGTCCACAACCACCTTTCACTGATGAAGAGTACACAATGGGCATGTACAATTTACACCGTAATGGATCTTTATATGATCAACCACATACTATTTCTTACCAAGTCTGGATGCATCTCCATTCGGTTTTGACCATGACAACGATGATCTCTTAGATGATGTTACTTGATTCTTCTACACATCATACACTTGGGGCATCATGCTTATATTCCCCCTCCTAGCATTATCAGGTGTCTTGCATTTCTATTATTTCACTTCATGTTTCACATCTAGTTTTCTACACACATCTTGATACATTTATATCATCACTACTTGATGACGCACTCTTGTGCTATGGTTCACACTTGACTGTTGAGGGCTCACTACATTCATGAACCTCACATCATACATACGACACATTTCACACTCAGTGCATTCACGACACATCTTTCTAATTGTCACACAACACACTTCCCTATGACGCACTCTAGTTCCACAATTCATACTCGAATCTGCGAGGGTCTAAATCTGAAATGAACCTCACATTACTCACCGTATTCACACTCTTTATGATCTACACTTCATTGATCTATCTTTCTAGTGCACACTATCAAACCATTTTACCGATGACACACTCTTGTTCTATGGTTCATTCTTGAATGTTGAGGGGCATTTATAAATGAACCTCATCTCATGCATACTCATTAAATTTCACTTGAGGGGCACGTTACTCCTATCACACTCATATTACATCTCATTCCATCTTGCTCATTCATAACATATTGCATATCTTGGTTGCACATTATTCTTGTTTGCTTATACTCACATGTTACACTTTGCTTACTATGTTAGCCAAATATCTAGTATGTCATTATATTTTCTATATACACATGCGCGTTCACTTTCCTTCTAGTTGTGAATGCATACTTTACATGATCCTTACACATAGCACGAATGCTTGGCATCACTGTACCTCTTACCAGTCCCACAATGGCTCTGGGGCATCTACTTTTGTACACATTACAGGTGTTATTGTTTTGTTATATACTACTTCCTATTCTTACTAGCACACTACTTTATATCAGATTATACATGCTTTGACATACTTTTATCTTTCTAACATACTAATAGGTGCTTCATGTGCAACATTTGTATTATAGGAACTATTTGCCACCATGGTTATTTGTTACTCTTTGCTTGTTACTATTTTCCATTATATGCCATTGTTTACGGGCTTTGCCCTTTGTCTTGTGTGCACATTGTATGCTTTTGGCCACTTTGACCCTAATTGTCTTGCGACATTGTGAGTGATGTCCCATGTTTGAAACCTATTTTTGAAGTCTACATTGTCTTCTTTCTTGTTATATTACACATTGTCTTCTATATGCATCTTTTACTTGTTTGCACTAACAAATGTTTTCAAAAACTTTGTTTGCATGTACCTTGGTTTCTACCAAGCACATTCCCTCCCCATGTAGGGCATCGATTTTAGATCAAAGCATCCGGTCCTCTCCTTTGGGCCGCATTCTCCTAGAAATGTCGCATATACCCCAAATGAGGGGGCATATATTGGGTGAATTAGTCACCCCATTCAACAAGCATACATACAGTCACAATTAAGACTGCACAATACATGAGTAACACAATCTTCAATTACATAAAGGACTTAGAATTTTCCTTAGGTCCTCATCATAACACACACATTAGTGCCCAGATATAGACATGAGCACTGGGTGCCCCTAACCCTTCCTGGGTGCCTATGACCAGGGGGAAATTATAGAGTTTTATCAAAGCAACATGGTTTTTAGTAGTTTACACAACGGTTTTCATAGAACATGCACAATCCTTCAACAATCAACATGCATATTATCTTTTTTTTTCTATTTGTGTTGGATCGAACTTGATCGAAATGGATCAAATTTAACAAGACAAGATCACACCATCTGTAGTGGTGTATAAATTTGAGAACCAATCAAAGAATGGAGAATAACACTAGGCCTTTCTCCCTACACTCTTCTGTCGTGGCGTGAGATTGCTAAAAAAATGTTCTTCTATAGAATTTTCAGGATCCTTTCTATTCTTTCACTCATTATGGATCAGGTGCACATGTTCCTTTTCACATTTATACATACTTTTATGTACTTTTATTTTACATGTACTTGGATAAAAAAATTTCATGCACACAAATTTGAATACTCTTTTGCTCTTCTCTTTTGTAGGTCAGTCCTTATGGGAAGAAACAATCACATCAACAAACACATCAAGTGACAACAACAACAGGTACAACAAAAAATATAAACACATGATTTCACCCCTAAGGTCACTTCCTCTTCTCTAGCTTCCACACTTCATTTTTATCACTTCATGTTTTTCTTGTCTCCTCGGCACACTTTCGTCATCGATCTACATGGTTATTAGGTATGCATCTCTTATCTATTTTATGTTATCAAGTATTCACTCAACAACATAAAGTGGGGGAAAATGTAGACATTAAATCATGTACTTTGGGTACATTTCTAGGTCATAGTCACATACCATTATTCATATGATTCATAAGGAGAAAAGTACTAATTGACCACTATCTTTGGCCTCTTTGCTTTCTTTTCTGGTTTCCTTCATGGCCTTACACACCCTATTTCCAAGTTTGACTTTCGATACTTCAACTTTTATAAGTTTAAACACTTGCGCCTGTGCACCCTCGACCTCTTTTATCTTGCTTGCCTCTTTTGGGCCTCTTATATCCTTTGGGCCTCTTGTTTTTTTATGGGTCGATATTTTAGTGGTTAATTATTAAATTCAAATAAGGAATAATATAAATACAAAGCTATGTGACCATAATTAAGTATCGAGCTATAAACATCTATTACTATCACCTATTGTTACATCCAAAGGCATTTCAAGAGCATCAAAGCATCCATCTAGCTTCATTCAAGGGACAAGGGACTGCATTCTTTTGCATACACTTCATAGGAGGGGAAGTTCATTTTGACATCCACACATCTACTTACATTGTTACATCTAGTTATTGATCACTATTCATTGCATCTTGCACAAGAGCCACCTAGGGCATGATTCTTTACACGCACATGCAAAACTATATGGAGTCTTAAATGTAGTGCAATACCTAGATCGTGCTCTTTCTCTTTGCAAGTTACATGTGAATTATGTGGGCATAGTGTGACACACATGAAATCAACAATGAAGGGAAGTGACATAGAAATGACATAGAAGAAATCACTTTCCAGTCATTTTTGTAGTCACGGGCGCCCACAATCAGCCCTCTGACACACTAACCCAAGTGCCCCGACTGATCCAGTGCTCCCCTGGCGAGATCCGCCTATCACAAAATTTTCTAGGTTTGTTTATAAAACTTTCCTCCTTTTGTTTATCAGTTCTCTATCCCAAAGACAACTCATGATCAATTGTGAAATCAGCTAAGCATTATTTCCCTTATCTTGTACTTAGGGTTTTAATTTTCATTTGCTTATTACTTAGGTTAGATTTATACTTTATTGATTATCATTGTGTTGTGACTCTTCAATTAGGGTTTAACATTATTTAAATATTTTTTAAATCAATTTCCTATCTTCAATGACCATGACAACCCTTAGGAACACCTTTGTTATATTTCATGTTGCATGTCTTAAATATGTTGATGACCTTACTCTATTAGACAAATTGTTTCCTTGAAGCTTACATGACTATGTTATGCAATGGTTCTATGATCTACCTATCCATTTGATAACATATTTTACATCTTTAGCCGACACATTCCTTGCTCATTTTTCTATGAACATCGACACTAAGATATCCTATGCACAACTAGCTAAAATTAAACAAGGATCTAATGAACATCTTAGGACTATGTCTTGCGGTATAAGAACAACCTTGCCAAAATAACTAATGTTATAGATGATTCAGAATTGTAAGACCTCTTCATTCAAAGTATTTTTCCTCCACTTCAAGAGAGTGTCATTTTTGAGACTTCTATGTCACACGCTCAAATTACGCGCAAAAGAAAACTACTATCTATGGGCAAAATGAAGTATTATGATAATTCTTCCACTTCATCTTCTAATAAGTTTAAAGCCAAATCCACATTCAAACCATCCACTAAGCCTACCAACTCTAAAACTACCATCAACATTGTTTCTCCACCAACCATGCTTCAATTGCAATCAGTGAGGTGCACTTTTACTAAGCTACCTTATGTACCTTTGTTCCTATTACCACAACTCATTGATAATAATATGATTACTCTTCCTCCACCACTTAATTTAGACCCTTCTCGACCATGTCACCATAATTACATTGAAAATGCACACCGTGTTTATTACCAATGTAACAAGCAATCTACTAATCATTGTTTTAAGCTTAAACATCTCATTCAAGATCTTATCGACAACAATGCAATTGAGCTTCCTAAGGCATCTATTTATAAACCGGTCAAAGATAATAAAAGCTTAAAATATTCAATGACCCATTACTCAAACATGACAAGCCCACTACTGATTCCTCTACAAATCATGCATATCATGTTATGTCTCCCCCTTCATTAGGGCCGCTTGATTTTCTCATTTCTACTGTTGATATGCCTCCACCAATTATTATGTTTTTGGATTTTGATTACCATGCTATATTTTGCTTGATGAGCTACATATTGATGATTCTATTGGTATGCATATAGTCAAAAATATTATGGTACATCCCTCTGGCCCTTTCAAATGCATGCTCTATGGCACTCTTATTGGCTATCAACTTTTAGTCTCTCAAATCACATTTCCAGTTCCCAATTCTTACGGACATGTCGTCCTTCCTATTATTGTTGGGTCCCTTACCATACCTACACTATTCCTGTTACATATGAAATCAAGCACTGTGACATGGTCTTAGGTCTCCCTTGGCTTTGGGCTGCCCAAGCTATCCCTTCAATGCTCCACTTATGCCTTAAGTTCATTCATAACAAGCAATTTGTCACCATTCAAGGTATTCCACCGTGCACACCATTACCTAGGCCCACTCTTCCTCTCATTAGCCCCAAGTCATGGAATCTAGGCCTCCTTCACCTCTCAAGTCTAAATTTATCACTGCACCTAGCTCCCCATTCGTACACGGCCTACATCATGACCCTGTTATCCTCACCAGTCCATTAGTCCATCCCGTTGGCCTAAGTCCCCTACCTAGGTAGTTCATTCCTATAGGTGTTCTCCACCTCCTTTACCACATCGGTATCCCTCACATATACATATTTACTCTCCTATACCACTGGTCCTAGACCATGGTCACATGCCTTATCTTCCTTGGATACTAGATAAGGGGCCCTTGCTCTTCACTATCATCGGATATCTTTATATCGGTTAGACACTTGGGGGGTATCAAACTTCCTTCCCCCTTCCATAACTATTGGTTGTCTCTATTGACTATTCATAACTTATTTATTACACTTAACACTCTTGTGCTTTATATCTACCTTCCTAAGCTTCATCACATCTTTGGTACACACATTGTACCATCGTTACCTGATGACACACTCTAGTTTTATGGTTCATACTTGATTTTTGAGGAAGAAAATATTAAATGAACCTCACATCACACACATCCCTAGGGGAAAGGTGGCTCCCCTCATTTACACATCTTGCATATCATAGCACACAATCACTTTTACACAACATCTACACATCTTGGTTACATTTACTCTTGTTATCTTATACTATTTACATGTTTCACTTTGTTTCCTATGCTAGTTGGATACTTAGTATGTCATTGTCTTTTTATATACACACATGTGCTTTCACGTAGCATTTTGAGGTGAATGAAGACTTCTACATATTCTAATAGGATGCATGCGATCAACACTACTCTTTACCGGTCCACCGAGGCTCCTGGGGGCATATACCTTTGCTAATCTCATAATCTACACATCACAGGTCCTATTATTACATTATTTACAAATTCTTGTTGCTATCACTTTAATTTTCATTGATATATATATATATATATATATATATATATATGATTTGACATACTACTTATCTTTCTAACATGCTAACAAGTGCTTCATGTGTAGCATTTTCCTTACAAGATTTTATACAACCATGGTTATATGTCACTTCATGTTTGTTATTGTTTATGGGCTATGCCCTATGTCATGCTTGATCATTGTTTTCTTATGGCCACTTCAGCCCTAATTATCTTATGAAATTGTGAGTGATGTCCCATGTATGCGAACCGCTTGTCGTGGTCCCTCTTGTCTTCATAGTTGCTTTATTGCATGCTACCTCTTTTATACTAACACTTGTTTCTAGCCTATATTATTTTCATGTGCCTTGGTTTCTACCATACACATCCCCTACCCCTATAGCTATCCACTTGTCGAGTTTGATCTCTTGATCTCGACACAACAATTTAGCCAAAAACAACAATGTTTATTTATTTATGCAAATAAAGATTACAAGCACATCAGATGGTCCACAAGTAACATCTTTATTTATGGATTTGGAATGAAAAAATAATATTTATTCCAATTTCTCAAGATTGTCATGTACATGCCAAGAACTTCCATGTACAGGTAAGAGTTTACATTTTTAATGATTTTTTTTTCTTTTCTTTCTATATTGATTGCTTTGAAAGATTCATAAAGCCAAGAAAGACCTACAAATATAATTGGAGGGTTTGAATTTGAATAGTGTTTGTTTTATATACATTTTAGCCTTCTCAAGTTCTCAAAAACCCTACCTCGGGTTTAGGAAAAAATGAGTTTTGAAGGCCCAAAACATAATATATAGACCTGAAACTTGGAGGAAAACATAGTAGCGGGGTGATACAACATATTTTGAATGTTTTAGTAATTAACTATTCTTTGATAGGTTACAACTCATGTCAGTCTATTGGTAGGCCTAAAAATGCACAAGAAAGACCTAATTGCAAACATGGTGTTAGCGAGTTGAAGGGGTTTGATAGAGGTTGGTGACTTGAAATTTCACTTAAAGTAAAGTAGAAATTAAATAAAGGGTATCCAAAATAGAAAATATTTTTTCTCAACTCATGGTGAAACTTCCTAAAAAATCTCACTTGTACCTTTGAAGGAATACAAGCCTAGTTGAGCAATCTTAGCAAGTTTCAAAGCAAAATACCTAAGTGACCTAATCGACCTAGTTTTTGAGTTTTCCTTGTATCAAGTACATTATGAGCACTAAAATAAGAAACAAAAGAGTTGTTTGGATTACTAAAATCCTAGAGTTTGACATTGAAATAAATTCCAATGATATGTAAATGACATGATAAAACCCCCATATTGTTTTAGTTGTTTTCAACAAATCCTTTATATGTATCAATTTTCATGATTTATAAGGAATCTAAAACTGATCAAAATTTGAATTTTAACTAATTTAAAAATGATCTAGAAATGAATTTAAAGATGATCAAAATCAGCTTCATCATCCATTCAATCAAAATCATTCAAATTTAACTTACCCGATTTCTTTGAAGATGGTCGTAAAATGATAAAATATGCTTTCCTGAATTTACTTTTGATTGACGCCAATGGGGTGGGAGAGGTGTGGTCAAGTCACATGGTTGTGTGCTTGCCCACCCGGTTTCAAATCCCATTAAGGCACAATCCTCCTCAAAGGTGGTTTCACCGCTAGATGCGACATCTCTGTTTGTTATTGCCATCATTATTATTATCGCTAGTTGTTGTTTCACTCATTATTGTCGTTGGTTACTGTTTCACTCGTTGTTGTCGATGGTTGTTGCTTCACTCGCTCACGGTCGGTGCATCTTCATTCTGGTTTCATGGTTGCTTCATTTGGGTTCCTAATGGTGGTCCCCTTCATTGTAACCAAGTTATGGATCCTCTCTAAAATCCTCAAATGTACAAGGATGTGGGTCCTTTTAATGCCCTCGAGGATTCACCAAATTTCACAAAAAATTACTTTTGACAAATGAAATGTGAAAAATAAATCAGAATGCAAGAAATAAGATAAGATGAAATGAGAATTATTTACGGGGTTCAAAATTTCCTACCTCCCCAGAGTTCATACGAATGGTGATCCATTAAAATTAGCTTTACAAGTACATCCAAAACTTACAAATCAAATAATGAACCTCAAAAACCTACAAAAGAAGACCATGAGAACTCATAATCTCTGAAAAAATTCAACACATGCTTTCTGTGTTTTTTCCCATCTCACAGCGATCTTCCCTTCATTCTTTGTAAAAAAATGACTTCCACACCTCAAAAATACATCAAAAGAACTCAAAATAGGGAAAATGAGATATGCACTAGATGCCTTTCAAAATTTTGGACAAATTTGTAGTTGACATTGAGATCCAAAAATCCCTCTAAGTTGCTCAAAAATTCAATTTTCCAAAACTACCCTGTTATCGAGAATACACAACCTTGAACATTACCATGTATAAAGGAAAAATTTGCAAAATTAAGCACATGTTGTGGATCGATAGAATAGGCTTAATTTTTGAGAATGAGGTTGGGGGTTGAACCTCCCATTGCCCATTATTTACTAAGTGTGGGAAATAGTCCCACATTTTGTGGGAAATGGTTTATTTAAGCCTTAAAAAAGGCTTTTACTATCCTATAATCCCATGGCTTAGGCCACACATCACCTTTTTCTCCCAAGTTGGGAGTTCCACGTGGGGCATGCCATATGTGAATGATTTGGTTGGTGCATTGGTTGGAATTTTTTTGTTGTGTTGGTGCCAAACTTAGGATGGGAGAGATATTATTGGATGAGGTGGTTTAGATGCTCCATAAGCTAGCCAAAGTTAGAATAAGCACAAAAGTTTGCCAAAGTGGTTATGGGTGCAAGTAGGTAAAAATGCATGGTAATTATAATTTAAAAAATACATTGGGAATAATCCCACATGCACCATACATTAGCAATATGTGGCACTTATATGCAAAATTGTGACTATGGTAATGTGAAGTCATGGAGGCAAAGGCACCCCTCCACAGAAAAGTGTGTTGACCTTGTTTGAGGGCCCCCGACTAGTAAATAATGGAGACCACCTATTTGAACTTGAGTGTAGAAGACCGAAGGTGAAAAATATAAATGCCCTATTACCATTTTTGTCATTTTTGCACTACCACGTGCCACAACTTGATTAGTCAATTGCCCCTTATTTTGCTCCTTTAAGCTCGGGAATTTTTGTGGATGGTATCTTGCTCAAATAGAGTATGTTTTTCATGTTCGAATAGGTGATGGAAATATATCAGAGTATTATACCATATTATAATGATTCTAGGATATTTAGGGAAACTTTGTCCACTACATTGATCTTCGGATCATCCACTAAGTTGATTAGAAGTATTGCATTATGTCAACACTTGGCTAAAAATGAAGGGATCACAAAAGAATTTGTTTATGTATAGTTAATAGAAGTTGTAGCAGAGGGAAGTGTTGAAAATGAATGGTTTCAAAATATGGTTGAATACTTTTAGACTAGAAAGCTACCAAACACTTTTAACATAACAAAAAGAAGGCATTTCATATTGAATACTCTTAACTATGAGATTTTTTAGGGTGTCATTTTCAAGAAAAATTGATGGTATGATGTTGAGATGTGTGGAACTGACAAGGTTGAGATGGTAAATAGAGAGTTCCATGCGAGATTTGTTATTGGGAAATTTCTCCTCAAACTATTGCAACCAAGATCTTGAGGGCTAGTTATTTTTGGTCGATTTATTTTTAGATTGTTATAAATTGATAAGGATCTACAAAGAATGTTAATTTTTGTTGGAAAAAGAGGAATACATCCTACCAATCCAACCCATTGCTTCTAATCAACCCTCTTCTCTTGGGTTTATACTTCATTGGTATGGTGAACCCTCCTTCAAGTGTTGGTTGTCATTTTATTTTGATTGTTACATGCTGCTTTACAAGGTTGGAGGTTGTACCTTTCAAATAAAAAAAATGAAAGTATCATCACACACTTCCTAGAGGATAATGTGACCATATTTAGAGTTCCCCACACAATTATATTTGATAATGCCAAGGATTTCATTGGAGCCAAAGTGATTGATTTTTCCTTGAGATATGGTATTTACTTAAAGACATCTTCAAACTATTATCCTCAAGGAAATGACCTTGTTGAATCCTCTAATAAAAATATGATCAAAATCATGAAGAGAACAATGGAAGACAATCAGAGGTAGTGGCACACTAAGATAAGAACAACACTTTGGGATGATAGAATCACACCCAAGAAATATGTTGGGAACTCTCCATTCATGCTTGTATATGGGAGAGAAGCTAGGTTTCCCATCTCACTTGAACTTCTAGCTCTGGAGTTGGCTCATCAATTGGAATTAGAGCATCATGATGCAAGAACCATAAGGATTGTTGAGTTGGTTAAGTTAGAATAAATTAGGGAAGAAGCTAGACAGAAATTGTAAGACCACCAACAAGCTATGCAAAAGTGGTTTAAGAAGAAATCTCACCCTCAACAATTCAAAGAAGGAGAGTTGGTCCTAAAATGGGATGAAGACCACTCCAATCTAGGAAAACATAAGAATTTTGATGCTATTTGGAGTGGCCCTTATCAGATTATAGAGATCAAGGAGAGTAATGCTTTTGAATAGAAAAGCTAAATGGTGAAATATTTCTTATCCCAATCAATGGGATCTTCCTCAAGCCTTATTTCTAAAGTTTTATCTCCCCCTTATACATAGTTGTAAATATTTTCCTTTCCCAGTTCTATTTTGTTTCTTTGTTTTCATTGTTAGTGTCTTCTTGGCCTTGGTTTTTAGATTATGGGTGATTGCTGCTCCTAACATGTGTTTTTAGTCATTTTCCCCATTTTTGTCGAGTCTAAACTGCTAGGAAGTTTTTATTGGTGGAGGTTGTGTTGTCACCTTGGATCAATCTGCACTCACATCTCTTAATTTTTAGTTAGTGTATATTGATATTTCATTTAGCTATGTTTGAACAAGTAATTTTAAGCCTTGTCGATTCCTATCCATATGTGAAATTGAACCATTTGTCCTTGTACCTTCTTTTGCTCTTCTATTTAACCAACAATTTTATTACATAATGGTTTAGAATTGTAGGTATAGAGGCACATGTTTACAAATCAGTCAAACACATATGTGAAGGAGAACTTGAGATCAATAGAAGTAAGAATTATTTGCATTTATTAACATAGAACTAGTAACCATAAAATATCTTCTTGTTAACTAGATTTAGTTAATTGTAATTGTAGACACCTAAAGTTGGTAATTTATCACTTGGTAATGAAAATATTGGATTTATCCCTAAATAATGACTTGTTTGCACATTTAGAGCATAATTGTACATAATTATCCCCATTACATGTCTTTCTTCCTAATTCACATTGCTCGAGTCACTCATAGAAGATCTTATATTAGTCCACATGATAGTATACTCCCCAAACATCATTCCCAAAACTTTTAAAAGTTTGAACACATACATGTACAAGACCATTTAACTAGGACCAAAACATCCAATGGTTCGGTTTGAATTTAAAGGTTTGTCCATATCCACCCAATAATTACCTTCTCAATTTTATATCTTTCTATGGGTTAGTACTTTCCTCATGGATCAACCTTAATGCAAAATTATACCTACAAACCCATATATAAGCAAGTCAACTCGCACTCACTTCCTTACTGGCACTTTCAAGAGTGCTCATTGTAAATATCATTCTTAAAGCACTCCAAGCTCTTCTAAATTCCAAAAATTAGTGGCACACTCTACAAGTAGCCCCTACAAAAGGTCTAAAGTACACTCAACTAGGTTATAGATTCACACTTCCCAAGATAGAGACCATCCAAGCCAAGTCGGTCTAAGCATGTCAATCCATTGTTGACATTGTCAAGTGATCAAATTTTTAAAGCTAGTTGTATCAGATAAAAATCACATGTTAGGTTAACATGTAATTTTTGTCTTATTCATAGTATTATCGATGTAGCCAATGTATAAATAAGACTTCAAACCAAACCATTGACCTAAATTTGTAGGGTCTCTTAATTGTGGTCTAATTTTGAAGCTATTTTAGGTTATATGGAGGGTTTCACACATGTGTGACACTTAGATTTTCATATAGAAGCATATTTAAGAGGTTTGCACAATTATATGCATTTATAGAAAACTAACAACTCACTATACAAAAATTCCAAATAGGTATAAAACGCCTAAATGGTTCCATATATGAAACTTACGGTTCTATACCCTCTCACTTTGCACTTCCACAATCCATATATGAAGCATCTTCAAATTACTACTAGGATTTTTATCCTTATGTTAATGTTAGGTCGATTCCTTGAGCATCCGATTAGCTAAGTACCCCTCCCCTATTGCACCTTATTGTATTTAGCAATTATTTTAATCAAAATATCTTATGTATTAAGATATATATATATATATATATATATATATATATATATATATATATATATATATATATATATTTGATATGCACATTGATTTATAATTAATAATCTGAATATATCTCTTATTTCTAACCCTTAATCCTAAGATAATAAATAAAGAAAAAACACCCTCTTGTTTATTTAGGGTTAAATCATTTGGTGAACTGATTTTTTATCAAATCGTTGGCCTAGCCCAAATCTTAGCTATCCCTATGGTGCATAATCCTTTTCCCTAGCTCTAGGGTTTATTCTTAAATGCATTTCCATGGATTTCCATACTCATTTTTCTGATCCAAAGAGGCTTCCGAAGACTACTAGTGCACCCTCTCCACTCTCCTATGATGACTACTCATCTACATGGAGTATGCTTAAACTTTGCATATCTTATCGTACTCACCCTATGTTTGGTCTTTGTTACCCGCTTAAATGAAAATTCGCATGCATATGACCTTGTATCTCTCCCTCCCCTACTAAGTTTGATAAAAACAATCATCACAATAAATATCTTAAAATAATGATTATTGTGTTTATCATTAATATATTGATCATACCATTAATAAATGTTTCAAGCTTGATATGTCATACAATATCTACTTGATGCTAATATTATCTCATTTGAACAACCCTTAGCATACCTTGATACTCTTAATACTCGACCACATTGTATTCCTCCTATTATAGATCATTAACCAATAATGAATAAGACTCCTACTCCTACGAAGCTGCCTCATACACATCTACCAAATTAATGTTCATAATTTCTTATTGCTATACATATTCATTATTTTCTAAACAAGCAGTACTAATTGATCATACAATTGGCTTAATTTTTCCTTATCTCCTGCTTTTAAAAAGGGTATCTCTATGAGTGCAATTAATACTACTACTACTATGATAGGAATTGATAATATCTTTGGCAAAATCACCTTAGGAATTTTAGTTGGCCCTAAAATGGCCCCTACTTATGTTTTATGTTCTAGAAAATGTTTTTGATTATAATCTCCTTTTAGAATGACCTTGGATTTATGTTATTGGGACCATGCCATTCACTTATTCTCAATTTATCACCCTTACACCTTATTGTTTGGACTACACACTTCTTTGTAGATGAGGATGCCTACAAATATTGCTAGTTAGAAAGGCAACTCTTAATGAGATTCTTGTCACCCCTCTAACAAAACCCATTCCTATTGATTTGTTACATGCATGTAGGGTTTGTACACTAAGTAATAGTCATGATACTACACCTATTATCACCCTTTTGGAAACATTTATACCTTCACCTAAGTTATGCACATATGAGAATGGAGAATCAAGAACTCATCATAACAATGAATTACTTATATTACCATCATCTGAGCCTTTGTAAGAAAATATCATTGTGGATGAAGTACATGTGACAATAATGCCACTTGTCTATGAAGTTACCAAAGAGCCACATTTGTTAGCAATGTAATGTCTTAGCTACTACTTGCGCTTATGGTGTTAAGAATGCTAGATTTACTAGTGATATTATTTCCTATGCGCTTCATATTCATTATTTCATGATTCATTCATTTCTCTATAATGGAATAATTGATCAAGATCTAGATATAAATCATTCATTCTCACATTACTTACTATCTTGGATCATATTGAATGACACATCAGATCCATTGCACACTCACACCCTCAAATAGTTTGATATATTATCCTTCATACTACATTGGACTCCCCTACTAAGACCTCACTTTTTTGGATTACTGGTATTATTCAAACATGTGACACATTCCCTCAAAACTCATGAGTGCATGAAATTGGAATTGTTATATCCGATATTTGTTAACATATCAAGGATACCATTTACAATCAAGTTGTTATAATTAGGACATTCCTTATGAGCTCTCTTTGCTTCCTACTCTTGATTCCAACACACCAGTTTCTACACTTATGACTCAAGAGCCTATTTGTTTCACATTTACAAGCATTGTCTCCCATATAGCTCCTCTTGAAGTCCATTCAATAAGAACCATATCTCCTTCACATGTTTTATAACCATGAATTCAAGTAATAAGGTTGTTAATCCTATCTTTCGTGATATAATATTGAGATCAATGCCTCTAACACTTACATGATTCCCTCCTTTCCCTCCTAATACTATCATATGATAGCTCTTGTTTTCTTGTTGCTTTATACCGATACAAACATTCTAAAATATAAAAGCATTAAAATAATCTCATATGCACATAAATATTCAAATATTATTAAAATACAAAATCAAAACTTGCTTATGACTTGATTTTCTAGTTAGTTATTGTACATATGTTGTTTTAATTTAGTTTGATAGATATCTTATTTTATATACTCTTTACACTCTTGCATTCACAAAGTATTTGAGTATAATATAGGGCATACACATGACTATTCAATGCTTATATGTTGGATATCGCCTCTTACCTAATGGCCAATGAACATGTAGGGGAATCTCTTATGCTATTAAGTCCTATAGTTTCATTACATAGTGATATTTCACATTCTCATTATGATTATCTTTAATATTGTTCTATGTGATATTTATTTAACCTAATATGGCTAACACAAGTGTTTTGTGCAATAGTAACCTCTCTTGCTCTATGTCCGTTAATTCAATCATATATTATATTCACTTGCTTACTTAAATGGTTGTTTTCATGTATGTTTTCTATGGTCTTTGCTATGCTTTTCTGTGTGACACTTTTTGGTCCCTTGTTTACAACTTTTTGCCTTTTCTTATGCTTTTTTTTGTGTAATACTTTTGTGTCTCTTCTATGTGGCTGTTTACTTTTTCTATGACTAACATATGTGACATATCTTGTATATTTGTTTGCTTCTATGATTACTATTCTTGTATATTTTTTCTCTATGTTGTTTTGTTAGTATGCTTTGTTTGTTATCTCTTTGTGTTATGGATTCTATTATACACTCTTTTGCATGAACATGATCTCTATGGTGGCCATCTATAATAACCCTCAATGTGATCCCATGTTGACTATGATACATCTAACATGGACATACATAATTTATTTTGAGCCACATGAAATATATCACATCTCACTCACTTCAAAAGAGGGGAATTTGAAAAGATTAAAAAATTAGAATAGAATGGAACATATTACACACATAGGGAATATGAACAACTACACAACATGTTTAGAATTTACACATATATACAATCGTCAATAAAGGATATAATAAAAAAAAATTGTTGTGCAAGATGGATAGTTTCATCCTAGGAACTACCTTAGTGACAAATTCAACATTTTAATATATATATATATATATATATATATATATATATATATATATATATATATATATATATATATTATATATATATGTGTTTATACACACACACACACACACACACACACACTTTTATAGATTCCTAATACAAATTTAAGAATAGTTGGCACAATTCATAGTAGATTTTATTACATTTCAATATAGAATGTGGGGGAATGAGCACTTCATTCCCTTTTGAATTTGTGCATATTTAGCACATGTAAACTACATGATATATGGGCATGAGCCTCCCTTTCTTCTATATTTTAGCATTGAATGTTTTATCCATATGAGACATTGCATGATGAGGGCATAACTATACTTCATTCCATTTTAACTATGTTATTTTAAACACTTGGGCCTAAATTAGTTTGCATTAATCACGGTCGCGAGTATAATTTTTTGAGGTGACTAGAAATTCGCATCGACACCCAACATATCACTCTTTGATGGAGTATACATGGGAAATTATAAATCCTTGTGAAATACATCCTCATTTTATAAGTTTTTGGGGTGACTAGAAAATTCCCAAGACACACTTCTTTTGTTATTGGGTCGAGCGACACCTAAATCCCTTTTGGCTTTATCATCTCCACTAATTAATTATGGATTGATCACCTCGATTCTCCATTGGTTTAGTTTGAATCTATATCTCCAAGTACATCATCAAGGAGCTTCCCCTTTAAAAAGATAAACAAGTGTACTCCTTCCTTGGTTTGTTTACTTTACAAACTTACAAGTTTTAATTTCAAATTGCAAGTATTAATCACATTTTCAAATATGAGTTAAAGTTCACATCTTTTTATAGACATGGACTACAACTGTGTTCAAGTTTGAATTTGGACATCGTGCAATACTCTAATAAATAAATCACCTTAAGTGAAGATAAAGAGTGTTTACCCACTCAAGTATCATTTCCTTTAAGCATGCAATTTTATTTCATACTTAAAGGGAGGAAGGGGTAAATGTAGAAACCTCTATTTGGTAATTTATCACTTGGTGGTTACAACATTAGCTTCATGCCTAAATGATGACCCACGCACACCTTTTGAGATTAATTTCACTTCCTTATCCCTATTTCATGACTTGAATCCTCATTTAAGCCATTTATTCATTCACCTGAACCACTTGCATCATTCTAAAACAATATATTCCCCTCAGTAATCATTCTCATAGATTTATATAATCTCAACAACTACTTGATCAAACCACCTAATGGTTTGATCCAAAGTTGATAATTTCATCCCCATCCTCCCAAAAATCACTTTTGTGATTTCATATATTTCTATGGATAAATACTTTCCTCATGGGCCAACCTTAATGAAAAATTATAGCTTTGAACACATGAATAAGAAATTAAAATGCATCCATTTATTCACCTACCACTTTCAAGTATACCCATTACAAATATCATTCCCAAAGCACTCCAAGCTCTCCTAAATAGAAACAAAAAAATTTAGGAATAGCTCCTAGATAGGCCTAAAACACACTTAAATAGGTTATAAAGCCATGTCTCCCAAGCTAGAGACTATGGTTGTCGTTAATACCTCACTTTAATATGATAATTTGTTAAAATCGGGTGGTGTCCAAGGTTGTATGTAGTGGGATGGCTGGAAATATCATTTTAACAACACTCATCTAATAATGGAAATAACTTGAAGGGAAATCGATAGCTAATCTCATCTAGATTTATGGATTACAAAAGACAACTAAGCAACTGAAATCAAACAACAAATCTAAACATAAGATGCTTTATACCAAAAATATCTAGAAATCTAAAGTAGTAAACTCACATGATAATCTAAGTACCAACTTGACATAAATATATTCTAAGATAATACCAATTTTCCTCCTCCTTGGGTAGAGTGGGCCCTTGCTCCTCCCTTGGACTTGGAATTAACACTTCAAACACAAGTTGCACCGTAAATATTCTAAGATTCTATTGATTGAAAAATTGTTATTTCAGAGTGTATATTATTTCTTGGATGTGTGATGTTACATTTATAATCTCTATCCAAATGATGACTCGCCCTAAAAATGAAACTAACTAACTAGATTCTTAGGCAATTTTATTAATATAAAGTAAAACATAAAGAGAATGTGATGTATTAAACAACACCTCCTATTCTTATTATAACTTGTCCCAACAAATAAGTGAGAGTGTTTATTTATAACAACATATTACATTTATCTCCTTTTAATTATAATTGGATATAGAAAACATAGAGAGAGAGGATATAGGAAAAAACAAGTTATAATGGAAGATTGGATTTCGACCTTGACTAATTCTTGTCCCTGTGGTGTCAAAGTGCTAAAAAGAAGAATCAATTTAACTAAATGCTACTTCAATTCCATGTTCAACTCTTAGTTATTTGTGTCCACATTCTCCATCTACTTGTGTGATTGTTAGAACCATCGGTTGAGGTATGGAGCAAGATCTTAATCAAAGTTTCTTCTTGGAATAGTTTGTAGTTTTCTACATACAAAATGATAGGTAGGAATATTTTGTAGTTCTTGCTGCATGTTGGATCACGGGGTTAAGGTAGTATTGGAGTGCAACCTCACACATCTCAAAATCGTTGAAATGCTCTAAGCAACAACCCAACTAATGCTTCAACCTAATTTTTTTAACAAATAATACATCTTGTTAATAGGAAACGTTTGTTTTAAATGGATAAAATGAAATTTAAAGAACAAATCAATATATACCTTCTCATTTTAATAAAATAGGTAAAAGACCTCTTAATCGCGCCTTTGAATCCATCTAAAACTTATCCAAAAGAGAAGAAAAAGTATTCTTTTTTATGTAGCGATGATACATGTAATGGCCTTATCACTCCCAGAGTTAAAACCTTACAACCCCCTACATTCCTCATTTACCTTATTTGGTTCAAAGCCTCCAAAATTATGTTATAGTCATACTCATCATCGAAGGAATACCATGCTTCCTCATTTAGTTCAATGTTCCCTTTATATTCCCAGAATGTTTATTCCCAATGATTAAAGAAAACGAGGTTGCTTCTCATCGATTTCCATTAAGGAACAAGTGCCGATAAATGAGGTGATTTATATCTCATGCACACCCATTCATACTAGAAATTATTAATCACCCTTCTTAGAGCTTGTTCCCTTCTCATAGTCCTAGTTAAAATTATTTAGAGACATAACCTCCCTTTTCTTGAGGTCATTAGGGAGTAATGCCCACTGTCTTCTACAAGCTTGCAATGATCTTTGAAAAGAGGTAGCGATATATCCGTTGAAATCCCGAGAGATTTTATAATCGAGTAATGTAATTTTCATAGAGTTAAAGAACATATACATGTGTCTTGAATGTTTTTACGAACTTTTATGGATATGGAAATTCATGTCTCATTACCAACCCTACACTCATTTGTTCATTGTCATATTCTTGCACTCTATCTCTCCAAACTTGTTGATTTTGTAGGACAAAAATATAGGCCCTGATTTGGGTTTCTCTAGTAAAAAGATTAATCATAAAATTAGTGACATGCCCAAGAATATTTTTTTGTAGAAAAACTCACATAGCAAGTTCCTAAGTTGGTTATTACTAACTGTATATGCCTACATAAATGACTTTTCATCCTCAAAATCATGAGGTTCCTTGTTAGACAATTTGAAAAGCTACCATCTCGAGAAATTATCCCCTAACAAGAGAGAGCATAACAATTGGTAGGCCTCCTACATATAAAGATAACCTCTCCAATTTGAAAGGATATAGTCAAGCTCCTTTCCAACATTGCATTCTCCTCCTTAAATTTTTCATTTTCCTCCTTGAGTTCCTCGTTTTGAGCTTCAAATTTTCTTAACTCACAACATTTTCTCATCCACTTAAGCATTCCTCTTGCTACATTAATTTGAATGGGGGGATGTATAGGATAAATTTTGATTTCTTTGCATTCTTTTTCTCACTGATACACCTAAATCTGTAATGTTGCAATTTGAGATTGGGCCTTAGCATTTTCCTCACATAAGGTAAAAATGGAGTTTTTGAAGTTTTTTGACATCAAGGCTACGAAATGATCCTTTTATTTCAAAGTATTTTCCAAAACTGTGATCTCAATTTTCTTGTCTGGGATGTGTCTTCCTCTTGTAGCTCCCTAACCTTGGTTTTCTAGTTGCATTTAAAAAAAATTTCCACCTGTAATTCTTGTTTTAAAGCTTAAATGGCTTGAGTTTTTTCTTGGAGTAATTGCTTCAAATTTCCCAATTCTTGTTCCATTAACCTAACAACAAATTTGATTTGGATAGAACGATTGCTTGGAGTGTTTTCTCTTTTTCACTTATAGGACTACCGACTTCTCTTTATTCCAATCAAATGGGTGCTTTCCTTTTACACTAACCCTAGGATCAGATAAGGAATATTTTAGCCTTTGTTTCTTCATCGATTAATGTTATAGGGTCTTATTGGGGAACATCACAGTTGTCTCATTGCTTGCACGATCTCTATTATATAGTGGTCTTCCTATGAATCAATCTTTAAAGCGATGATAAACCTCTTTATTTTACTTTTCCTTAGATGGGAGCATTAGTTTGTGAGGGTTTTATGCCTCATTTGGTGGTTTCTCATATTCAGAATTGACGATTAAAATTTCTTTTGTCCTAGCTCCAGATTGTGTTGAGGAGTTTTCCTTCCTATTTGATTCTTAGAGTCCCCTTCTCTTAAGGATTGGGTCTTATGTAGGATATTTTATGCCATTTTCTTTTGAACAAGGTCTCATACAAGGAAGGTTTGGGAACAAAATCCTACTTAATTGGGTTGTTTCTTAAAAACCCAATCCATTTCCTTATTCCATTTTTTTCTTAAGAAAATGGTGTTTACATATCATTTGAATTAATCCATGATGTTTCAAAGACCTTGAATCTCGCTTAAAATTATGGTCATATCTTAAAGAAGAAAACATTTTTTTAGCAAGTTAACCCTAAACTCAACATTTTATGCACTATACCAATATGCATCAACATTTTCATTGTATCCCCGAGAGAAAATACTATGCTTTATGTCGCAAGTGAAATATTTCATCAACCAGGTGGCTACAAACTTCCAAGACTTAGTCAAACTATCCCTCATTATTCCCTTGATCTTCCCAGTTTTATCTTGTAATGTTGCTATATTTGGTTCTTTTTCTTATGGAAAATTTTAATAAATTCACTATAAAGGGTTCTAGTATTTGAAAATTCTTACCCTTCATCTAGGAGGTCTGAAATTTCATAGAGGATTGGAGTACTTACCTATATTATTACCCCGCATACTGAAGAATGATGCTTTCCCAAATTTATTACAAATTCTTCCACAATATCCTCATCAAACCCCTCTAATATTTTCCAAGAAACTTATCCATCATGCATCTTTGAAGATTTTGGTGGCAGGATCATCTGAATGCTTACTGACTCCCATTACTATGAAATGTCAAAGGAGAATGTGTAAGTGCTAAATATCACAAAGAAGGGATCATAATGGTAGGGATAGTCCAATGTTTAGAAAGGGGTTTAACAATCACATCTCTAGATGTACATTAACTCTGAAATCAATGACCCGGTCTTCAAACCATGTGATTTAGATTCACATGCATCATCAAATATTAAGTTATCACCCTCACCTCTCTCATTCATGCGGAAGTGATATATTATCCCTTTTATAATGTATTTCTTATTCTTTTGGAAGTTATTAAGAGTGTACTTAAATGTGATAAAATAAGACATAAACATTGTAGAAAAATAATAAGGTACATACCTAAGTGATCTTCTACTCCCATGTGTCCATTCACGACTTTCTTTTCCTGTCAAAAAGATATTCTATCGGTAATAATTTTTACAAGAAAAATCAATTGATTAATTGATTTGGACCTCCCCCGAGAATGACCTATATTCATGAAAGTTTGATTTTTACAACAGTCTATATAGAAATTATCACACTACTCTTTATTATTAATCCACTAAGTACTTAGAATTCCTTTGTAGTGAAAGAGGAAACCTCTTTCAAACATTGAAATTTTGGGCATGATAGGATATGATTAGTGAAATTTATTTATTAGTTGGTTTTGTATATAGGTGGAGCCTATGTCCATTTACCAACAAGATCCTCTGTTCTCCAACAATTGTATAAGACAAATAAATATCTTTTCAAAAACTTCCTCAATCTAATATGGTCCCAACCACCTAGTCCGTAGTTTCCCTTTAAAGTCTTTGTACTTAGAATCAAACAATAATTTCCAATCCCCAACCTTGAACTTCTTAGTTTGGATGTGTCGGTCATGCCAAGACTTCCTTTATTGTTGGATGAGTTTAGTCTAGTGGAGTGATTCCATTTCATGCTCAACAAGTTCATTTAGTTGCAATATATTATCCTTTTGTGCTTATGTAAGATCAATTCCCACTTCAACTGTTGTCTTGAGGATATGTAGTTTGAACTCTATAGGAAAGATTGGCTTTTTACTATAGACTAGCTCATATAGAGGAAATACAAGTGGTTGACTTCTAGGTTGTGTTCTATGCCCATACCGCCTCTAGTAGCTTTTGTACCCAATCCTTTGTTGATATCCATAATCTTTGTTAGTATGTTTTTAATTCTTGATTGGTGACTTTTGCCTAACCATTCACTTGTGGATGGTAAGGAGAGGATTTTGGTGTTTGATTTGATATAATTCAGTGAATGCCTTTATGACATTGGACATGAATTGTGGTCCTTGGTATGAAACAATAGATTTGGGGGGCCCAAATCTATGGAGAATATGATCATAGATAAAATATGGAACCTTATCATCATGCGTAAAGGAAAATATTGGCCTTTATCCCATTTAGTCACATACTCTATGCATACAAGGATGTACTCCTTGCCTTGTGATGAAGGATCAATAGGGCCAATAAAATCCAACCCCCATTTCTTGAAAGGTTCAATATTTACTTGAGGATGGAGAGGCATTTCATTGTAAAGTGTAGGCTTTCCCATTCTCTTGGAATTAGTCACATTTCCATATGTATATTTTCACATCCTTATGTAAGGAAGGCCAATAATAGCCAATTCCTAAGACTTTATGGATGGTTCTCTTGACCGAATAATGAACTCCAGATAGCTCATCATGGCAGGCTCTTAAGATGTCAAATATTTCATCCTCTTGTAAACACCTGCATAATATTGTATCATGTCCAAATTTAAACAATATACTATTAAAACATTTGAACATTACACTTTCTTTTATTAACCATTTATGTTGTTTACCCGAGAAAGAAGGTGAAAATTCCCAGTGGCCAAATAGTTTGCCATGTCTGCAAACCATGGTGACTTTTAGAGCTGAAAAAAATGTTCATCTAGAAATTCATCTTCAACCCATTTAGTCTCCCCTATATTAGGAGGTCTTTAGAAAAAATGAACAACTACATTATCCTTGTCAGGCTTATCAACTATTGTGATGTTAAATTCTTGTAACAATAACAACCATCTAACAAATTTGTCATTAACTACAAGTTTATTCATTATATACTTAATTGTTGAATGGCCTATATGAATGATTACCTCATAACCTATGACATAATGGAGAAACTTATTGATGGCACACACTACAACAAGGAATTATCTCTCGGCGGTGGTGTAGTTTTTTCGAGTTGGAGTCAATTTCTTACTAATGTCGTAAATGGCATACATTTTCCCCCGTTGTTTTTTATTACCAACACATCTAAAATTATTTGATTCGATACATTCGTTTGGATATGAAATTGTAAGTACCAGTTTTGTCCCTACAACACCATGTCCATGATAATTTTTATTTGATTTGTTCAAATGTTTGCTCGAACTCTAATGTCCATATGGATTATAATATTTTATAAACATGGAAAACATTGGTGAAGCTTTTTTTATAAATTTTGAATCGTCTGTAATAACTTACATGAACTAGAAATCTCATCACATCTATTTGAGTCTTAGTGGGGCAAAGTTATGAATTCAACTCAATATTTTGATGGGTCTATCGTAATTCCTTTGGAGCATATGTGATGTCCTAAGACAATTCCCTATTCGACCATTATTAAACACTTTTCATAATTAAGAGTTAGTTGGTGTTCTTCACACCTAGTGAGCACTTTGTTTAAATTCTCTAATGCTTCATCAAATGTTCCCCCATGGATAGTAAAATCATCCATATATATTTCCACACATTCATTTGTTAGATCAACAAAGATAACCAACATTGCACGTTGGAAAGTAATAGTAGATTTACATAATCTAAAGGGAAGGACTCGGTAGGTAAAAGTGCCCCATGTACAAGTTAATGTGGTTTTTTTGTCTTTATGAGCTATATGAATTTGATTATAACCACTAAAACCATCTATAAAGGAAAAATACTTCTTCCCAACCATGTTGTCCAATACTTGGTCTATAAATGGAAGGGAAAATAATCCATGCGAGGTTGCATTGTTTAGTTCTCTATACTCATACATACCCTCCACTTCACATTTTTCTTAGGTACAATGAATACAAGATAGAACCATTGACTATCTAATATAAGTTAAATATGAAACCTACATGTAATAACTTTTCAATTTCATTCTTCACAACGTCTTAGAGCAAGATTAATTCTTTGTTGTGGTTGTCTTATAGGTCTAACATTTTATGTGTAAATGTGATGTGTGAAAACTAAAGGTTGGATTCCTTCATATCTTGTGTATTCCCCGGAAAAAGATTTTGAATGTGTGAAAAGTAATGAGAACAACATGGTTTCTTGCTCATCGATCAAACAATTTTTAATGTTTAACATTATTCTGGTAGGATCATGAGTTGTTTGGTTACATGGATAGATTGATTTTAATATAGGGAACTCATGCATGAGAAAATTCAAAGGACATGTGTGAGGTTGTTGTTTGTGTAACACTACTATGGTTTGAAAATATGTTTACTAGGGGGAAGAATATATGAAAATGAAAACAATAATATGACAATTGTATGCCTAGATTTGGATCACCTGTAAGATGGATTAGTCTAATAATAATAACCAAATCAGCTACTAAAACAGAATGGGCTTATGATGCCATTGATAAGAGAGGGACAATTGTGGTTTCTTTCATTGAATAAAGTGGGTAAAACTCTTCAGATCTGAATCTAAACCTACACACAAGCACACTTGAAAAATGTTAGTTGTTTTTGGTGGTTAAGGGACCTTCCTCACCCTTTTAAGGAGATAAAAGACATTTTATTGATGTAAAATGAAAAAACAGTAAATAAAATTATAATTATACCTAACTCGGATCGCAGGATAATTACAATTATGTTTCATCGAGAATCACAAGTCAATCACATTTGTGATTCCCGCTTGTGTTGAAATGGCACTAGAACAATGTTGCATCAAGTTAGATCTATCCTTTGTGCTTCAATTTTCTTCTTTGAGACTTACAAAAATGAGATATGAGAGCAAAGAACAAGAAAACTCAAGTATAGTCTTTGTGCACTAAGAGCCGGGGTTGGAATGAGGGGGGTGAGGGTGATTTTATAGATTTGGAGTGCATAGGGGAGTGGGACACACATGGGTGTAATGTGCATTGGGTATGCACATGGGTAGGTGTGATGGGACATAATTAAATGTGAGTGGGTGAGGGTTAGTAAATGGGTGGTGAGTTGTCTTTTAGCTCCATTTTATGGGTTTTATGATTTTTTGGTCTTTTTGTGTTTTATAATGTTTTTAATGTTTTCGAATAAGGGACCTTATGCAAAAGGTGCATTTTCTAGTGTTCTACAATAGGTATTGTTGTTGGTTATCACGGGATCTAATTGTCATCATGATTATATGTTATTTGTTGTTCATTATCTTCCTCCTAATATTATTTTAACTTGCTTATGTATATCTGACTATAATAATTGCCAAGAAAGAAATAATTTCGTATGTGTCAAATTCACGAGGTTCATCCACCCATAAACGATGAAGATAATTAACAAGAGACCATGCATGTCGGTATAATGATATTCTTTTAACATTGTATCGTTGGAAATTGTCATGTCTCCCGACCTCTGCACGGACTATAAGGGCACCGTTGTGGCAAGCTAGGGTCTTCCCAAAATGAGAGCATACCCCATATTTTATATTTGTAGTTTGAGTATCAAGAAGTATATAGGGTATTCAAAAGTTCCTACAATAACTTAAATGTTTTGTATGACCCTTTTGGATTAGAAAAGACTAATCAACCATTTGAAAGATGATAGTTGGTGTATGTTTGTATGATTTCAATTAATGATAATTACATTAATGGTGGCCCCCAAGTCTATTAACACATTTGAAATTTGAATTTTCCCAATTGATATTGTTATCACAGGGCTACTTGGGTCCCCATACTTGGGAGGAAGGAGTTTCCCTACCAAAAGATCAACAATTTTTCCATAAACTTGAATAGTCTTTGGATATTACCTTCTCCTTTTTGGTGTTTTAATACATAGTTCCTTAATAGCTCTGTTCAACTCAGGGGTGTCCTTAAGATATTGTAGAAGTGGAATCCCAATGGTAAGGTTTTTAGTTCTTGGATAAGATCTAATTCAACCATGGTTGTTTCCTTCAATATTTTAAGGAAGGGACTAGTTGCTCCTTATCATGTATTTTGACTTGTGTGGTCTCAGGTGGTGGTTGTTCATTGGGTCAATCTTGTTTCTCTCCATTCTCTTATGGTAACTCAACAATAGTTAGAGAAGAGGGAGTTAATATTGTTTTCAGCGACCAAAGGTGTACATTATTATAGTTGATTGAATTGAGGGTAACATGGTTTCCTATTTCCACATTATAGGCTGAAGTTCCATGCTTGTCATTCCTAGGCTTAGTAATAGGTTGAGCGAGTAACTACGGTTGATTTACCTACTCCATATGAGGTTAATAAGGATTGTTTTGGGAGGAATAGGTAAAAAAATATCTGATGGCTTTGCATACATCTTTGCCTTCAGAATTTATAGTTATAATTTTTGGGGAGGATCCCATTGTGGTTGGAATTGTTGGTTATAATTTTGTGGAGGACCCCATTGTGGATGGAATTGGTTAGGCCATTGCTAAGCTGTTCCATTCCTAAGGGAAATATGCCCCCATTGGGATGGAATTAACCATTGAGCTCTTAGGGAAAATTGGTTGGCGTAATGATTGGGAAAGAAGTTTCCACTCTATTTTTTCCCCATGTAGTTTAGTTTTGCCTCATGTTGGATGTTTCTATGATGATAGTATTTAATTGATGGGATAAAATTACATTGGTCACTATAATGATTTAGATCAAAGGGAACAAATATTGGTTTTTTCTAGAGGGCGTTTGTGAAGTGCATGTTTATCCCCACATCTTAAGTAGTAAATGGATAACAAATCAGTAGTTTTATCCTTCATTTGAGTTCCTCTTGATGAAGTGTTTAGATGTACCAATATATCTATCTTTAAGTTGGAAAAATCTTCCATCGGTTAACTTATGTCATTTCCCTTCCTTTGTTTGTTCTTTCAAATTGTCTTGTTTTGATTTTTTTATAGAGATACATGATATCTCAGAATGTCAATTTGTTCACATCCTCCTTTCCCATAAGATTGAGAGCATCAACCTCTTCATCATCAATTTGTTTTAAAACATTTTCTTAACTACCTCATGGTTTAGCATAACACCATATATTTGATAAAGGAAAAGGAATCGGTCGAGGATATCTTAAAGCCTCTCATCTTCTTTTTGTTTTAGTTTAAAAATCACTTCTCTACAGTCTCAAACCCTACAATGGTCTTGGTATTTCTCCAGGAATCTTGTTTCCATAACTTCCCAAGAGTTGATAGAGTTAGATGGGAGACCCATGAACCAACACATCACTAAATCTCTGAGAGTGGAAGGAAAAAAAATTAGTTTCTAGTTATCAGTCGTGTAATCTTAGGTTTGACAAAGGACCTTGAACTTAAAATTGAAATGGAATGGGTCTTCAAGCAATCCCTAAAAAAATTGGAAGAATGGATGGGGATATATTATTCATAAAGGATTCTTCATCAAGGTTTAGAACTATAGGATAAATGAAAGTTATCCTTGCTCTGTTTTTATTATTTTCTAGATCTCCCATATTTTCCTCATGTTCTTCCTAAAAAATAGGTCCTTATTTTCTTAGGGTAGTTCTTGGTTTTGGGGGTTTGATGAATGAATATTCCTTTTCAATATTTAGGTCTACTCATGAATTGAAAGTTAACTATAACGCTCCTAAATTCTTGTCAAAGTAATGTTTCCTAGAACCAAGGGTTGTAAAGGGGATCATGTTCCGCTTACTCCATAAGCTCAAAAGTTACATGTTGTCACCACAAGTACTTGTTTTAATCATCAATGTAAGGAAGGGTGTTTTTGAATGGAAAATTTAGAGTTTTACACTATTTTGACTTAACAAATTTTCCTAATAAAACCTAAGATTCCTTGAAAACGGTGCCAAAAAGTGATGGTTGTTGTTAATACCATACTTTAATATGATAATTTTTGAAATCCAAGTGGTATCTAAGGTTGTTTGTAGTAGGAAGGCTGAAAATATAATTTTAAAAACACTCTTCTAATAATGAAAATAACTTGAAGATAAATTTGATAACTAATCTTATCTAGATTTAGGAATTACAAAAGGCAACTAAACAACTGAAATCAAACAATAAATGTAAACATAAGATGCTTTATACTGAAAATATGCAAAAATCTAAAGTAGTAATCTCAAGTGTAATCCAAGTACTAGTGTGATGAAACATATTATAAGAAAATACCAATTTTCCTCCTCCTTGGGAAAGAGTGGGCCCTTACTCCTCCCTTGGACTTGGAATTAACACTTCAAAAATATGTTCTAAGATTCTATTGATTGAGAAATTTCCATTTTAGAGTGTATATTCCTTCTTGGATGTATGATGTTACATTTATAATCACATTCCAAGCTGACGAGTCATCCAAAGAAAATGGAACCAAATAACTAGATTCTTGGGTGGGTTTATTAACATAAAGTAATACATAAAGAGGACATGGTGTATTAAACAACACCTCCTATTACTATTATAACCCATCCCAAAACCAAGGAGAGTGTTTAATTATAACAACTTATTACATTTATCTCCTTTTAATGATAAGCTCGATTTGAGTAAACATAAGAGAGAAGATAGAGGAAAAATCAGTTATAGTGGAAGACTAGATTTCTAGCCTTCACTAATTCTTATCCCTATAGAGTCGAGTGCTAAAAATGTATCAATTTCAATGAATGTTGCTTTAACTCACCGTTCAACTCCTATTTGTTCATGTTCGCATCCTCCAATGCAAGTGTACGATGGTTAGAACCATCGATTGAGCTATGGAGAAGTATGTTAATCAAAACTTCTCGCTAGAATAGTCCGTAGTTTTCTACATATAAAATGGTAGGTATGAATAGTTTGTAGTTCCTACTGCATGTTGGATCATGGGGTTAATGCAAGTATCGAGTGCATCCTAGTGCATCTCAAAATTGATGAAATGATCTAAGAACATCCCAACTAATGCTTCAACCTGCTTTTTTTACAAGCAATACACCTTTTTAATAGGAAACATTAGTTTTAAATGGATAATAATGGCATTCAAAGAACAAATCAATATATACCTTCTCCTTATCCTAAAACAGGTAAAAGACCTCTTAATTGCACTAAATCCATCTAAAACTTATCCAAAAGAGAAGAAAATGTATTCCTTTTTATGTAATTGAAGAGGCATATAATGCCCTCATTAGAGATCATCCAAGCCAAGTCAAGCTAAGTACACCAAGAAATTTTTACATTAGCAAGTGATCAAATTGCTAAATATAGTTGCATTTATATAGAGAACATGTGCTAGGTGGAGAGCTACATGCAATTTTACGCCTCTTAAGAGTATTTCCTATGTAGGTGGTGTAAGGATTGTACTTCAATCTACCCATTAAAATTATTATAGGATATCTTATCTATGATTAGGGTGTAAAGCTATTTGGGGTCATATATATGGCTTTGAAAATGTGTGACACTTAAGGTTTCATAAAGAAGCATAATATAAAGTTATAAGATTACCATATAATTATTCCATATGGATACAAAACCACCAAAAATTCTATATGCATATCATGGCTCCATACCTACTCAATTTGTAGTTCTAGAATCCATATACATATTATATTTAGATCCAATATTTTTATCCTTTTCCACGTTTAGATTAGTAACCTAAGAATAATATCACTCAAATATGTTAGGTTGTGGAGCTGAATTAATTCAAAGATAACATGTTTTACATGTTATTGGTTTTGTGATGCGGCGTCGGTCGGGTGAATCGGCATTGGTCGGGGTTAACCGGCGTTGGTGGTTAGTCCATGTCGGGAAGTAACCGCATTTGGTTAGGCATAATCGGCGTTGTCGAGCAAAGAATCGGAGACGGTAACATACTTGTGTGACACAATTTTTGTTTTTGATGAAAATTAGAATAAATCTATTATTTTAAAGATGATTTATTGATTGTAAAAGCAAAGTTAAGTTACCCAAAATAGATATATATGCATGCATGCATTGTATGAGGGTAAGTAAGAGAATTAAGAGAAGGATTGAATTAGATCCTTGATTCTCCTAGATTGAGAGGATGAAGAAGAAGAAGAGAAAGAAAGAACATGTTACATGAAGACAAAGTCTCCATGGAGAGGAGTTAGACAGAAGGAAATAGCAGGTACATTTGAATGGTGAGAAGAGGGTAATGTCTTCTACTATATTTTCTTTGTATAGTTATTGTCTCATTGTAATAGCTTGCATAGTATGCAAAGCACATAGAGTTTCTTCTTGTAGATCCACATGTTGGTGAGATCTTGTATTATAGATCTATGTAGATCTAGTCTTGTATTGTAGATCCATGAGATCATATTGTATTGTTGATCCATGTAGATCTAGATATTGTAGAGGAGGTTGTCTTCATGTTTGCACAAGTTATGCAGTGATGGAGAGACAGACTTACTTCTTGGTGCACAATTATAGTTGCACATATGGTAGACCCATGTGAGAGGTCTTATTGCAGATCCACAAAGAACTTGGTAGCAGTTCAGAGATGCAGTAGTTCCTGGTTATGTGAGATATGCTTGGTGGTGTTTTGGAGGCACGGTTGTAGTGCACTCATGGAGATCCGTTTAGAGATCTGGAGGAGAGGAGATACTCTTGGAGAGATGCATTATACTCTTGTATTGAAGAGTTGGTTTGTACTCTTGTTGTATTATATATATGAGATCTCTATCTTTGGTGGATGTATCCCACATTGGGTGAACCATGGTACATGTTGTGTTATGTGTGTGTACTTTTTTTGATTTGGATTATTCTAGTTTATACTTCCACTGTTGTAGATTTTGGGGAATTGTTTAGATCATGTGTGCATGATTTTGTTTGTTATTAAATCATAGCACTATTCCACAGTCCCAAATTCCCAACAACTAGTATCATAGAAAGATTAACTTAGTTAGATTGGTTAGCTTGGTTAGCTTGGTTATTTTAGAGAAAGGTTTTGCTTCAATATATTGTTAGTAGTTTTGACAGGTGTATGAGAGAAGGGTTTGTTTTTCCTGACGAGAAGATCACAGAAGAGATTCAATCTCAAGTGGGAGCTGAAAGAGTAAGGTTCCTAGAAATTACAGTGACCGGTGTCGGTTAAGTGGAAACCGACATCAGAAAAGTGACCGTGGTCGGGTTACAGGTAACCATGGTAGGTTCTAGGGTGACCATGGTCACAGGTGATCGTGGTTGGTTACTGGGGGTAGCCTAGTTATAAACAAAAATCACATATCTGGAGAATTGAGAAGATGCATGGAATGTATCTTGGTTGTTGATGTGTCCCTGGTTCTTGGAGGCACAAGCATGTTGGTCAGATTGCAGATCCGGTTATTGAGGTATGGTTTTATATTTGTATTGATGTGCTTATATTATTTTGGTTGCACATGCATGTTTGGGATTGTAGATCTAGATCTAAGAATGAGAAAAGGAGTAGTTATGCATACTTTTGGTGCAGTTAGATGCATGGGCTTCATTAGAGAAGCTGAATATAGTAGCACAAAATGAAGATGAGGTTTCCATCAGAGAAGCATGTTCTTGATTGAAGATGTGGTTGAGTATCTTGGTGCTGGTAAGGTGATGTGTTTCATCTTGGTGTAATTTTTATTGCATGTATTATTACTGTTAAGTTTTTGTGCAAGATTTGGGTGCTTCTTGAAATGACTAGCTCAACACAACTATCGGCTTTGGTCGGAGTAGGCACTTGGTTTGGTGACCTATGCCAATTTTTGGCATTGTGTTAGTTCCAGCAGCACCGATGTTGGTCAGGGAACCGACATCGGTCACAGAGGGTAACTAGTACTGGTCAAGCAAACCATAGTTGGTCTCTATGACAACAAGTTTGCACATGGTTTCTTATAGTAGAAGAGGGCATGGATGGTTCAATGTCCTATTTTGGAGGATCATGTTTCTTGCACAATGTGTACATGCAAAAAGTGTTGATCACTTCAATGTTTGGATCAGAAAGAGGATGGAGTTGGCTTGGTTAGTCCAAGTGAGACTTTGGGTCAGGTATCTCTATATGGTTCATGTTTTATTTCTTTCTTTTGGAGCAACTGATATTATGTTTGGATAGTGTGCACAAATTTACACCATGTTTTTGGTGTTGTTTGAATTTTATTTCCGGTTGTGTGGAATCTTGAGGACAAGGATATCTAGTCTAAGGATGAGATCCTCAATGAAAAGTCATGGTTAGACACAGTTGCAAGTAACGAAAGATGTTGAGTACACATGATGAAAAGAAGTTGATTCACCTACTTCACAAGAAGTCCAAACTTCTATGATGTAGGAGTATTCTTTGATAAGAAGGGAATCATTTTATATTTTCTTTCATCTGGTTTTATTTCTCACTGACATATTAGCTTTTGAGCTTGGTGTTAGAGGCAAAGTGCAGGAATTTTGTGTTCAGTGGGAGCAAGCCATGGTTGTTGGCATTGTAAGATTGGATACATGATGCACATGCAAAGTGAGAGGAGATTGCTACTTTTCAGAGTGGCAAGAGGCACTAGTTGGTTTTGGAGGGAAGTCATAGATTTGTAGGTATATTGAGTTTATTACTTTGTGATGTCACTTCTGGTTTATTTTTGGTACTTGGATATCCCTATGGGATTATGATTGATGGTTAGATTCAGCTAGGTGAAGATGATAGTACAATTTTTAGAGTTTTAAGGGTTTAAGGAGAAAATCTGACTATTATAGAGACCGATGTCGGTTAGGATTAACCGTGGTGGTCATGGTCGGTAGCAAATGACCTGTGGTTGGTTAGGAAACCGTGGTCGGTTTGGTCACAAGTTTGACAACAATGTTTATTTACCATTTTTAGATGGTGCCCTTGTTTTGCTTTCATCTTGGTTTATTGTGCAGAGTATGTTGATGACATATTTGTTGGTATTTGCACTTGTTATTAGTTGCATGGTTTAGCATGGTTGTTTGTTATTGAAATTGATGAGCACATGATTCATATATTGCTTTAGAGTTAGTCGGTGAGAGACTTGGCGCTTCTGGAGAGCCCGATGATATGGATGGATGTATAGGTGAGTTTATACATGTGGATAGATTTAGTTTTATGAGTCTATGATGATGCAAATGTTTGATTTGCACATGGATGCCTATGAGCATGGTTTAGATGCCTTGAGCATGAGTAGGGGATGTTTTTATTTCTTCTTGATTATTATGTTACTCCTTGATATGTATGTTATCTATAAATGAATGTCTTGGACATGCTAGTTGTTTATGCGCAGGTTGGATTTGTAGATTGCAGTGTTTGGATTTCTTTGAGTTATACAGGTGTTTGTGGATTGATCACCCATTGTTGCATGTAGAACTCATTTAGGGCTGTTTTTACCTTAATCTTATTTTGCTTTTACATATTCCAGTTTGAATTGTCTTTGGATAGTTGCATTGGTGGTTGCATGAAGACATGGATAGATGGATGGAGAACATGGTTGGTTTTATAGGTATGGCTATAGTTGCAATTGAAGCTCAATACTTCATTTTGAGTGGGATCTCTTGCAGTGTATGCTAGTCATGATGGCTTGGTTGCATGAGAGGCTTGGTGTTATGATTCAATGGGAGCTTGATGTATGGATAGCTCGGTTATCACGAATCAGTAGTAGCTTTTCATGCAGGTCTTTGGTAAGTCATGTTTTTATCTTCTTGGTTTGAGAAGATGGTTTGATCTTCTGGTTTTTTTTTGAGAGAATTGTTGAAGGAAAGAATAGATGGTCTTCACGGTGTGTAGAGGATGGTGATGTACATGTACATGTACATGTACAAAGGTTCAACAATTTATCTCCAAGTGGGAGATTGTTAGGTTGTGGAGCTGAATTGCTTCAAAGATAACATGTTTTACATGTTACTGGTTCGGATAAAGAATCGACGTATGGTCAGGTTAACCGTGTCGGTTAGTCCAGTCAGAAAGTAATCGTGTTTTAGGCAAGAATAACTGGCGCCGGTCAAATGGCAAGAATGATGATTGTTACTGTGCGATGTAGTTTTTGTTTTTTGACGAAAATTAGAATAAATCTATTATTTTAAAGATGATTTATTGATTGTAAAAGCAAAGTTAAGTTACCCAAAATAGATATATATGCATATATATGCATGTATGATGAGGGTAAGTAAGAGAATTAAGAGAAGGATTGAATTAGATCCTTGATTCTCCTAGATTGAGAGGATGAAGAAGAAGAAGAGAAAGAAAGAACATGTTACATGAAGACAAAGTCTCCATGGAGAGGAGCTGGACAAAAGGAAATAATAGGTACATCTGAATGGTGAGAAGAGGGTAACATCTTCTACTGTATTTTCTTTGTATAGTTATTGTCTCATTGTAATAGCTTGCATAGTATGCAAAGCACATAGAGTTTCTTCTTGTAGATCCACATGTTGGTGAGATCTTGTATTATAGATCTATGTAGATCTAGTCTTGTATTGTAGATCCATGAGATCATATTGTATTGTTGATCCATGTAGATCTAGATATTATAGAGGAGGTTGTCTTCATGTTTGCACAAGTTATGCAGTGATGGAGAGATAAACTTACTTCTTGGTGCACAGTTATAGTTGCACATATGGTAGACCCATGTGAGAGGTCTTGTTTGCAGATCCACAAAGAACTTGGTAGCAATTCAGAGATGCAGTAGTTCCTGGTTATGTGAGATCTGCTTTGGTGGTGTTTAGAGGCACAATTGTAGTGCACTCATGGAGATCCATTTAGAGATATGGAGGAGAGGAGATACTCTTGGAGAGATGCATTATACTCTTGTATTGAAGAGTTGGTTTATACTCTTGTTGTATTATATATATGAGATCTCTATCTTTGGTGGACGTAGCCCACACTAGGTGAACCACGGTACATGTTGTGTTATGTGTGTGTACTTTGTTTTGATTTGGATTATTCTAGTTTATACTTCCACTGTTGTAGATTTTGGGGAATTGTTTAGATCCTGTGTGCATGATTTTGTTTGTTATTAAATCATAGCACTATTCTTCAATCCTGAATTCCCAACAAAATATACCTCCCTTCTATTACCTTGCCACGTTTAACACTTTTTTCAATCGAATTATCTTACATATTGCTAAAATAAATATATTCTGATATACACATTGATTTATAATTATAATATGAATGTATCTCATATTTTAAACCCTTAATCCCATGATAATAAATATAGGAAAAAACCCGCTTATTTTTTTAGGGTTAAATTAGTAACTACATACATCTCCTATGACTCCCACTCAAGTAACACCACATAGTGTTAGTGCATTGCAATGGTTTTCCCTAATGGATTGCAATTTATTTTCTCTCTATAGGAGTTTTATTTATTAGTTCTCTTGATCCATTATTTTTATTAGCAAAATTATATATTGATTTACCGATGTTGGTAATATTTTTCTTCATCTATTATGAGTGTTGTGTTTTTTCTTGACTTAAAACCTATTGAGCTTGATTTTTCTAAACATTTTCTTGTTTCTTTGGCATCCATTACATTATATTTGGAGATAGAGAAACATATTTTGTGAGATATATAGTTATTGATATGTTATATCTTATTACACTTTATCTTGTTTTCATCATACTCCAATGTGATATCTTCATAGTTATCATTTATTATTTCTTATATTTTACCTAATGAAAATCACCCTAATATGGTGTTGAACTTTAAAAGGTAAGTATTACAAAAAGTTTTGTCTCTACCACTTTTGGATAAAATGTAATGGGAAGGATAATAATGCTTAATGTTCCCTCATGATGTAGGAAATATTCAATTTCACAAACATTGTGTCATAATTTCTTAAGGAAGTTAATGTTGCGTGTTTTGTATTTTTGTTCCTTGTTGAACATGATTTCTTGTTAATATTTTTCTTCCATAACAATACGAATAACCATAGGTTCCTTTTTCATTGCTTGTTCAACAAATGTAATACATTTATTTATTTTTGTGTATCACCATGCATGGGTTATTCCATTGATGGTGGATGTGTTACAATTGGTGTGTTCACATGATATTTACCTCTAAAGGTCATGACATTGGTAATTAGTTATTTGAACTTTTATTTTGATGAAAAAAATTATCATCTCCATGTCCATTTATTCTATGATAGTTGCAAAATTATATTTATCCTAATCATCTTAGATGATGTGTATGGCAATAAAAAACAAAATGGTAGAATAATTATTTTCTTATCAAATATCTTTCGCAAGATAGTACTTGGCATTTTTTGGGATTGTTTTTAGTTACATTGATACACATAACATTGGAACTTATCGTAGAGCTTTCCCTATAAATTTATGTATATGGAGATTAATATTTAGAAAAGGTTGGGTAACAATAGATGTAGCAATGAACCGCTCTTGAGGAGGACGGAGCGCCAAAAAAGTAAGAACCACAAAATTTTTAAATATTCGCATGTGAAGGAGACCATTGTTCCCATTGGAGGGTCCGGAGTGAATAATAGAGGTCAAGAGTTTCTCACCGGAGTGAACAGGATTCTAGTGGTAATTAGGAGCGGAGTGAAATGGAGGGGTGTTGGGAGCTCTTCCCAGGTGGAGGTGGAAGTTTCAGCTTTGGTTCAGAAGCTCGGCCCTGGAGTGATCATCAAATCCCTGGCTTCCTTGGTTGGGGTGACTGGAAAATATGGTGGCTGAAGTTCTTTTGGACTCGGCTCAAGGAAATTCAACCCTAGTTTTGACTGAGGAGGTCCCTTCGAACCCAAATAAGGATGTGATTTTGGTTTGAAAGGTTTCGAGGAGATCAAGGTGGGAGGTATTGATTTTAAAATCTCCTCGGAAATGTTAAGTGTGGATCTCTCAGTTGCCTAGGCGTGGAGTTTGTTGATGTTAGGTTGAGAAGAGATATTTGTTGTAAATTTATAGGAGCAAGATTTTCAAGAAGAAAGATCTTGGACTGGATCTTTTGGTTTTGGGGCAAGGAGGGGAAGCCTAAGGTAAGCTTTCTTGTGAATGGTTTCTTTCAAGTTCTTTTTCCTTCAATGGAATCTTTGAATAAGGTTTATAAGGAAGGGCCCTAGTTTTTAGCTCCTCTAGCCTGTATTTTCATCCTTGGTCACCGATTTTAATCCGATGATGGAAAAAATTTCTTGAGCTCCGCTTTGGTTGAGTTTTCATAATTTACCCTCTTGAGTTCCAAAAACAATTAGCTTTGAAGGTGATTGTGAATTCTCTTGGGTCATTTGTTCCTATCAGAACCCTTCCCTCTCTACTTGGAGAAACGCTTTGGCCCATGTGTGCGTGGAGATGGATTTGTCTTCCTCGCTCCTAAGTTCCTTCAGTTTGAAATCCGATCGAGGTTCCTGGTCTCAAGCTATTGATTATGAGGGTCTTAATGTGAAGTGTTTTTACTATGGGAAATTGGGGCATATGAGGAAGGACTACCCGATCAAAGCCAAGAAGGAAACTGGTAATCCCTCCCCACAAGTTGAGAAATCACCGCCCTTCTAGATTCTTTGTGTGGAATTTCCTCTCCATAGGTTTTTCCAAAGCAAGGTAATTTTCCATGTCTTTCCAGCGTCCCTCTCTCTATCATCATACTCCTCGAAGGATTTGTCTCCTCACTCTCTTTAAAGGAAACAAAAGAAGTTCATAGAGACTTTGGTGAATTAGTTTCCTTGATTAAGGAAGGTATTGAGCAAGGTAAGCCTCTTCGTTGGATGCTCTAAATGGGTGGATTTCCAATAAAAAGGGTATGGATGTTTTGCATTCTTCTTGATTTAGGCGGTGTTTTTGAAGATGGGGAAATAGATCGGAGGTCTTAGTCTCGATTTGGTCTCCTCTAAGTTAGTTGTTGGTCAGGATGGATTAAAGTCAACTAATTGTGGCTCTTCTGGTAAAATAGGTAGGAAATCAAAGCAGGAAATCGCCCAGAGGGAAGTAGATTCAAGTAAACAAAGCATCCTGAATTTTGATAAGTTTGATTCTGGGAAGGTGAAAATCCTTCCCTGTTGTCAATGAAGATCTTTTCTTGGAATGTCAGGGGTCTGAATACCCCTGACAAACAACACTTTCTTAAGCATTATCTTTTCTCCTTGGAAGCTTGTGTGGTTATGTTGCAAGAAACTAAGATGTCCACTACTAAAGCTGACAGTGTGTGGGGTAGGGCCTGTAAAGGTTGGAAAGGAGTTTTTTCTGACTCTAATGGTGCCTCGTGGTTTGGGAATCTTGTGGAAGGAGAATCAGGTTAGTGTGGATTTGTTTGCTCAGAATTCTAATTGGAAACTAGTTTGTGTTAGTCCTAGGCGTTCCCAATTAGTTTTTCATCTCTTCAACGTTTATGCTCCCAATAGTGTCATTGGAAAGAGGGCTTTGTGGTCGGATCTTTCCAGATCCTTAAATGCTTTGGAGGAGAATTTTCTCATTCTGGGTGGTGATTTCAATGCAATATCCTCATAAAGGGATAAGAGAGGGGGCATCAGTAGAAATTTGCAATCTCAGTTGGATTTTTGTTCCTTTATTAGACATAGTCCCTTCTTGATATTGAACCTAAGTAGGGGTGGTTCATGTGGAGCAATCGAAGGAGAGGCTTCAACAATATAGCAGAAAGGTTGGATAGATTTCTAGTTGGGCCAAATTGGTCTCTTAATAATATTGTTCTTGAAAGTTTTGTGCTGCCCTGGTCTAGGTCTGATCATTTTCCTGTGTCCCTTGTGGTTAATATTGATGTTGCCCCACAAATCCCCTTTCAAGTTCGAACTAATGTGGCTCAGGGATGCTTCTCTCGAAGATAAGATAAATCAGTGGTGGAATTCCTATCAAATAGAAGGAACAAAGATGTTTGTGCTAGCTCAGAAACTTAAGAGGCTTAAAAGGGATTTGCTGGTTTGGAATGTGAACTATTTTAAAAACATATTTCAAGAGAAAGCTCGTGTGGAATCGGAGTTGAAAGCTCTTAATTTGAGAGTTTTTAACTTTGGCATGGGGCAAGTTGAGTTTGCTTTGGAGAAGTCTCTTCTTAGCTGAGTTGGGAGAGTTGTTGCTCAGGGAAGAAGTCTATTGGAAGCAAAAATCGAGGGAGCTTTGGCTCAAGGATGGAGACAAAATAAATAATTTTTTTCATGCCTCAATCAAATCCAGAGATGTTTGAATTTTATTTCGGAAATTAAGAATGAAATGGTGTAGTTCTTTCAGATCAGAAGGCTATTGCAGAGGAAGGTATCCGGTTTTTCTCTTCTCTGTTGGGGGGAGATTTAGCTTCCTTTGTTGATGTTCAGTCTTCCCTTCTGGAGTGTATTCCTTTGCTCATCAATGGGGATCATAACATGGCCCTTCTCAAACCCTTTTCCTTTGCTGAGGTGGAAAGTGGTTTTCTCTTTGGAGAAAAATAAAGCTTTGGGCCCTAATGGTTTCAAGATGACTTCTTTCAACATTTTTGGAATATAGTTGGGTATGATGTTTGGGTGGCGGTGGAGGATTCTTGAAGATCCTGTTTTGTGCTCAAAATGTTGAATTGTACTTTCATTAGCCTCTTTCCTAAGCTGAATCATCCTTCCTCCTTTTTCGATTTCAATCCGGTGTCTCTCTGCAATACAACTTATAAAATTATCTCTAAAGCCATTGCATTAAGGTTAAAAGCGGTGTTGAATCCACTTATCTCTCAAGAGAAAATGAGTTTTATGCTAGGTAGGTCTATTTTTGAAGGCATCTTCTTGTCCCATGAGCTGACTCACACTCTCTCCTCGAGCAATGTCTCGGGTATGATGTTGAAGCTGGACATTAGTAAGGCATATGATAAGATTAATTGGAGGTTCCTAATCAGAGTTCTCAGGAAATTTGGTTTCTCTTTGTAGTTTTGTAATTGGATTTTTAGCTGTATTTTGGGCCTTCTTTCTTAGTTCTGGTTAATGGGAATGCTGAGGGTTTCTTTGAAAGCAACCGGGGTATCAGTAGGGGATCCCCTTTCTTCCTTTCTTTATATTTTGGTTGTTGAATCTCTTGGTAGGTCCATCAGGAAAAAGGTGATAGAAGGCAAGTGATGGGTTTGAAAATCACAGAAGGTGTAAATCCTTTCTCCCATCAACAATTCGTGGATGATACATTTTTGTTTGGCAAGGTGAGTGTTCGTGAAGCCAAGGAATTGAAAGGTATTTATGGATGCTTACTCATTGGCTGCTGGTCAAGAGGTTAGCTTTCTTAAATCTTTTATCTTCTTCTTCAATGTTTCCCTCAGCTTGAAGCTCGTATTCTAAATATTTTTTAGTTCAAGAAAGGTAGCTTTCCTATTAAGTATCTTGGTGTCCCTTTGTTTAGTGGGTCTGGCAGAGCCTCTTTGTGGAAGGACCTCCTTTCCTCAATAGAATCTAAATTAAATTCTTGGAAAGGGAAATGGCTTTCTCTGGCTAGGAGATTGATTCTCATCAAGTCGGTTCTTTGTGCCTCTCCTTTGTACATGTTATCGATATTGAAGATCCCCAAAGGAGTATTGGATAAGTTGAAAGGAATCATGAGAAAGTTTCTTTGGCAGGGCCATTCTGCGGATAAAAAAATTCCTTTGATTAGTTGGGAGTCTCTTTCGAAACCCAAAGATCTTGGCAGTGCTGGTATTCTCAATCTTGGTCTTCAAAATATGGCTCTTGGGGAAAAGCTGGTATGGAATCTTATTTCCAATCCCAACAATTATACTAGTCAGGTGGTGGAAAAAAATATTTGGGAGCCCCTCTCCCTGATTCCATCCTCTGTATAGATAATCCTCCTAGGGGCTCTCATATTTGGAATTTCATGGTTGAATGTAGATCACTGTTTTTAAATAATGTTTCTTGGAAGATTGGTAATGGAGAAAGAGCATTGTTTTGGGATGATCCTTGGAATGGATTCCCTGTTCTTGGTGAGAATCTTGAGTTCGAGGAGGTTAAAAGGAGATTGATAGAGGATTGGGGTCCTTATGTCTCTAATTATGGGTTGGGTAATGATCATCTTCCTTCTTTGCAGCAATGGAAAAGTATTGGCCACTTGGACTTCCCTGATGATGTTAAAAATAGTTTCCAGTCAACTCTTCAAGAGAGGCAAGTGTTGTTGACTAATCAACAAGATAAAATTGTTTGGACTACTACCTCATCGAGTTCCTACTCCATGAGTTGTGGCTATAAATTGATGCATTCAGAGATGGCAGCAAAAAATAGGATTTGGAAGGATTGTTGGGCTTCCTCTTGTCCTCTAAAAGCTGGTCTCTTTGCTTGGATGACCTTTAAGGGTAAAATTCTTACTCAAGAAAGAAGGAAAAAAATTTGGTTATAGGGTCCTTCTAGATGTTACCTATGTGAGAAGAATGAGGAAGATAGAGATCATCTATTATTGCATTACCCCTTTGCAGTTGAATGTTGGAATTGGTTGTGTGCTAAACTCAATCTTCCTTGGGTGCAACCAAATTCCCTACCCGAGGCTATGTTGGCTTGGCCTAAAAATTTGCATCCTAGTGCTCTTTCCTCAATTTGGTTATGTAGTTTAGTGCTCCTTTTGTGGCATCTTTGGTGGGAAAGGAACAAAAGGATTTTCAGGGATGAAAGAAATTATGTGGATCATGTCTTATTCAGGTTGGAATGGGAAATATCAGAGGCGGTTTCTTCAAATTGGTCCCGCAATTGTCCATTCTCTAATTTTGACAGAGAGATTGAAAAAAATTGGCCCAAGATTGTTAAACCCAAAGATGGTGCTATGAAATCTTCGTTGCCCTCTTCTTCGGTCCGGAAGAATGTTAAATGGTCTCCCCCTTCCTCTGGTTTTTTCAAGCTCAATTTTGATGGGGTGGCCAGGGGTAATCCAGGTGCTTCTGGAGCGGGGTGTTTGATTCGTAATGATTTGGGTCAGGTGTTGGGGCTGCTTCGTATAAGCTCAAGGATGGAACTTGTAATTCAGCTGAATTACAAGCTCTTAGCAAAGGTTTGGACCTTGCTTTTTCTCTTAATATTGAATATCTGGAGATTGAAGGTGATTCTATGGTTATTATAAATGCCATCATTAATAGGAAGGCTTTTCTTGGAAGCTTGATTTAGGTATTCAAAAAAATTATATGGCAATTATTGAAATTAAAATCCTAGAGCATTAAGCACGTGTATAGAGAGGGTAATCATTGTGCCGACTAGTTGGCTAATGTGGGGTCGATCAAACTCAATTGGAAAAAGTGGCCTTTAATTCCAATGACTGGGAAGGCCTTGATATGATTGCTTTGAGGGATGTGTCATAATGGGGATTCAACGTTTCTCTCACTCGTGTGGTGGGTTTTATGTTTACTTAAGGTGGGAATTGGCCGGTTTCTTCTAAGTTTTGCTCTCTATTTTTGATGGATCCTCCTAGAGTTCCATGTATTGCTCTATCTCTGTGAAATGAGGGAGATGGCTTTTAGGTCTGGAATTTCAGATAATCATTTGAAGAGAATCTTTAATATCTCCTGCACGGAGGATTTGGTGGCAATAAAGTTAGTTTTGGGGGAAGACTTTCTGATGGTGGAAGGTTGGTTGAGGGTTAATAGTGGTATGGCCTCCGTCTTTGTGGAGAACTTGCTTATTCTTCATCCTTCGAAGGTGGACGTAGTTAATTTGGTGTTGCATTGGGTTCGGCCCTCTTTTGTGGGAATCTAGCTTTCGAGGTGGTGAATAGCATATTGGCATTACGGGCAAAGTGGGTGTTGGCAAATAGGGTTCTATTTCTATGGATGTTGGTGTCTTCAAGGAGTTGGAAAAGTGGTTCGGGATTCTGATGGCTTTCTCTGAGAAACTGGTTGTCGTTGCTCGGGACAGAAATTTGGGTCGTGCTCAGATTAAGCTTCCTAACTTGAAAGCCCTTAACCGCCTCGGAACCTGTTTGAGTTGGTGGTTGAAGCTGAGGGATTGTTCTGGTGGCACCTATGATTATCTCTAGAGGGGTTGGGTGAATGTTAATACTGGATTCGACGTGGAGGTTAATATGGGCCGAGTGTCACCGGTGGCTAGTTTTTCTATTTATCGAATCGAGGAGTAAATGGTATAGGTCTAGATAGTAGTATATAGAATAAATCTCTGGTTTTTGCTAGTATGCCAGTTTGTCCTGGTTATGTTTTGCTTGTTTTTTCATGAATATTTGAGGTTCGGCCCCGTGTTATGTAAATAGGGAACGGGTCCCTTCAACCCGCCTTATAAATAAAAATAAAAATTAGAAGAGGTTCATTTTTAATACTTGAATTATTTGAATCATGTATATGAATAGTCACATATGAAAGGGTTTACGAGTATAAAATATCAAGTTCATAACCAATTAGGTCACATAAATATGGTCATAAGACTTATATGCATGAAAGAGTAATTTTAATGCAAGAGAGTATGATAGACTCTTGTTAAAGATAAATTATACTTATAAATACATAGGTTGATAAATTAAGCTATGTACAAAATCCTTGAATTTTAAAGAAAAGTGTAGTTCTAAATCCTTTGGTCAATAAATTAAGTTATGTATGGAATCCTTGAATCCTATGATGTAATCACAAAAATGTTCATCTGCACCTTGTTAAATGGGATATAAATGTTTACACCTTTATTTCTTCTAAAATGACATAAGAAAGCTTCCACTATTCCAAGGAAAGAGTAAATATATCTACTTAGTAAATAATAAAAGCAATCTACTCCTCTTTTGATCAAAAATAGTGGAAGTTCACAAGAAACGTCCTACCATTATGTGCATATATTATAATGGAAGAAAAAAATCTCAAATGTAAATAGGGGTCTCATGATCCATCAAACAAATGAAATTTAGGCATCATAAAACCATGTGGGTATGGAGAGGAAATGACCTTTTGAGAAATAGGTTGAACTTGAATAACATCATAGATAACCCAAATAATATTCGCAACTAGTTCCAAATTCAATGTATTGGTTTGTTTATGTATATCACCAAATGTGCACATCATGGTTAAGGTGTTACTAGATGGTCCTAAGTTGGTTTGAAGGGGATCATCTAAAGGTACTATGTTACCATTAATTTCAAACAAAGGCGTTTAAGTATCACTTAGAAGGCGATCATGGTCATCATTGCATGAGTTTGAAACATTGTTAACATAAATTTAACCGTACATATATGGATTGCTATTTTAGAAAAAAACATAGGTACATTCAAAGAAACATCATGATTATTACATGTAACATTATTTTGAATATGCTAAATAGAAACATTGTTACAAGCATGAGAATCAACACTAAACTCATTGTATTTATTTATTGATCTATCATTTGTAGTATACAAAAACTCTGTGGAGGATTTAAGACTATCTCTAATGTAAGAAAGATAATTACGTTCATAATCTTAGCATGACCCATGTTCACCATCATAATAAGATAAATCATTCTATAAATCACGTGCAAATAATTGCAAATGAACATTTAAAGGATGAACCATTATAGTAAAATTAGGGGTTTTACACACTAAATGGATTAAAACCCAAAGTATAACCATATAAATATAAACCCTAACCCTAAGATAAGGTATATTGTGAAACCCCGGAAATTAGTCATACTTAAAACCATAAGGAGGAATGGAGTGAAACCATAGGTTAGTGTTCAAATTAAAAAGTTGGTTCACCAAAATGTTTTAGTAAAATAAAACCAATAACATATATTTAATATATGAATTGATGTTTTAAATAACATCTTTCCTAGCCCCTTGCCAACTTGTTTGCAAATATTAATAAGGATTGATCCAATAGAGTTAAAAATGTGTAGACACTTAAATTTTGTAATTCTACTCTTTGACACTATTGTTCTTGACATTGTTCTCTCATTCAGACAATTACACTCTACCCATCCTCATCTAGTTTATCCCTATGTTTCTTGTCTAGGTTACTTGATCTCACACACTCACTTTTCAAAAGTTTTAGAGAAGTAAATGCATGAAACATAGTAAGAAATCCACTTTCCATCTTCCAAACTTCACATTGTATGTTTTGCAACCTAAGGTCAAAAGCGTACGGTAGGGAAAGAATGTATTTATGGTCCCGATCCTATTATACGTGCTTGACCTGGTTCACTTTGGTCCCATAATTCTTGTTACACATTATTCTTTGGGTTACTTACTTCCTCTTAGTTAACCTTTCCAACTTAAATCAACTTGAGAAGCATGTATAAACAAGTGAAACTGTGTTGGTGTGTGTAAATTTACTCTTCATCACTCAACATCTTATCCACCTCACATGGTGAGTCATCTAACTTAACAATATCATAAGTCTTAGGATTTATATGACACATGTCGATTTTGTCATAAAATCTATCATTTTCATATGTGTTAGTGGCGTCATAGGAGTTACATTCCATTTTGGAATGTAACTCCTCTTTCCTCATGGATGGAATGATTGTCAGGCACAAGAGTTACACAACACTCCCATATGTACCCTCTTATTTCGATCTATGAGAATGAGTAGACATGTTTACCTTATGCATGATTTTCCCTACTTGTTCAATTTCTTGCTAATTATTTGGAGCGTTTAGATCATCGTTGGAGTGCAACCTCTTTGATGTGCACAGGGTTCCATATTGATCCTTATATAACTCACATGGTATCGATTTATCGTTCGGTAAATGTGCACTCATTTATTCTGGTTGTTAATTACTTCGGTTTCATTATTTGTGCTTCTCATGCAAGTTTTTTGATCATTTTGGAATCTTGCTAACTATTTTAACAATTTTGTTTTGGAGTTTGTGTTGTTTTACCGGTTGTGCATGGGTATTTTTAAGGCTTTCTATGCCAACTTTAGCTAATCAAAACTAACTTTGGAGGGAAAGCTATTTTTGGAGGTCGGTAATATTTTTGGTTTTATCAGTTATCTTTTCAATAAAAATGATTTTTTTTTGAAAAATTTACTTGAGACCCTTCCCCAGCCTCCTTCCCTACTAGTTTTGCATTTTGGTTTACCCTTGTTGCCTCTCCTTCTTCTCACCTCTATCGAGCTCTATCTAGCTTGGTGAGATACTTTTTGGGATCCCCCCTGTCAACTCACCTAGTGAGTTGGGTTGTTGCGTGAGTTGAGTTGGATTTTTCTTCCTTCATCCTTGTGAGTCAGGTTTTGTTGATTTCCTCTGCCTTGGCTATGTTATGCATTGTGAGTTGACTTTGCATTTTTTAAGAGATAGTTGGGTAGTTTTGCTTCTCAGTACTCATGAGTTCAGTTTTGCATTACCTTCAGTCATTTTGAGTCAGGATCATTCACCTTTGTTGTCCTAGATAACTCGCTCTGTTATTGAATTGGACCCCGCTTTGGCTCACTCGTCATTCTGAGCTTGACCTCATCAATTTTGTAAACCGGACTTTGTGTGCTTGTTCGTCTTTGTCGAGCTGCTCTCTGCTTGTAACCTATTTCCCTCGACCCTCACCATTTCCTTCCTTCTTGATCGTCCTACATTTGGGTCAATCCATTAGACCGACCTCATTGCATTTCCTTTCCCTATCCATTTTGGTTCAACTATCATTGGTTGTTACTTTGTGCTCTCTAAAAACTAGGGCCGTTTCACTACCCTTTTCATTGGCCATTGCCTTCTCGCTTGCTCCCTTCCTTGAGCCCAATTCTTGCTCGAGATGGCTCCACATGGAGCCACCCACCTCCGTTGACGTGGGATGCCCACCTTGTTTCACTATCCTTGCATTTTAAACTAAGCCCACTTTTCCTTTTTAATTTGCTTTGTTTTTAATAGCTTTAAAAATATTCAAAGCAAATCAATAGTTTTAATAATTTAAGTGGCTTGTTTTAATTTAATAGAAGGTCGGTTAGGTCTTAAGTATTTAAAATTAAGATCTAACATTTAAAAGGTAGTTAGTTAACCTTAATTAATTATTAAGGGGATTGATTTAATTTTCAAGAGGTGGCTATTTAATTAGGAACCTTAATTAAATTAAGAGCTTTTCAAAAAACTAGTGGTAAAATTAGAATCTAAATAACATTTTTATTCACATTTTAAAACCTTTTTAATTTTTAAAATTAAATTAATTGGGGAAATTAAAAGTGCATAAAATAGCATTATTAGATATTTTTATTGTTAATTCATTTGTGGAGTGTGTAGCGCCCTTCCAAGCATTTTTCTCGCATTCCAAGATCCTTTTTTACGTCATGGATGTCCTCTTGATTTGTTTTAAGTCATTTTTTGCATTGTATCATCCTTGTTATTGCTTGCAGACTAGTGAGTGCATCCACCACAATATTGCGGCAAGGGGTTTCAGTCGACATGAGACACTATTTCTCACACATGATTGTGTTTTCTTTCCTTCTTTTGTGTTTATCTCATTTTGTGCTTGCTTATAGTGTCAAACTATCATGATTGCTGAAACTTAATTGTGGTCTCCACTCTAGCATGTTATTACACTGATTGTAAGGTAAGTGACCAAATGTTTCTCGACACACATTCACACTTGATTGTAATCAACACACTAAATTATAAAGTTCTGAAATCAGGGGGTGATAATATTATTCTGGGGTGGTTGTGTTTCTTTTATTTTTCTTTTGCTCTCTCTCTCTCTCTCTCTCTCTCTCTCTTTTCCCGATGGATGATCTTTTGATTCCTTTTCTCACGTCATTCAAATTTTGTGAATGGAAATCAAAAATGGGACAAAGCTAAGGGGTAAAGGGTTATTGCACATTACCATGGGAGTTGAGACTAAACTTGATGATAAGCTTGAAAAATATAAGTGGTTGAACTAATGTGACAAAGCCTTAGGTATTCTATGTATGTCCATTTCTCTTGACTTACTCTTCCACATTGAGTCATCCAAAGCACCTGATGAAGCATGGAAAAAATCAAACACTATGTTTGGAAAACAAGATGAAATGAGAGCGCATGAGTTGGAAAATAAACTACCGGGATTAAATCCTGGTGACTTTGAAAACACTGTAGGCATTCTTCTCTCAAAATTTTTCACACTAGATTGCTTCTAAAGGAATGTAAAGTGGAGAAGAAAGATTCCCAGTTGATCTTGTCGATTCTTTCTAAATTAGTCTCTAAATAATTCATCTTTGTTTTGACTTTCCACGCCACAAAATACACCTTGGGAAGTACTTGGAAAATTCCCTCATTTGACAGTTTTTCATCCTAACTCATTCAAGAACAAGACAAACTCATTCAAATGGGGAATCTAAAATCCAATTCACATGCCCTTGTAGCAAGTAATGGTAAAGGAAAGAAAATTAAAAATAAGAAAGAGAAAAAGGACCAAACAAAGGAAACTAAGTGCAACTAAGCCAAAACCAAACCTAACATAAATGCTTCTACTTCTGAGCCCAAAGTGAAGAAGGAAAAGTGTAAGTGTTGTTGAGTTGTGGAGCTTAGTTGCTTCACATAGCATGATTTTATAGACTTGGAATAAATAAGTAATCGACGCCGGTTGACAAACCACCGTTGATCACCCATGGACCGGAATCAGTTAGGCAAGGAGGAACCAACATCGGTTAGGACCAACCGACATCGGTTAGGGCTAATTGACATTGATTAAGGCTAATAAGCATCGATGTTGCCTATGCGTGACTACTAGAATTAAGTTGTGGGAATTATATCTTGTTTAGCTGTAAATTGAATCTAATGGTTGTAATTACATAGATAAAGTGCCCTAATATTGTAGATGTATATATAAGCATAAAGCTAGGGTTTAGAAGATAGATTTAATTAAGAATTAAGAGAAGTTTCTTTTGAGAGAAAATAGAAATTTATAGAGAAGAAAGTACATGACATCCAAGAAGGTGTGGAAGATTGCAAATCTTCATTGTATTTCCTCTATGATGATAAATTGGTTATTTCTTGGTGGACGTAGCCCACACTGGGTGAACCACGTTAAATATTGTGTATTGTTTCTTCTTATTTATTTCGTATTGATTGATTTTATGCTTAGATTTGATTAATATATCTATACAACCGATGTGCTAACCCCAACAACTTGTATCAAAACATCTTTGTTTAAGGGTTGTGTGTTGACATATTTACTCACATAGGGATTTCGATTGAGTGGGAGAAAAGCAATGGGAGAAGAAGGAAAATTCAGAGTAGATAAATTTGATGGTCGTGACTATCTATTATGGAAGATGTAGGTGGAGGATTATCTATATCAGAAATATTTATACTTACCATTGGATGAGAAGGCAAGACCTACAAAGATGACTAATGAAGAATGGAAAATTCTTGATAGAAAGGCTCTGGGATCTATAAGATTGAGCCTGGCAGTATCTGTGGCTTCGAATATTACTGAAGTAGGATCTATGGTAGAGTTGATGAAATCTTTAACAAATCTATATGAAAAACCTAGTGCTTAAAATAAAGTTTATTTGATGAAAAATTGTTTAATTTAAAGATGCAAGAAGGAGGATCTGCATCAAGTCATTTAAATGATTTCCAGTCTATTATAAATCAATTAAAATTAGTTAGTATTCCATTTGAGGATGAAGTGAAAGCACTTTTATTATTATGCTCTTTTGCCAAATAGTTGGGATAACTTGGTAATGGTTGTTAGTAATACAACGTCTGCTACTAATGTTTTAAAGTTTGATGATGTGGTTAGTATAATCCTGAATGAAGAAATATGTAGGAAAATTATAGGAGAATCATCATTTGGGAATGCTTTGAATGTAGAAATTAGGGGAAGGAAAAAGGAGAGATCCAAGAGCAAGAATAATGGGAAATCAAAGTCTAAGAATGATAGATCTAAATCCATAGGTAGAGGTATAATTTGTTGGAATTGTGGAAAGAAAGGTCATGCAAAGAAGGATTGTTGGTTCAAGGAAAACAAAGAGAATGTACCAGAGAAAGGTAAAGAGGAAAATGTTGTTGTAAAAGAGGTAATGCAAGATGCCCTAATTCTCTCCTTGGATAATAAAATTGAGTCATGGGTTTTAGATTCAGGAGCTTCTTTCCATGTAACCCCTAATAAGGGTTATTTCAGAAATTATGTCTAGGGTAATTTTGGGAATGTTTATTGAGGAGATGACGAACCATGCAATATTGATGGTAGAGGTTAAGTTCATCTTAAATTACATAATGAAAATAAATGGATATTGAAATATGTGAGGCACATTCCAAGCCTCAAAAGAAATCTAATTTCTGTAGGACAATTGTGTGAAACTAGTTGCATGGTTAGACTCAAGCCTAATCCTGGAAAGTTACCAAGGGATATCTTGTTGTTGCAATAGGCAAGAAGGTAGGATCATTGTATTTGTCTACTTGTATTATTGATTCTTTTTCTATTCTATCTACTTCAAATTCAGATACAAACATCTGACACAACCGGCTAGGCCATATGAGTGAAAAGGGAATGTAAATCTTAAAGGCAAAGGGTAAGTTATTAGATCTAAAACATGTAGATCTTGATTTCTATGAGCATTATATTTTTGGAAAGTAGAAGAGAGTGATATTTATCAAAGTTGGGGCAACAAAGAAGAAGCATAAATTAGAGCTTGTACACTCAAATGTGTGGGGACCAGCCCAGGTAGCTTCTCATGGAGGATCCCAATACTATGTTACTTTCATTGATGATGCCACAAGAAAGGTATGGGTTTATTGTATAAATCATAAATCTAATGTTTTTGAAACTTTTAAAATATGGAAAGCCCTTGTGGAAAATGAATTGAATTCAAAGTTAAAGTGCCTTAGATCTGACAATGGTGGTGAGTACTGCAGCAAGGCTTTCAATGATTATTGTTTAGTAAATGGAATACGTAGAGAAAGGATGGTTCCTAGAACACCATAGGAGTGTTAGGAAATAAGTTATAAAATATGCGGAATAATCCCTTACAAAATCGCAATAAGGTAAGAAACTAATATGCAAAAATATGAGATCTCAAATAAAAGTTGAATAAATAACACAACATAGAAAGACAATATTTAACGTGGTTCACCCAATTTGGGCTATGTCCACCAAGAATCACTTGCTTAGATTTTATTACAAGCCTCCACTCTCTCAATACAATACCCAGATCCATTTGGAGCTATGCTCAACAAACTCTATAGAATTCACACCCGAATTCAAAGCACATATGTAATGCATTTGCTTGTATATGTATCATATGCATAAGACCATATAAATAGACAATTGCTTAAGCAATTTGATACAAAACCATGGGTATCAAAACCATGGGCAAAAAACCATGGGTATCAAAACAATGGGTACCGAAAAACCATGGGCCCAAAAACAGCCCATAATGAGTTACCCATTACCCATGGGTTAATAAACCCCCATAAAAATTTGCTTGTGGGATTCGCCCCGAACCCCTTGACCCGCTCATCGGTGAGCGGGGTATCGCCGTAAAATACCCGAGTGTAACACATAGAAGGTGTACCACACTCTAACATGAAAATAGGCTCCACAAACATAACAATCTCCCACTTGAGACCTGATTTCCACTAAGCAAGCTTATCGACCTTTCACTGTCATCCGTGAAGGCCAACCAAATGAACATAGCTTTAGTTTATCTCTTGTGACCACCTTGGTCATCATGTCTGCAGGATTGGTTGGTATGAATCTTCTCCAACTTCAACTTATCTTCCTCCAAAGATATCTTGATGAAGTGATATCTCAACTGTATATGCTTCATCTTGGAGTGGAAAGCAGAGTTCTTAGTTAGGTGTATAACACTCGACTATCACTATGTAGCTTACAATCCTCCCGCTTATGCCCCAACTCCTCAAGTAATTGTTGTAACCAAATCATCTCTTTGCTTGCCTCTGTCGCAACAACATACTCAACCTCCATGGTTGACAAAGCCACTAGCTTCTTTAGTCGTGAAATCCGACTTACTACTATCCCACCTACAGTGTAAATATAACTGTTGTGCTCATGCTTATCTACATCTTGACCATATATCGAATCTACATAACCACATAAAGTGGTGTCTCGATACACTATAGCATAAAGCTGTCCCCATGGTCCATCTCAAATACCAAAGGATCCACTTTACTACTTGCCAATGCTCTTTACGGATCACTCATAAATCTACTCATAGCTCCTATCGACATGGGCAATATCAGGCCTAGTGCATCACCATAGAATACATCAAACTTCCAACCACCGATGAGTAAGGTACCTTGGACATATGGTTTCTTTCTGCTCTGTCTTGGGACATTTGCTCCTTTAATAACTTAAAATAGCCTTCCAAAGGAGTCCCCCCGGTTTAGCATCCTGCATGTTAAACCTATCCAATACCTTCTTAATGTACTCTTCCTGAGATAAAGTCAGCTTCCGTTCCTTCCTATCCCAAGTTATCCTCATACCAAGGATTTGTCTGGCAGCCCCCAAATCCTTCATATCAAAGGATTCACTTAGTTGTTTCTTGAGTACTTTTATTTCCTACATGTTTTTACCTGCAACCAACATGTCATCAACATACAAACACATGATAATATAACTTCCATCCTCAAATTTCTTTGTATACACGCAATGGTCAGAATGACATTTGATATAACCTTACTCCATCATGAAGCTATCAAACTTCTTATACCATTGACGTGGAGCTTGTTTCAGGCCATACAAGCTCTTCTTCAGTTTGCACACCATCTCCTCTTTACCTTTGACTTCATATCCTTCAGCTGCATATGCATATATAGCTCCTCCTCCAAATCACCATGGAAAAATTCAGTCTTTACATCTAACTATTCTAAGTGCAAGTCTTCTACTACCACTATTCCAAGAATAGTTCTAATAGAAGTCATTTTTACTACAGGAGAAAAGATCTCATCAAAATCTTACCTTGTTTTGCATTGCAAACCCTCTTGACCACCAACCGGGCCTTATATATTTTCTTTCCTCCTCCTTCGTTTTTAACTCTATACACCCACTTGTTTTGCAATGCTCTTTTGCCTTGGTAGCTTCACCAAATCCCAAGTCCTGGTTCTCCATGAGATACTTATGCTCCTCATCAATGGCTTGCTCCCACTTCTTACCGGCATCTACCTGCATTGCTTCATCAAATCTCTAGCTCTCCACTATCGTAAGTAATAAATAATAAAGAGAAGGAGAAAAAAATTGAGTTATTTTCTTGCCCTGAAGACCTCCTCACATTGTAGGAGTTTGGGGTTCTGCTGAGTAGGTTCCCGAACCGATTCATGGGTCATTGTCCCATCTGGAAGATCCTCTACCGCCGCATATTCTTTCTTGGATTCTTCCTTGTTTTCTGCAATCTGCTGTTTCTTATACAAGAATTTCTCATTAAAGACCACATCCCTAGACCGAATGATTTTCTTGTCCTTAATAATCCAACATTTAAATCCAAAGTCATCACCACCATAACCAATAAAAGTACATTTTTCGATTTAGCTTCTAGCTTGGTCCTATCATCCTTGTCAATATGAACAAAAACCTCACATCCAAAGACTCTAAGAAATGAGTAATCGACTTTCTTACCGTACTCAAGCCTCCTCGAGTATGCCTCCATCCAAGGCACTTCGAGGGTCCTCTGTTTATTAAGTACACAGTTGTGCTCACTTGCTTCTCCCCAAAAATAAAGAGGCGATCCTGCATGTATCCTCATGCTCCTAGGGAGTTCCATTATTGTTTTGTTCATCCTTTCGACACCCCATTCTGCTTGTGGGGTTCTGGAACAAATCTTTTTCCTGTGGATTCCATTCTTACAACAATAATCATCAAATTCATTACTGCAATACTCCCTCCATTATCCGACCCGAGACATTTTAACTTCATACTGTTTCATTCTCTACCAAGGCTTTCCATTTAACAAAAGTATCAAATACATCGATTTTTTTCTAATACAATAAACCCAAACTTTTCTTTTGCATCATCAATAAAAGTAACATAATAATTTGAACCCCAAGAGATGATATCCGATTTGGCCCCCACACATCGGAATGTACCAGCTCTAACTTACTCTCTTTGGAGTAGGTCCAACCTTGAGAAACCTTACCGCGTTTGTTTCCCATATATGCAGTTCTCAAGAAATCCAAACATGTTTCTCGTATATCCAGAAAATTCTTCTTTATGATTTCCATGTCCTTATGGCTCATATGATTGAGCCTATAGTGCCATAATGTTGTATCTGCATCTGAAGCCACAAGATTACAATCATTAGTACTATCAGTGGATAAATACAAGGTTCTAACCTTCTTACCTCTTGCCACCACAAGAGCACCCTTGGTAACCTTCCAAGAGTCAGCTGTAAATATCATAGTACAACCATCACTTCCCAATTACCCCGCCGATATCAAATTTCTCCTTAATGTAGGCACATGTTTGACATCCTTCAATAGCCATGTATTCCCATTCTACATCTTAACCTGAACAAAACCTTTTCCAACTATACTACAAGGCTCATCATCACCAAGAAAAACATTCCCAAAATCCCCTTAAACATAATCAATAAAATAATGCCTATGTGGAGTAGCATGAAAAGAAGCCCCTAAATCTAAAACCCAAGATTCAATAATATTATGCAAAGAAAGAATCAAAGCATCCTGACATACATTACCGATGCCACATTTTCCTCCTTGTTTTCTTCCTATTGTTTCTTCTTGTCCCAAAGCTCCCAACAATCCTTCTTTGCATGCCCAGACTTTCCACAGTTCCAACATACAATCTTGCTCTTGGATTTTGACCTTGCCCGATCTTTTGATTTTCCACGGTTTCCTCTATTCTTCTGTCTCCCTCTAGTTTCCATTGTCAAAGCATTCCCTGAAGTAGAAGATTCCCTAGAGCTTTTTCTTCGCATTTCCTCGCTTAGAATCACCCCTACAACATCCTCAAAATTCAACTTCGAGTTAGTTGGAACCGAGTTGCTTACCACCATTACCAAGCTATTCCAACTTTTAGGTAAAGAGCACATAATTAATAAAGCCCTAACTTCTTCATCAAATTCTATTGTAACCGAAGCTAGCATATTCACAACCGTATTGAAATCATTTAAATGATCTGCTACTGAACTATTCTCAGACATCTTCATATTAAACAACTTTTTCATTAAAAATATCTTGTTAGAGGCAAAGGGTTTTTCATACAACTTCCCTAATGCATCCATTAGATCTTTTGTAGTCTTTTCCTTTGAAACATTAAATAATACCGAAGATGCAAGACACATCCAGATCATTCCAAGTGCCTTCCGATCCAACAAATCCCATCATCTGTCATACTTGAGGGTTTGTTCACCTTCTCAGACAACGGAGTATAAAGATCCTTCTAATAAAGGTAATCTTCCATCTGCATCTTCCAAAGACTGAAATTATACCCATTGAATTTATCAACCCTAGATCTTCCATCATCTGCCATATCTCCCACTCAAGATAAAACTTTCCTTGCGATTCAACACTTCAGTAAACCAAAACCAGAGCTCGATACCAATTGTTAGGAAATAAGTGATAAAATATGTGAAATAATCCCTTACGTAATCGCAATGTAAAGAGAAACTAATATGCGAGAATATATTATAGATCTCAAATAAAAGTTAGAATAAATAACACAACATAGAAAGACAATATTTAACGTGGTTCACCCAATTTGGGCTACCTCCACCAAGAATCACTTGCTCAGATTTTATTACAAGCCTCCACTCTCTCAATACAATACCCAGATCTGTTTGGAGCTATGCTCAAAAAACTCTACAGAATTCATACCCAAATTCAAAGCACATCTGCAATGCATTTGCTTGTATATGTATCATATGCATAAGACCATATAAATAGACAATTGCTTAAGCAATTTGATACAAAACCGTGGGTATCAAAACCATGGGAAAAATTCCGTTCTGGTATCAAAACTATGGGACCAAAAACATCCCATAACGGTTACCCATTACCCATGGGTTAATAAACCACCCATGAAAATTTGCTTCAGGGCTTCAACCCCCCTTGACCCGCTCATCGAGCTAGACTACCATAAAAATACCCGAGTGTAACACATAGAAGGTGTACCACACTCTAACATGAAAATAGGTTGCACAAACATAACAAGGAGAATGGTGTTGCAAAGAGAATGAACGGGATAATCATGGAATGTGCTAGAAGCATGTGGATACATGTTGTATTTCCTTACAGGAAAGCTTGAGACATGACAATTTATTTTATTAACCATGGACCTCCAAGTGTATTGAATGGTGGAATACCAAAAGAATCTTGGATGAAAAAAGGTAGATATTTATTTTCTTAGAGTATTTGGATCAGAAGATTTTATGCATATTGATAAGGAAAATAGAAAGAAATTAGATGCTAAATCCAAAAGATGTACTTTCATTGGTTATGGCTCTGGTGATTTCAGATTCTGGTTTTGGGATTTAGAAGGTTCTAATATAATTAGGAGTCATGACATTGATTGGAATGAAAAGAGAATGTACATAGGGATCAAGTTTTGGTACCCAAAGGTGAACTGGTGGAGAATTTTATGGATGAAAATGAAATCTTAGATTTAAAATTAACACCTACAGGTTTACACAAGAACCAACATTGGTTTACCCTTGACCGACATCGATCCCCTATACCGGTGTCGATTACAAAGGGTCGCCGACGTCGGTTAGCCAAATCGGCATCGACAGAAGGTTATCGACGTCGGTCACTATCAAGTAGATACAAATCTATAGGATGAGTAGATTGAGCCTCCGACACCCCAAATCTCAGTGAGAAGGTCACAAAGGGTAAGTAGACCTCTAGAAATATTTTCACCTTCCTTATCTTATTTATTATTGATTGATAGTGGTGAACCAAAAAGCTTTGAAGAAGTAATTCAGATAAATCCCACAAGCAGTGGGAGCATGACATGGATGAGGAGATGGACTCCTTAGAGAAAAACTAGACATGGAATTTGGTTAAGTTGTTAGTAGGTAAAAGAGAATTGCAGAACAAGTGGGTTTACAGGATCAAGGAAGAAGAGGGTGGACAGAAGAGATACAAGGAAATGATTGTAGTAAAGGGATTTACACAGAAATTAGGTATTGACTTTGGTGAAATATTTTCTCCTATTGTTAAGATGACTTCTATTCATACTTGTATTGATTTTAGTTGCAGTAGAGGATTTACATTTAGAGCAATTTGATGTCAAGATGACATTTCTTTATGGTGATTTAGAGGAAGAGATTTATATGAATCAGTCGTTTGGGTATGAAGTCAAGGGTAAGGAGAAACTTGTGTGCAAATTGAAAAAGAGCTTATATGGGCTCAAGCAAGCTCCAAGGCAATGGTATATGAGGTTTGATAATTTCATGCATGAGCATGGTTATTTGAGATGTGAATATGACCATTATATTTAATTCATGATGCTTGGAAATGGGAACTATATTATTTTGTTTTTGTATGTGGATGATATGCTTATCAGTAGGATCTAATATGCAAGACATTGGTGAGCTTAAACAAAAGCTAGCTCACACATTTGCAATGAAGGATTTGGGAGCTGCATAAAGAGAATCCTTGGCATGAAAATTCACAGAGACATGAAGAACAAGAAGTTGTATTTGTCTCAAGAGCATTATATCAATAAGGTTTTGGAAAGGTTTAATTTCATAAATTCAAAACCTGTAAGTACACCTATGGAAGGAAACTTCAAATTGAGAAAAGATCAGTGTCCTACATCACATGAGGAGGTTGAGTACATGACATGAGTTTTGTATGCTTCAGCAGTTGGGAGCTTGATGCATGTTGCAATTACATTACAAAGGGGGAAGTTATGAGAAGATTCATGGATAATCTAGGTAAAGAGCATTGGAAAGCAGTCCAATGGATTCTTAGGTATTTGAGAGGGACATTTAACATGCAGTTATGCTATGGAGGGTCAGATACTTCTTTACGTGGCTATGTGGATTCAAACATGGCTAGTGATTTGGATGGTAGGAGAGCACCACTGGATATGTTTTCATAGTAGGTGGCACGACAATTAGCTAGATTTCTAGATTGCAGAAGGTTGTGGCCCTCTCTACTACAGAGGCTGAGTATGTTGCAACTACAAAAGCTAGAAAGGAGCTGATATGGATGATCGGGTTCATGGGAGATTTCGAAAGAATAAAGAGGATTACATATTGTATAGTGATAGTCAAAATGCGATTCATCTGGCAAAGAACTCAACGTTCCATTCTAGAACGAAACACATTTAGTTGAGATATAACTTCATAACAAGGTATTGGAGGATGGACAACTAAAGTTAGAGAAAATTCATACAAAGGAAAATCCTGTGGATATGCTAACGAAGCCGATGGAAAAGGAGAAGTTGGAGCTACATTCCACTTCTGTTGGTATTCAAGTTTGAGACTTGAGGAGGGAGAAATAGGCAAGGGAAAGGATCGAGAGGAAGGACTTGTAGTATGGTACAAAGGTAATAATTTATCTCTAAGTGGGAGATTATTGAGTTGTGGAGCTTAATTTCTTCATAGACATGCTTTTATAGACTTTTTGGAATACACAGAACTCGATGTCGGTTGAAGAACTACTATCGATTACCCATGGACCGGTATCGGTCAGGCAAGGAGGAACCGACATTGGTTAGGGCTAATTGGCATTGGTTAAGGCTAACCGACATCGGTTTCCGTGCATGACTACTATAATTAAGTTGTGGGAATTAGATCTATCTTTAGTTGTAAAGTGAATCTAATGGTTGTAATTGCATAGCTAAAGTTCCCTAAGATTGTAGATGCATATATAAGCATAAAGCTAGGGTTTAGAAGATAGATTCAATTGAGAATTGAGAGAATTTTCCTTTTGAGAGAAAAGATAAATTTGTAGAGAAGAAAGTACAGGACATCCAAGAAGGTGTGGAAGATTACAAATCTTCATTTTATTTCCTCTGTGATAATAAATTGGTTGTTTCTTGGTAGACGTAGTCCACACTGGGTGAACCACGTTAATTCTTGTGTATTGTTTCTTCTTGTTTATTTCCACATTGATTGGTTTTATTTTTAGATCTAATTAATATATATGTACAACTGGTGTGCTAACCCCAAAAAGTGTTCTATTGCAAGAATTCAATCCATGAGGAGCATAAATGTATGATAAAACAAATCTATCACTTAACTCATTTACTTGAGAAGAATATAATAAGTGTTCTTGAATCTATTAAATAAAATTATCTGAATGCCGAGTCTTCCAAAGAAAAGGAGTATAAATGTAAGAAGAAGAAATGAAATCCCTTGTAGCTAGAGAAAATCCATCGATGTGGATTATTGATTATGGTGCCTCGCACCACATGGCCTCTTTGCATGTTGATTTATCCAACATCGAGCCATGTGGCATGTCCCAAATCATGTTGGGTGATGACACTACAATATCGGTTTCTGGTAGTGGATCAATAGAGATGGATGGTGGAAAATTTAACCAAGTGTTGAGTGTTCCCAATCTCTCTACCAATCTCCTATTAGTTTACCAAATCACTCACCTTAGTGAAGGAATGTGAGTGGAATTTTCTCCTATCTAGGTGATTATACGTGAGCTTCTCACAACACTAAAATTTTTCTTCGTAATTTTTATTTTATTAATGTATGTATTAAGAATATGATGTTATTAAGTATAATTAGTAGTGGCATCCGATAGAAGATAAACGCATGACGCCATCAATAATGTATAGTACGGTAATGAGTAAAGTACAATAGGAATGTTGTGGTAAAAAGTAAATATTTGTCGTAAGTGGTTCGGTAATGTTAAAATGTCAAAGTTAGGGTAAGTAGAGAAGTAGGGTCTACATGATTAGGAATTAGAAATATTATATTTGTAATAAGGACAAGGAGTGATGTCATAAATATTTTGTGTATTTTATTTGTAAAAAAGTCTAAAAAGGTGGAACCCATGTGAAATGATAAGGTTTATCTTATCTTAAGAGATAATCCTACATGTAAAGATAAGAGTTAAGGTATGGAATATGATTCATCAGAGTAGATTTCTTATCCTATCTTAGAGATAGGGTGGATAAGCTTGAAAATTCTATAAATAGAGAGGCCACCCCCCTCATTTAGCATAGAAGGAAGTAGTGAGAAATATTGTATGAGAAAGTGTGAAGGAAGCCATCATTTAGAAGGTGTGTTAAAGAAGCCATTAAGAGGTGTAATTGTGAAGTTTCTCCCATAGTTATTGTTGGAAGGCAAGTGGAGTTGGTAACACTTGAAGTACTTCATGGGTGAGATTGTAACAATTTCATGTTGATAATATAATTTACACTTATATTTCAGATTTGTCATCATTCCTTTGTATCATAGTCTATGGTATTCTTGTGTTATGTCTATATTGTGTTTCCAGATTACTACCACCAAACTAAAAGTTGTGCATTAGTAAATAATCATAGCATGAGGAGTTCCGGTGGAGAATTATCATAGTGCCAGATTGGTGATGACACTTCACTCGACTCCACAATGGTTGAGGGAAATCCAGATCACCATTTATGGTTGTACACCTTCTCCCACTTTACTTATGATTCGACACCCACTGCCTTGCTCACTCATACATATGAGGTTAGTAAGCTATGGCATGAGCATTTTGGCCATCTTAACTATCATTACCTTGAACAATTTAGTCCAAATGAAATACTCAACGGGTTACCCCAAGTCAAATTTTCTAAGGGTCTTTGTGAGGGTTGTGCCCTCAGGAAGAACCCCAAAGAAAGTTTTCAGCAAAGGAAAATCTGGAGAGCTACTCGTCTTTTGGGTCTTATTCATAGTGAAATTTCTGGCCCATTTCCATCTCCGTTATTTACTATATCTCATGTTTATAATTACCTTCATTGATGAATTTTCACGTTACACTTGGGTGTATTTTCTTAACAAAAGTATGAAGTTTTTGACCACTTTCAAGAATTTAAGGCTCTTGCTGAGAAACAAGTTGAAAGGTATATTAAGGTTCTTTGAACCGAAAATAGAGGTGAGTATGTGAGAAATAAGTTCAAATATTTCTGTACCTCGAAGGATTACTTTGCAAAGTGTACACTTTCATATATCCCTTTGTAAAATGGAGTTGCAAAAATAAATAACCAAATGCTTAAGGAGATGGCCACTTGTATGGTTCACTTGAAATACCTTCCTCCATAGTATTGGGCCAAAGAAGTGAACTTTGTTTGCTACATTTAGAACCATGTTCCACACAAGGCCGTAAGAGGGATGACACACTTTCAATCCTGGTTCGGATGCAAGCTTGATGTCGATCACTTTCACGTCTTTAGATCTAATGTTATTGCTTTGATTCCCAAAAAGAAATGTAAGGCTTTAGAACCACAGTCCAAACCTTGTATTTTTGTAGGGTATCCTGATGGCATAAAGGGGTATAGAATGTTAAACCCTACTACTCATTAGATTTATATTAAGATAAGTGTGAAATTTTATGAGTCATCTTCGACTTCTATTTCTCCACCCTCTCGAAGTGTTTTTGCTCTCTTATTCGATTCTAAATTTTGGATGATGATGTTGTTGATTGTATTCCTCCTACTAATCTTAAGGATTATTATGTTCCTCCCAACCCTCATGCTTTGGAATATTCCAATTTTGACAGTAGTGATGATGAGGACTTTGTCCCTTCTCACTCGAGTGAAGAATCTATAGATTATGAGCCTGACTCACCTCTTGGTCCTCGTTGGGCTAGGAAGACTTTGTAGAGTGTTAGAGAGTCAATTGGGGATCCTCTATATGAGAGACATAATCATTCATAGTTCACTAGACCCCACTCCTTCTTCACTTCTGCTTCCAACCCTCAGTCTTTCTGGGAGGCTTCAGGATTCCTAAGTGGGATTCTACCATGGATGAGGATTATTCCTCACTCATGAAGAATGATACTTGGGATCTCACCCTCTTCCAAAAGGAAGAAAAATCATTCGGTGTAAGTATATGTACCAAACAAAGTATGGTGAAAATGGAGAAGTCGATAAGTTTAAAGTGAGACTTGTAGCTAAGGGTTTCTCCCAAGTAGTTGGGGTTGATTACTTAGAAACATTTTCTCTATTTACAAATATGACTTCCATTAAATTGACCCTTTTCATCACTACTATGTGAATAAATGGGAACTCCACTAAATGGACGTTAAGAGTGCATTCCTTCATGGGGACATATAGGAATATATCTACATGGAATAACCTCGAGTTATGTCCATGATCCCTCCTCATTTGCAAATCAAAGAAGTATCTATATGGCCTTAAAAAGCCCCTCAAAATTGGTATGCCAAGATGGACTCCTTTCTAAGTGCATCGTGGTTTTCGAAGAGTCACTCGACCTAATTTTTTATATTTTGTGGTAGGATGACTCTCGTAACTTGGGCGTAAAACTCGGGTTTTTCCTTTCCTTCCATTTTCCATAGTCACGTTTTGTTGTCCCTGTCATTTTTGTCCCAAATACCTATGGAAACATGATTGGATGTAGCTCGGAAGATCATATTTGAGCCTTGTAACATTTCCAAATTCTTTGTCCTTGAAGAAAGATTCATTTCTGGGCTCAAATGGTGGTTTTCCTACATTTTTATGGTTTGACGGGTGTGTTTTTCCGTCAAATTTACATCTCTGCATCAGTGGAAATGTGGCCCTTTTTGGTTGGATGCGGCTCGGTGGGGCACTCTAAAAACTTTATGGCTTGCTTCAACCCAAAAATTTTCCACGTGGAGGAACGACGCTCGTTTGAAAATTCACCTTTTGGTTTGGCCTTGGAGTTGCATTGGGGGACACATGGAGGATTCCGCTACTTTTCCCGAACTTAGACAAATTTTTCATGCAATCGGTATAGTTTTGATGGGCCATGGACACGTGGTGGGATGACACTCATTTGAGGATCCGCCTCAGGGTCCCACCTTAACAATTGCAACAGGGAGACTTGTGGAGGCTTTCTACCAGCTCCGCTTTGTACTTGAAATTTTCAAAGAAATTTTCTAAGGCCTGGGACACGTGGTGAGCCCGCGCTTGTTTAGGGTCTCACTCTTGGGCACCATCTCGAAGTTGCACCATGAAGACACGTGGAGGATTCTCATCGGGTCTTCCCATACTTAGAATTTTCAAGCAACTTTCTAAAGGCCAGGACACATGGAGGGACCACACCTGTTTGGGGACTAGCCCCTAAGTTTTATTTTGAAGAAGTGCCAGGAGGACACTTGGAGGCTTCCGCTCACTCTACCCTTTTTCTTGGACTTTTCAATGACCAAAGGAAATTGTCTCGAGAACCTAGACACATGTCGTCTTCGCTTAATGTTCAAATTTTTAAACAGACTCTTCCGGACTGAGACACGTGTTGAGCCCGCACTTGTTTGGGGTCTCTACTTTTGGGACCATCTCAAAATGTGCCATTGAGACACGTGGAGGCTTCCGCTAGCTCCTTTTTTTCACCGAGAATTTTCAAAGGCCAAAAGGCATTTTTCTTGGGCCTAGGGTACGTGGAAGGCTCACACTTGTTTGGGACTTGCCTCTGTGCTTCTCCTTTGCAGTTGTGCCAAGGAAACACGTGGACAACTGTGATATAAAGTGGAAAAGGGGCAGGATCAACGGTTGTTTGCATTTCACCTATTTTCCACCATTTTTGCTCCAAGACTCCTGGAGACGTGAATATGCACTATTTTTCATTGTTCTTTGATAAAATTATTTGTTGTCTCTATCTATAAGGTGCCTTTGAATGGATTTGAAACTTAAATTGTGAGTCCAAGGATTGTTAAGGTTGATATTTTGAAGTTGGAGTTGCTCAGGCACTTGCAAAAAGGGGAATTACCAGAGGAGATGGATGCGGGGTAGAATTGTAGATGAAAGAGAGGGAAAAGGGATAAAATGATGAAAGTACAAGCACAAAAGGTGAAAAAGGCGTTGCCTCGAGAGAAAAAAGGGATGACCTGTCAAGTCCAGCTATGCAAAGGCTTTGAAAAATGATTAAAAGGGGATTTCTCGCATGACAAAATCAAAATGATTAAAAGGAATCCTGAAAATTTGTGGCATGGCATCCTAGTCATTAGTCGAGGGCCCAAGAAATGTGATCAGTTCATAATTGGTCCACCTGGAAGATTTCAGATCTAAATTTGTTAAACGTCATTATCTGAAACAAATTGGTAACAAGTAAAGGTCCCTCGAATATTATTCTCTTTTGGGGGAAAATTGAGAGAAAAATATATAAATGCAATGAGAATACTCTTGCAAATGGTGGAGTTTGAATTCCTAAGAGAAAATTTGAGAAAGTCGTCTTCATGAGAGACCAAAGCCGAGATAACCTGTTATTTTCTTCTATGTTAGATTTTCTATCGTGTCAAGTTGGTTGCATATGTATAGCCATTGACGAGCATTGAGATTGCTCTGGAAGCTTTCCCATTGATGAATCTAAGTAATTTTGAGATTAATTTGTGTCCAATCTCTAGAAATTTGTGTTTGCTTTGTTTCAAATGTCTCGCAAATATTTTCTTTCATTCTTATTACAATCTTACATTGAAATTTTTGTGAAATCACACAGGATCTCGTCCCTATGACAGTCTAATGGTATTTGCAATTTCATTTCAAGAAGATCCTTCATCTTGGATGAGATAAACAAATTTAAAATCAATTCACTGTCATTTGTTGATAAAGATTGTCTGTAAGTCTTTGGGTGTACCTTAGGCATGATTAATAAAAAAATTTAGTGTTTAATTGAGTCTTTCAATTTGATCCTTCATGTTGGAGTCTCAAAGATTATGTGAAAACATGTGTTAATCTAGGCCTCCATTAAAGCACACCTTCTAGTTGAAGGAACGTCTTAACTGTTCTGAAGCTTTCATTTTTGAAGTTGTTCATTGTTGTGAAGTCCCTCCGAAGATCTGGTATAATCAACTTTATCCTGCTTCATCTCCCACCAAAATCATTTAAAAACCATTGATCCACCCTGAACTACCCCTGTTTTGCCCTGTGTATCAACAAAGGAACAAAATCTACTTGTAAAAATATGCAGAACAATCAAGATTTCTTAATGTCTTCAGTAACCTTAGCCTTGTGTTGAAAGTATCTCCATCGTTTAGAAGTGACAACTCTTAAGAGTTAAATCATGGAGTATTGACCGTATTTTCCCAAGGTTCTCTTCATAGAATTTGTGCAAAAGAAGGATATCTCCATCTCCTTCACCAAACAGAGGTTACACTAAGGGTCCTCTCACCCTGGTCGAAGAGGCACGACCTAAAGTAGTGAGGACATGTCAAATCCTCTTAAAGGTGCTATCCATCTCTCCACAAATCTGAGTAACAAAGGGCCAGTTAGATCTCATCCCTGGATACAAAATGATACACACTATGATCTATCTTCCTCTAAGCTCCTATCAAATTTGTGTTGCTACTCGACTTGAAAAAGAGAATGAATTTGGATACCAACAAGTACCCTTTATCGACAGTTGGTGGGGAGATTTATTTACCCGACTCACACTTGGTCAAATATTTTGTATGTTGTTGGGATCATGTCCAAATTTGTATAGAGAGCCTCATGAGTTGTAGTATAAAGAAGTGAAGTGGATCCTTCACTATGTTTGTGGTAATCACATTGATGACATTCATTATTTAAGAGGGATATAGATTGAATTGGTTGGATATAAAGACTATGATTGGTCCGGTGATCTAGATCATAGGAAATATACATCAGGATATAGTTTCTCTCTTGGTTTCGGGTCTGTCAATTTTCCTAGCAAGAAGCAGAATGTGATTGTTATATAATTTATAGAGGCATAGTACATATGAGAAGTTAACACTGCCACGAAATTTGTTTGGTTGGGTGGTATCTTGTGAGTTTGGTATTCATTTTGGCGCCTCTATATCATCTAATGTGACAACATGAGCGCCATATCAATTTTCTGAAATCTAGTTAAGCATCAACATACGAATCACATTGAGATCCACATGCATTTCATTCAAGATTTGACAACCCCAAGCTAGGGAGAATAGAGTAGTGCCTAATCCTCTAAATGCCGAGAGTTGCTTTATTGTGAAGAGACAAATCAAATAGATTGGTGTGACAAATGCTTCTTACCCCACCTGCCATGTGAAGTAGATCAGAAAGTTGAAGAAGTTGATGATGATGAAAACACTGATGATGATGCATGCATGGTGGACTGCTCTACAAGCTCACAATAAGGAGCAACTTCAACTAAGGTAATAAGTGTAAGAAATGCTTTTGCAAGTTTTGGGATTGCATTCACGAGTACCTCTTCTTCCTCCCTCTCATGCTTTAGAAATAGATATGGTACAAGCATTTGAACTTCCTAATAATGATTTTGAGTACCTAATAGCTCTAATGATTAAGAAGTACGATGGAGGAATCCCATCAGAAGAGGATAGACAACTACTAATGAATGTTGTTGTGGCCCAAGAAAAAGAGTATAACACAAGAAGTAAATTTGTCAAAGGGGTAGGGCCTCAAGCCAAAACAAAGACCCCAGTTCTCACCAATGTCCCAAAAGAGACTCCAAAGAAATATGCATATGGTAAAGGCCTTGTTGTCTCAAGAGAACCGATGTTCTCATCCATACCCCAAATGTTAAAAACCTTGTGCCATCTCGATGAGTTTTTCAACCTTTCTCCAAATGTTGCTTTGCACAAATAGATTCCCTATGAAATTTCACAAGTCTTGAAGTAGATCAAGATTTCTATCCCAATTGTGGAACTGCTTAGGATTCCTGAGCATAAAAAGAGGGATTTTGAGTATTTGGGGTTGGAAGAGGATAGGAGTGCCCAAGGCAGAAATATAAATAATGTAAATATTCCTCCAACCATTACTAAGAGACCTAGAAAACCACCAGCAATAGAGGAGATAGGTGAACCACCCGAAGTCTACTTGGGGACATCTTTAGTTGAGTCTCGGTTAAATGTTGATCCATTTTTAACAACACCGATTATTAAATACGCAGCACGCACAATTGTATGTTTGACTTGAGCATTATGCAATGTTATGCCTCTGGAAGTCATGAATGAATTGAACATTAAAGTGATAAGAACCTATGGCAAGTGTACTGCAATAGATTCTATAGAGGTATCGGTTGTAGGGTGTGTGAAAGGTTTGGTGGTACAACTTGCAGCTTATTTGGGTAAGAACCTAAAACTTGATGTTTTAATTGTTGATTGCCCTACCAAATGGGGCATGTTGTTATCAAGAAAGTGGGCTGCAAGTGTTGGTGGAAGTGTTCAGATGGATATGTATTTTGCCACCATTCCAATTGAAGGCAACCTTGTAAAGTCTGTATGGAGAGAAGAAAATGTTGCACCTCATTGAAGATCCAAATAATGCTTCTTATGAAGTTTTATATGCTGATGTAGGTGTAGATAACGTTTTGGGGTTTACTAATGACAAGGAGCACAAGATTGATCAGTGTAAATGTATTAAACAAGTGGGTTTACCTTGGACCTTGTTATTTGATGGAGCATGTTCCAAGTTTGGAAATGGTGCTGACATTGTTCTGATTTCTCCAAGCCAAGAAGAGTTTGTCTTTTCTTTCAAACTTAACTTTGAATGCACTAACAACATTTTTGAATATGAAGCATTGTTATTAGGATTGATAATTGCATGGAAATATGGTATAAAGGATGTCATTGTCAAAGGGGATTCAGAATTGATTGTCAAGAAAATTAGAAAATTGTATGCTACTAAAAATCAGAGAATGAAACAATACAAGCATGCAATTTGGGATTTGATTGAAATGTTTGACTCTTTTAATATTATGCACCATGATAGAAAGTTTAATGTTGTTGTAGAAAAGTTAGCAGTGCTAGGATCCAAATTTGGGAATTGTACAGTGTCTCCATTTTGTGAGTATGATGTTGAAATACTAACAAGACCATCTTTCGATAACATTAAAAATTGACAAGTGTTTGATGATGATGCCTAGGTGAAATGGTTTCTGCAGAACCAAGGTGAGTTTTCTAACCAAAATATAGATTAGGAACCAATGGTGTGTGTTGCTGAAGGAAAGGAAACATTATTTGGCAAATACATCATCCAGTTGAAGACAAACACGATTCCCAAAGGTTTTGTGGCTCTTGAGTCGAACTTTGATAATGCTGATTGCATTATTAAAAGAAGTATGTCAATTTCAAGAGATGTGGAAGAGCATGACCTGGGTATAAAGGAAAAGCCACGTAAAATTTGGTTAGGAAGCAATCTCAGCAAGGAAGAGAAGCAGTCCTATATTCAATTGCTAAAAAATATCAAGACTTGCCTAGCTTGGTCTTACTTTGAGTTGAAGGCATACATGGAAGATTTGTTCCAACATGAGATTCCTCTTGAATCTAATGCCAAGCCTTTCAGGAAAAAATATAGGCCCATCAATCCACATATTTCTTTAAAGATGCAAGAAGAGCTGAAGAAGTTGAGGGATGGAGGGATCATTCAGCCCACAAGGTACTCTTATTGGGTTGCAAACCTAGTGCCTGTTAGGAAAAAGAATGGTGACATAAGGCTATGTGTAGACTTCAGGAACCTGAATAAAGCATCATTGAAAGATAGTTACCCTCTCACAAACATGGAGAATATGCTACAATTAGTAACTATTTCAGAACTATTATCCACTGGAGGGTTTCTCTGGTTATAATCAAGTTGTCGTGAAGGAGTTAAAAAGAATAAAGACTACCTTTACCACTCCTTGGGAACTTATGTCTATGTCAGGATTCCTTTTGGCTTAATAAATGTTGGAGAAACTTTCCAAAGAGCAATGGATGGAGCATTCGCTAGTTATATCAATGCTTTCATTGTTGTTTTATCGGATGATGTAATGTGTTTTCCAGAAATAGAAATGATCACTTAACACTTGGAGAGAATGCTGATAAGGTGTAGAGAGTATGACATATCATTGAATCCCAAGAAGTGCCACTTTGGAGTGTAAAAGGAAAAGTTTTTGGTCACATTGTATCAAAATAAGGGGTCATGATAGATCCAGAGAGAGTGGAAGCCATCAGCAAGGTTCCAATTCCAAGAACTAAGAAGGGAATTCAATCCTTCTTTGGACAAATAAACTTTATCAGAAGATTTGTGTCTAACTTTGTTGAGCTAACCATCCCCATTACTAGCATGTTGAAGAAGGACCAAGTTATCAAATGGGAAGAAGTTTCCATTCAATATTTCAATGGGATCAAAGAAGCACTAAAGCATGCCCTGTTTTGGCAGCCCCAAATTACAAGAAGCCTTTTCAAGTGTTTTCTTTTGCTTTAGAAAACACCATTGCATCTGTTTTTGTTACAGAAGGATGATGAAGGGGCTGAGAGACCAATTGCCTTTTTCAAGTAAGGCATTGCAAGGAGCTGAGTTAAAGTACACCATCATGGAGAAGCAAGCATTTGCCTTCGTGAAAGCAATAAAGTTTTTAGACCCTACATCTTGAGCTCTAAAGTTGTTTCTTATGTTCCCCACACCATGGTGAAAGACATCTTATCAGAGATGGAGGTCTCAAGAAAAATATGTAGATGGGTGAACAAGTTACAGGAGTATGACATGGATATCCAAACCACGAAATTGGTAAGAGGTTTGGGCCTCAGCTAAGCTCATGGTGAGAGCAACTTGCAAACTGTTGAGGTGAATGAAGTAGAAAGAGAAAGGGTGGATGTCCTTGAAAAGTTAGTAAGTTTTAAATGGTACAAAGAACAATATTTTATCTTAGATATCTATGTTGCCTTGGATACTAGGGTAAAAATCAGAAAAGATCTCTTAAGTTAGCCTCTCAAAAGTATGTCATTACTGATTTTGGGTTAGCTTGGAAGAACCCCCAGGGAGTGCTCTTGAGATGCATTATCGAAGATGAGGCCCACAAAATAATTGATGATCTCCATGGAGGAGTATGTCGGGGACACTTTCTTTGGAAGAGTTACAACACATAAAATATTGAGGGTTGGTTTTTATTGGCCAACTCGCTTCAAGGATAAAACTCTATTGGTTAGGAAATGTGAAAGTTCTTGGTGATTTTTAGGAAGAATGAAATCTTTAGGATCCATTCCTTTGCAACTCCTGTGTCGGTTGAAGCCCCATTCGAGACAATGGGGAATGCATTTTATTGGGGAAATTTCTGATCCTTCCAAAGTGTTGGTCATAAATGGATTCTTGCCACCGATTATTTCACTAAGTGGGTGGAAGCAATCCCCACAAAGAAGGCAACGCACAAGTTATCTTGGACTTCATGTTGAATCAAGTCATATGCAGATTTAGAGTGCCAACTAAAATTGTTGCTGATAATGCCATGAGTTTCAGAGCCAAACCTTTGGTGGCAATGTGTAAAGAGTATGGGATTAATTTGACATATGCTTCTAACTACAATCCCCAAGGAAATGGACAAGCTGAGTCCAATAATAAAAACTTGTTGAAGATCATTAGAAGAACCTTGGAGCTAAACAAAAGGAAGTGGGGTGAGCAACTGAAGTTTGTTGTTTGGGCTGATAGAATCACTATCAAAAGAGCTACTGGTAAAATCCTGTTTGAATTGGTATATGGAACTCAAGCTCTGCTGCCCCTCCATTTGCAATTGTCTTCATTTCAGTTTGTTCAACAAATTGAAGACCAAGAAGTTAGTCCATATGATGCTCGAATCAATCAGATTATTGAGTTGGATGAAGAAAGAAGGGCATCCCATCAGCGGCATGTGAAGTTCAGAGAAAATTTGAAGAAGCTATTTGATAAAAAGGTGACACCCAGAGCTTTCAACATTGGGGATCTTGTGCTTTTATGGGATAACAGGCATGAAGATAAGGGAAATCATGGTAAATTTGATGCATTGTGGATGGGCCCTTATTCCATTGATATTCAAATTGGTGAAAATACTTTCTTCCTAAAATACTTAGATGGGGAACTACTTGAATTACATATTAATGGTAGGCATTTGAAGCATTTCCTTGATTGATTTCTTAGAATCAAGGTATACTCCATTTTACTAGTGTATAGTTCTTTGTTCTCATCTGATTTTGTGTTTTTGTTTGTTCTGGTCCTTGGTGACCTGGTTTTGCTAGTTTCTCGGTTCATTTTTGGAGGATGGTTATGGTTGTTTTGCTCTGCAAGCTTATTCTTTGACTTCGTTTCCCAATGGTCTGTTTTTGGAACTTGGTCTATTATTTGGTTCTTATGGCACTCACAGGGAATGCCCATCCCCGAGTCGGATCCGACATTGGTGCTCAAATTAGTCTCACCCCATTTGTCATTGAAATTCTCGGTTTTGCATGCCTCTATTATGTTTTTTTGTCTCCTGTAATTGTGCTTGAAGACTCTGCCCTCCATTTAGTTTCCATGATCAGTCCCTTCCTTGGTCGAGGATCACTTAAAGGTCCATAATTTTTTTGTGTTCCTCTGTCCATTTGAAAGAGTCTGTAACTTGGGCGTAAAACTCGTGTTTTTCCTTTCCTTCCATTTTCCTGACCACGTTTTGTTGTCCCTGTCGTTTTTGTCCCAAATACCCATGGAAAAATGATTGGATATAGCTTAGAAGCTCATATTTGAGCCTCTTGTAACATTTCCAAATTCTCTTTCCTTCAAGAAAGGTTCATTTTAGGGCTCAAATGGTGGTTTTCCTACATTTTTACTGTTTGACGGGTGTGTTTTTCCTGTCAAATTTACATCTTGCATTAGTGGAAACATGGCCCTTTTTGGTTGGATGCGGCTCGGTGGGGCACTCTAAAAACTCTATGGCTTGCTTCAACCCAAAACTTGTCCACGTGGAGGAACAACGCTCGTTTGAAAATTCACCTTTTGGTTTGGCCTTAGAGTTGCACCAGGGGGGACACGTGGAGGATTTCATTGCTTTTCCCGGACTTAGACAAATTTTTCATGCAACCGGTATAGTTTTGGTGGGCCATGGACATGTGGTGGGTTGGCACTCATTTGAGGATCCGCCTCAGGGTCCCACCTTAACAATTGCGACAGGGGAGACATGTGGAGGCTTCACCGGCTCCGCTTTGTACTTGAAATTTTCAAAGCAATTTTCTAAGGCATGGGACACGTGGTGAGCCTCGCACATGTTCAGGGTCTCTGCTCTTGGGCATCATCTCGAAGTTGTGCCATGAAGACTCATGGAGGCTTCCGTTGGGTCTTCCCATACATAGAATTTTGAGAAAGTTTCTAAAGGCCTAGGACACATGGAAGAATCGTGCTGTTTGGGGACCCGCCCTAATTTTTATTTTGAAGAAGCGCCAGGAGGATACGTGGAGGCTTCCGCTCACTCTACCATTTTGCTTGGACTTTTCAACGGCCAAAGGAAACTGTCTCGGACCCTAGACAAATGGCGTCTTCTGCGTTGAACCTTCAACTTTTTAAACAGATCACTTAAGGGAATGAGACATCATACATATTATAAAGAGGGAAAAATCATACAATCGCTCCCGACCATACCGAATGGTCCTATCCCAAGTGGTCTTTAGCTCATAATTCTAGTTTCAAATCCATGTTAGGTCCAGAAACCCTGTTCCAACATTTAGAACACCCATATCATCCCTTAATCAAGTGTAATTAGTTAAGTGCACTCAATCCCATGTATTTGTGAGTTTTTATTACATTGTGTACATTTGTTGCATATTGAATGGTAATGTTAGAAGTTTATTAATCGGAATAACCCCTGCAACATTTATTTCATTCCTTTTTTTATTATAGTTGTAAAACCCTAATCAAACCTAAAAAGGTTGAGGATAAAATGGAGTGATCTTTGAAGGATCAAGGAATATGCCCATTAACTTAGAGAGTGGTGTTTGGGAGTTTGAGTGATCACTATAACATTTTGACTAAAATGTGTCATATTTTAGGTTTACTTTAAGTCACCAAACACGATTTTTTAAAATTCCAAATCACATCAAAAAGTTTGGATTTAAAATCGCAAAAGTGGCTTTAGGGAAGCTTAAAGTGGTACTTTAAATGAAAATTTTTATAACAATGGGCTAAGGATGGGATTAAGTCATGATATACATGAGATTGCATCATGATTTATGTTAGGATTAAGTCAAAATTTAAAAGGCAACTTAAGATTCGAATTTAGTTTTGAATTGAGCTCCAACTTTATTGTGACACTAATTACTACTTTAACTAAGACACTAAATATAAATTTAATTAGAACACCAAGTTGACTCAAAATGTAACTTTAGTTTAACTTTAACTTTTATAATTATATTTAAAAAATATTAATTTAATTTAATTAATATCATTTAATATTATTAACTATAAAAATATGTTCTTAAATTATACAATATATATATATATATAATTTCAATGTTATGTATACAAATAAAAGTAGTGTAATCTTGATATTTTAAGTAAAAAGTTCGATGTAAATATAAAAAAACATATAACAAAACATTGGTAAATTAAATAGAATAATAATTTCAAAATAATTATAATATAATAATAAAATTGTTACGAAGTCGTATAGGCTCGATTGAACCCATACATTAGGGTCATCATGCTTATTAACTACATGATCCCAACCATAATCCCCACTTTGAGTAGAGTCAGTCTCACTCACACCTCCCAAACCATCCCTATGTGAACACCCACTCTTCCTAAAGTTGTTTTGGGCTAAACACACCCTAAATGAGGAGGACCCATGTAGTATCATGATCATTGATTCATAGTTGGAATTCTTCTACTTGAAATTTGGGAAGATTATACGCTCCACCCATACAAAACAATTGTTAAAAACATTATAAAATAAATTCATAAAACACAAACCAATATAATACAATACATTATGTAAATAATCTACAAATATACATTGCAATTAATTTAACCAATGTACTTCTCTTAGTTTGATTGTATTCGTTACCATTTCTTTTGTAGAGAAGGATATCTATAAGTATAGATGTGGTCCTTACGAGAAAGGATAAATTTTCTCCTCACATCATCCCCCGTTATAAAACATAAACGTAATAATTATTTATATTGTAATTAAAAATTCAAACTCAACATTTATTAGTGAAAAATAGTTAAAACTAGGATACTTATAAACAAAACACATGCTCCTTTGAATCCCATAGGACGCTTGGGATTGATCAATTTTTAACTTGCTAAAGTCTAGCATATGTAGATTCTTGTTTTTGGCTTGGAACATGCTTGTCTCACTAGTCAATAAGTTCCTCTAAGGATCTTATTTGAATAAGAATCCCTACAAATGATTAAAAAATTATAACTTTTGAATAGAACATTTTAAAAATTTAACTTTTATGATATAAGATAAAAAATAGAGGAAATATGACTTAGTTGAAAAAATAAATTATAAACATAATACTTCAAAAATTATAAAATTACATATAATAAAATAATTGATTTCTCTTTAACTTATACAATTATCTTCTAATGTTTTGTATATTTCCCTAAAATTTTGAATTGATCGAGTGAGCATGTAACAAATTTAACATAATCTTTTGAAAGTTGCCCTAACTTTTCAAAATTTCCACAATTTTCCTTAAATTCTTTTAATTTCCCTGATTTTTTGAATTCACCCTAAATTTCCATAAATTTATAAGTTTTACTAATTTTCTCTAAATTTGTAGAAATCACCCTAATTTGTTAAAATGCCCTAAAATTTCATAGTTTTTCAAATTTGTTCTCATTTATCTTTTTTTAAAAAAATTTAGGCATTTCCTTAATTTTCCTTACTTTTGAATTCATCTCACTTTGTCAAACTTTCCCTAATTTTGTCTCACTTTGTCAAACTTTCCCTAAATTTTGAAATTCCCTAATTTTCCAAATTTGGCTATTTAAATTTGTCAAAGTTGGCCATTTTTTAATAATCTAACTTATTTTTGAATTTTCCCTAGCTTTTCCCAATTTTCTCTTTTTTTTTGAATTGATCCTAAATTGACCTAAATTTCTTTAATTTGTCAAAGCTCATTAATTTTTGTTATTTTCCTAAACTTCATGAAATATTGCAACATTTTTGAAATTCATTTGACTTTTGGCATTTTCCCTAAATTTGATGAAATATTGCAACATTTGTCAAAATTCCTCTCATTTTTGGCATTTTCCTAAATTTACCAAAATTTCTCCAACTTTTGCTAAAATTTACTAATTTTACCTAATTTACCTATTTTGCTAACTTGACCTTAATTATGAGGAAAAAGAAAAGGAAACTACATTAAAAAGAGTACATACTACACAACAATGTTATGTTATGTTAACAATATCATCTTCACTTATACCTTTAGTTTTACTTGGTAAAATATGTACAAGCACACACAAAACATGACATATAACATATTGAAAGCATGCCAAAAAAATGGCACATAACTAGAATTTGCATTAAAATAACTATAAGAGATTTTAATTTGCAACCGAAAATCAATCATAATTTTATGTATCTCCCTTTATAAGTTGTATCAAAGATGGTTGCAGTAAGATTTTTTTGTGTGTTTTTGTTTATTAAGTACTATAAGCTCAACATTTGGGATTTTTTTGTTTCCCATATCTTCCATTTTTTTGAAAATAATATACCACGAAAAAATATTCTTTGTTTTAAAATCATCTAACATTAGGCAAACAATCTAACCCTAATGAAGAAAATCACTACCACAAAAACCAAATATTCCCTAAAATGGAGGATAATTCTCATTTTTAGTTTTTAAAATCATTAAATATTAATTTTCTTAAATTCTAATAATGTATAAAGTAATTTTATGATATTCTTACAATACCAAAGGTGTATTTATTTTCTTGGAGTGTGTGTTAATGGATTTCGTGTTGTAATATTATGCACTTTTACTCATATATGTATTCGTGGATACCATTCCATAAAATTACATTAAATTTTATATTATTTTTTAGTCGATCTTATCAAATGATTATGAACCAAAATGATCGACACTACACTCCATGTTTTTTTCCTAATAGTTTTCATATTTTTGTCATTGAATTGAAACTTAACCCAAGTAAGATTTTTTTCAATCAACTCATAACACCCTCATGATATGACATAACCACCTTAAGAACATTATCCTCTCTAGTTTTATCTTCACCTACAAATTGTAATACTAGCTATTAGAATATGCTCAAAATGTCCTTAAAAAAACATGAAATCAAAGTGATTCATATTTGTGTCTTAACTTTACGAGTTGATGTTTGTATGAACGTCTCAATGCTTTTTACATGTAAGATGTCCAATTTAATTTTTTCAAAGATTGTGTCTAATGATAAGATAAATTTTTGTTTGACCATCCAAATTTATAAAAGATTAAAATTATATGTGTTTACTTTATAGTAAATATATATTTAATATTTTTATGTATCCTTCTTTAAATATGTATTGTCCAAGATTTTAAAGAGCAATGTTGAATAGATGTCTAACATACAAAAGTTATCTAATGGGAAAAAATGACATTCAACTTTAAACCTTAATTATTTCAAGTCTTGTCATTTTATGAATTTTCCATTAATTTCCAATGTTCCTTTTTAAAAATTCCCCCAAATATTTCCAAATTCTCGTATTTCATTGTATTTAACTACGCATTAATTTTTTCCCAATTTATATTTTCTTGATTTTTTCCAACCCTAAATTTGATATTCATTAAATTTATGTATTTATTTTTCCTCAAATTTTGTTTTACAAAAATCAATAAAAGTAATGATATTCATGTTTACATGGTCATATTATTCTTCCTCCTCTCTCCTGCTCTAGTTTGTATGATTTATTCTCGTATATTTCATCCATCATTAGGGTTATTTCTTTTCTTATAATTTGTCCCTCCCATTCTTCTATTATTTTTGGTTTCATCAATATATTTTTTTAAATCAAACACTCACATTCTAAAACCCTACCCACTCAAACACAAAAACCCAATCCCATACAAAAACTTAAAAATAAATTAAATTCTCACAAACCCTTCCCCAAAGATTACCCAAATCAAACACTCACATTAAAAAACCATTCTCGCTCAAAAACATAAATCCCTACACCATAAATTTTTTTGAAAATTCTATGAAACACTCAAAACTCTACCCCACATATTATCCAAATAAAACATTTTTTTCTAAAACACTACTCCATAAAACCCCACTCACATTCCTCACATTGACATTCCCTTCCCTCCTAAAAATCCCACCCATATTTTCACATCGACATTCCCTAATTTACCTTCCTACCGCACAAAATCCTAATGACATTCCTCACACTAGCATTCCCTAATTAAAAGAGATTGAAATGAAAAATGAAAAATAAACCCAAATATAACTCATTACTTGTAGTTTTTAAAGGGTTTTATATTATTATAAATATTTAATGTCTTAGGATCAATATGAAATTAATAGTGACATTAAAAGTGACATCCCAACGTCACAATTATTAGGGTTACGTTAGCCTTTGTAATGCCACTAGTAAATATGTTTTGGCATGATTGTAAAATATCAACATAAGGGTCATGAAGTGGAGTTTGGAACTCTCATTTTTTGTTAGAAATATTCTTTCAATCCAAATATATTAATGTAGCTAGGATAAGGAATACGTCACCAATAAGTAAGAAATTTTCAAAGAAACTAATGGAGTAAATAATCAAAGTTTATGGGGCTCAATTAAGGAAAATCGATACCCGTATCACATTACGTTTTTTCAATTAAGGAAATTTTGAGCGGGAACTAAATTATGAGGAAAAAAACCTCAAATCATGATAGGTTTTGTACTTATGTTTAGGGTGCTCGATTTTCCTAATCCCATCCCTCATCTAACCAATTGGGTGATTGTTTGAACGTGACACTAAATTAGGAAAAATTGAGACCCAATTCTTATTAGGTAATTCTACTTAGTTTTATAGGGCTTGATACATCCTAATTAGGTTCTCCTAAAACAAATTAATTTGTCACATTTAAGTTTAGGGGGCTATCTATTCTCTAATTACATCCCCATATAGCCAATCAAGTATTTTGTTGTATGGTGCACTTAATTACGTCAAATCACATTGGGTTGTCAAAATTATGGCATGTCAAGTCCTAAATCATAGTAAAATTTAAAAATTAGGGCACATCAAGTCCCAAACCACATTAGGTTGTTAAAATTAGGAAAGTTCATGTAAGGTTGTAATAATTAGGGCATATTGAGTAGTAAATTACATTAGATTATCCTAATTACATTAAGTCCCAAATCAAATTAATTTTCATAACTAGGTAAATTCACAACAAATTACCATAATTAGGGAATATCGAGTCACAAATTAGACTAGGCTAAATCAAGTCCAAAACAATGTTAAGTTGTTGGAATTAAATTATCTCACATTAAGATTTTGTAATTAAAGAAAATCAACTCCCAAACTAATTTATGTTCTCATAATTAGGTCACATTGAGTCCCAAACCACATTAGGTTTTTTTAATTAGGGAAAATTAAGTCTTAATCCCTATTAGTTTTTCATAATTAGGTGAATTAATGCCGATTCTCATAATTAGGCATATCTAGTCACTAATTACACTAGATTGTTGTAAATATGGCACATTGAGTCCCAAAACACATTAAGATGTCTTAGTTAGGTCAATTCACATTAGGTTGAATTAGTTACGACATATTGAGTTATAAATTACATTAACAAAAGCTAATTCCTAGACATCATTAGGTTTTTTTTATTATGTCAATTTTTAAAATTAGGTTGTCATAATTAGAGAAAATATAGTCCAAAACCGCATTAAGTTGTAATTAGGTCATGCAGAGTCTCAAACCACATTAAATTATCGTAATTAGGTCCATTTATAATAGGTTGTCACAATTGTGGCATATTGAGTCCCAAAATGCATTAACATCTCAAAATTAGGTCGATTCACATTATTTTTTGTCATACTTTATGTTTAGAGCATCACATTTATGATTTGGGGTGTGTTGCGTTCATGTTTAATGTGTTGAATTTTTATTTATGGTGTCACATTTATCTCTAGGGTGTCTAAATTATTTTTAGGATGTCACATATGTGTTTAAAGTGTCACATTTTGTTAATTATGGCATCATAATATGTTTTGAGTGTTTCTTTATGTAACTTAGGATGTTGTACTTGTGTTTAGGTATAACACTTGTGTTTAATGTGTTGCACTTATGTTTTGTGTATCATACTTGTGTTTTGATGTCACACTTTATTTAATTAAGGTTTCAATGAGGTGTTTATGGTGTCAAACTTATTTCTAGGGTGGCACATTGGTGTTTAGGGTGTCAAATTTATGTTTAAAGTGACACACTTTTGTTAATTAGGTATCACACTCATGTTTAGGGTGTCATAATTATGTAAATAATAGTTATGTACTTTTTTAAGGTGACTTAGTGTTCAACGTGTTAATTTTATGTTTAGAGTGTCATATTAGTATTTAGGGTGTTGCAATTGTGTTTAGGGAATAATATTAGTGTTTAAGATATTGAAAACCAAGTAAAATTAGCTCACATTTTTCTTTAGGGTGTCACATTTTTTAAGGTATCACAATTATGTTATTATAGTGTCATACTAGTATTGAGGGTTGTTTCAATAGTGTTTAAGGCATCATGTTAGTGTTTAATATGTTGAACATTAGGTCAAACTAGGTCACACTTTATTTATTGTGTCACGATTATTTTAATGATAATGTTGTAATTATCTTTAGGGTGACTTGTTGGTATTTAGTGTGTTGCTTTTATGTTTAAGGTGTCATATTTATATTCAAGGTGTTGCACTTTTGTTTAGTGATGAAAACAAATGTGTCTCATCTAACTCAAAAAATAACACGATTTTCTCTCTTGCTAATTAATCCTAAAGTGGATTTAGATGTAGTTTTAATAATTAAAAACTTATTTAGGATATAATGTAGAATATATTTGATCTATTTCTTACAAGTCCATTGAATCGATTGTTATCATTTCCTAGTATTTTATAAGTTGGAGTGCGATTATGCATAAACATGACATTTCAAGTTATTCAAGGATGAAGGTTGGAGGATAGATCACTTTGAACTTTGCTCCAAACTAATTTTAACTCCAAAAATTACATACAAGTCAAACCGGAAAAATACGAACTTCCACAAAAATCTCTCTGGACTTCCACAAAAGCTCCAAACTCAAACCTCCAAGCTCAGACTCAAAAATCCAAGCTCCAAACTCAAACCCGTAAACTATTGACTAATATTTCTATGGAATCTATTGAATAAACTCCAAATTATTTTGTGCTAATTGAAAATTAGTTTGTGGAAACTCCAAACTTCACAAGGAAACTTCAAAGTACCATATGATTAGATATAAATATGGGTTTAAACAAGCAAATGGTGTTTGAAGATACATGAATGATATATGTTTGTGACACTTTTATTTTGAGACAAATGTACAAATGGAAATAAAATTTCATATGGAAAGAAAATATTCAAATCCGCAAATGTTAAATTCTCATACTTTCATGATCAAGATGAATAAATAATGACATAGTGTAGACACACCTAAATTTGACTACGCAATTTTAATACTAAAATTGCACTAATTATTCTATTTCCCGTTATTTTGTTATAATTACTGATTTCCCACTAATTATCTAACATTCCCCTTCATATTGGTCAATTAACGACACTTCATTAATTAACTATCTTCATACTTCATCCTAGATGCCAATTAACGTCACTTCGTTAGTTATAATCCTCTTTTAATTAATTAATTAACCATTTTAATTAACTAAGCCTTTTAATCTCATATTTAATCAATAAACCATCTTATTGGTTAAACCCCTCTTAAATCATTCAAATTCTACTAATTTCCCTCTAAATCATCTCCAAATAGCTTCTATAAGCTTATTTTGGCCTATTAATTAATCCTAGTTGATTAATTAAATCACCCCCAACTCCCATGAGTTGTTAATCTTTAATTAATATCTTCTAATCATACTTATCCCTTTCTAATTCTACTTTACCTTTATCCCACATTCACTAGGTTGCAAGCTTCTCCCAAATTGGAAAGCTATATAAGAAACCTAGTACCTTCCTACCAATATTACACCTGTACATCTTATACACCTTTACATACCATGTCCTTGTAAGACATTTGCACTTGATAAGAACATTTTCATGTTATTGGAAAGATTTGTTCAAACCCCCTTTCTACTTGGAAAAGAGTAGTAAGAGAAGAACTAAAATGGCAATCAAGCCATATTGGTGAGATCTCTTCCTCTTCCTTGAAGAAATTCCTTGATCATGCATAGTTGCATTTGGTTTATAAAGGAAATATCTACAATCTAAAAGCACATCCAACAATCAAAGGAGGTTTACATTTTATGTTTGATTTAATGTTTTATGTATGTTAGTTAATCTTTCCTTTATGCTTTATCATGATGTTTTTGTTTGGATTAGATTAAGGTATAATTTACTTGGTGTTAGGTTCATTCTGTAGCTTGATTTCAATTTAAACATGCATACAAGTAGTAGTAGGTAGTTTGAATAAAACACTCTCCCATAATTTTCTCCTAGTTTAATGGGATGAGTTGTAGTGTTTGAATGGAAATAGTTAAAAATAAATGTCTTCCACGTTTGTCTCTTTAGCCAAATGGAAACAATATTCATGTTTTCCCAAGAATATAGGTAGGTCGTTCTAAATTCTTGAAAGATTGACTAAGTGATGAGATATAATTATATCTTCAAAACACTCAATGTGGAGAGGATGATTTTGTAATATCATTTTTTATCAATACAATCTACCATTCAAATATATTGGTATCATCTTGTATTTAGTTTTGAATCCAAATTTAAGGGAAGAGCAAGTGCCCACTCTTACCCAAGGAGAAGGATGGTTTACCATTTTCTTAGAAAATGATTTTTGTTTACTTAGTTAGATTGTTTAAATTGACATTGTGTGTTTGATTTAGTAATTTTGTGTGAAGATTCACTTTCAATTGTTCATTTTCATTTATTTATTTTTAGTTATTTATTTCAATTTGTTAACTTATATTTACTTTCGTTTTTAGAATAGTTGTTGAATTTCATTTCAAGCATATTCAATTCTAGGAAAAGAACTGATAAATCATTGTTTCCTTCAACCCCTATTGCATATAGCCTTGGATACTGCCATGGATTGACAAATTAATTAGATTAAATGAAGAGGATACACCGACCCTTCTCATTTAGGCCATCACATTAGTTTTTAAGATGTCGAATATTAGGTCAAATTAGGTCATATTTTTGTTTAATGTGCCACTTTTATGTTTAGGGTATCACACCTATTTTTATGGTGTCACACTTAAGTCAATTAGGGTTTTCATATTTTTGGTTACTATGTCATACTTATTTCTAGGGTATTACATTGGTGTTTAGGGTGTCATGTTAGTTTTTAGTGTGTCAAATTTGTGTTTAAGGTGTTGCAATTATGTTAATTAGAGTGTCGTACATGTGTTTAGGGTGTCACACTTGTGTTCAAGGTGTCAATTTTTTGTTTAAAATGTCATACTTGTGTTAATTACATTGTTGCAATGGTGTTTATGGTGTCACATTACTGTTTAGAGTGTCATGTTGGTGTTTAAGGTGTCATTTTTGTGTTTAGGGTGGTGCATTGGTATTTAGGGTGTCACACTTATGTTTAGGAGTCACATAAGTGTTTCAAGTGTTAAACATTAGGAAAAATTATAAGAAATTGAGTTATATTAGGTCACATTTGTGTTTAGGGAATCACACATATGTTTATGGTGTCATTTTTATTTTTAATGTGTCTCACTTATGTCAATAAGGGTGTCATACTTGTGTCTACGATGGAACACTTATGTCTAGGGTAGAAATTTGGTTTTTAAGGTGTCGTTGGTGTTTAATATGTCACATTTGTACTTAAGGTGTCCCAATTATGTTAATTAGGGTTTCAAACTTGTGTTTAGGGTGTTAAACATGTTTTTCGAGTGTCACATTTGTGTTAATTATTGTGCTACACTTTTTTTTTTAGGATGTGGCATTGGTATTTAGGGTGTTACATTGGAGTTTAGGGTGTCACTTTCATGTTTAAGATGTCACATTGGTGTTTAATTATGGTATCAAAGTTATGTTAGGGTGTTGCATTGGTCTTTAAGGTGTTGAACATTATGTCAAATTAGAAGAATATCGGTAAAAGTGGGTCACATTTATTTTTAAAGTGCCAATCTTGTTTAGGGTGGTGTGTTTATGTTTAGGGTGTCACACTTATGTTTATTTTATCACATTTGATTTAATTAGGGTGTTACATTGTATTTTATGGTGTCACACATATGTCTAGGGTGTTGCGCTTATGTCAAGGTGAAATGTTGGTGTTTACGATGTTGTAATTATGTACAAGATGTCACTTGTGTTTAAGGTGTCATACTTGTGTTTAGGGTGTCATATTTGTATATAATGTGTCACACATGTTCTCATTAGGGTGTCACACTTGTGTTTAAGGGGTCACATTTGTGTTTAGGGTTTTGCATTTGTGTTTAGGGTATTTCATTTTTGTTTAGGGTGATATAAGTTTGTTTAAGGTGTCACCTTAGTGTTAGGGTGTCACATTGGTGTTTACGGTGTCACACTTTTGTTTAGGGTATTGTATTAGTGTTTAAGGTTTCAAAAAATAGGGGAAAATAAAGAAATTAGGTGAAATCGGATAACTTTTTGTTTATTGTATTGTTCTTTTGTGTGCGGTGGTATCATAATTTTGTTTATGTTGTCGTACTTATTCTAATTAAGGTGCCACATTATTTTTATGGTGTCACACTTGTATCTAGGGTGGCACATTAGTGTTTAAGGTGTCATATTGGTGTTTAGGGTGTTACATCAGTGTTTAAGGTGTAGAATTTATGTTTAAGGTGGTTCACTTATGTTAATTAGGGTGTTACACTTGTAGAGTGCCAAACTTGTGTTTAGGGTGTCACACTTGTGTTTAGGATTTCATATTGGCATTAAAGGTGACATGTTGGCATTTAGGGTGTCACATTAGTGTTTAAGGTGTCAAACTTATGTTTAGGAAGTCACATTGGTGCTTAAGCTATTGAAATTTACATCAAATAAAGTCACATTTATGTTTAGGTATCACATGTTGTGTTTATGGTGTTGTAATTGTATTAATTAGGGTGTAATATTATTTTTAATAGTTTCACACTTGTATTTAGGGTGGCACACCTATGTCTAAGGTGGTGTATTGGTTTTTAGGGTGTCATGTTTGTGTTTAGGGTGTTGTGTTTATTATTGAGGTGTCACACGTGTTAATTAGGGTGACAAACTTTTGTTTAAGGTGTCACACTTATTTATAGGTTGTCACATTTATGTTAAGTGTCATACTTGTGTTAATTTTGGTTTCACACTTTTATTTATGGTGTAAAGTTGGTGTTGAGGGTGTCTTGTTGGTCTTTAGGGTGTCATTTTTATGTTTAGAATGTTGTGTTGGTGTTAGGGGTGTCACACTTATGTTCGTGGTGTCACATTAGTATTTAAGGTGTCAAACATTAGGTAAAATTAGAAGAATATAGGTCAAATTAGGTCATATTTTTGTTTAGGGTCTTGTAGACATCTAAATTAGGAAACTTATCCTTCGGCAATGATAAGTTTGGCTTCTTATGTACAAATCCTAAGCCCAATTGACATATATTTCTATCTCTCGCATAACCCGCTTAACTTTATGCACTATTCTATTGTTCACTCACTCATCTACATTTATCCAAAGCAACATATCACTTGCATGCATCTTTCCCGAAATTTTTTTCTAAACATCATAAATTTTCTATCTAAAATTGTACAACATGTGACCAAGTATGTACTATGGTTTAGGCTAACATATGCGGTCTATCTCCCACTCTCCAACAACTCTTTTCTCAATTTGATTATCATTTAGGGTTCATTTCTTATCATATAGTTCGGCCTTAATGGGACTTCTAACCTATGAAATCATATATAACTAATTCTAATACACCTAAAAACTCGCCTAAAACTTTCTGAGATTCTCAAGAGAAGTTATTAAAAATTACATTCCTAAAGCACTCAAGGCTATCCTAAACCTTCTTAAATCAACAAAACATATTTTAGAGAAACCACCACTTAGGTATGAAGCACTCAAACTAGGTTTAAGATTATAGCTTCCCAAATCACAAGCCTCCAAAGGCCCTAGAGAAAATTATTAGTAAGAGAAAGTTACGCGAAGCATTACTAAAGGTATTAATAAATAAATAGAATCAATTTAATATCTAAAGTACATTGTATTATACCACTACCCTACAAGGTACATCATATTATATCTACAATTACACCCGCCACTCTCTATCTTAAGAGACACAAGGGCATGATAATGAGTTAGTTGATATTTGTATACACTATTGCACCTACACTAGGAGAACTACATAGAATTCCCTCTCGTTAGGAAGGGGGTGCAATGAAATAATTTGATTGGTTTATATGGGGTTGACCACTAGGGTCAATTCAACTCCACACACACATGAATTTATCCTTTTGTTATCTAATCATGTTCATGAAGTGCTAGTGTATGTATACTAGGGTTTTATCCATTGCAGATCACTAAATGAAGGTGTCACACAGATTCATGAGACCTAGAAATAAATAGTGAAGCTTTTTCCCAAGCCATTGATGACCACCAAAAGTTTAAAATCCCTAACATACACCCGTGATCAGATTGTACAAACCAAGACCATATTGTACTATACCCCAATAGAAATTGCAAGGTTTCATAAAAATTAGTTTGTAATCACAATTCAAGAGACGAAGCACTTCGTATTCTTATCAGTTTATACATCTAGTCCGCGCACCCATATCACCATTGTACCTCTTTGTTCATCTAATAACTCATCCCTCTTTGTTTTTAAACAAAAATTCTATCATTTTATCATCACATACTATAATAATAATTATATTCTTATGTGTATGGTTACCGTTGATTAATTAATTCAAAATATTCTACATGTAACATTCTTACACCTAATACATAAGGAAATAACTCTATATCAAACCCTTATTTATTTAGGGTGTAAACATTTAGTAAACCCAGATTTGTTCAAACCTTTAACTTATTTTTCGTAGGATTTTACCCTAGCTAGAATTTTATTTACAAACCCTATATACCCTAGGGTTTTTCCTTTATCACCGATTGTATGTTTTTCCTTCTCGAGTCAACTCTTTTTTTGTATTTATAGCGTGTGCTAGAGATATTACTTTGTAAGGTCTTAGGGGACAATATTCCTCTAGCCATGTTCTTGCCGCTTATGAGATCACGAGTCAAGATATATTTGATCCCACCTAGGTGTTGTTTACAATGAGCTTTCATAAGTTGATATTGTTCTCATCATCACCCGATGGGAAATTAGTTTCAAACAATTGTTTGGCTTCTCCTAGCTCTAGTTATAATCATAATTTACATGCTATCAAGGGCCACCGTAAGACTTGGGGTTGGATTAAAATTTTTGGATATGTGCCCATCTTGGAATTTGAGTTAAAGGAGTACCATGCCTCCCCTACCATGGAGTATTCATTCTCTTGTGAACCATTTTTCAATTCTGGCCTCACCAATACCTATGATCCATATTCTAATGACAATATTAATGAGTGTGTGGATGAGTATCTTGATGATTGGGATAATAATGGTATACACATTTCACTCAACCCAACTCTTGTTACACCCGACTATTTTTCTAAAGATGATAATATCAATGATTCTATTAATGTTACAATTACTTGTGATGTAGAAACTAACAATTATACATAGGATGCATTTACTTCTACTTCATGTATGAAAAATTATCTCTCTTCTCCCTTCAATGTGACAAGTTACCACAATTGTTACATGTTACATCTAAACATTCTTTGGAAAAAAATTGTCCCTTGGGTGTTTCACATGAAAGACTTGGGACTAATTCTATTGAATATTTCAGTGCATAATCAACCCTACATTACTACAAAATATTATTAGTATGTAAGTACAATGTATATAAAGAAAAGCATCAAAATTCATATAAATTCATCATGAACCTTATAACAAGTGGTGTGTTTGGTCCATTTTGACATAGAAGGGCTTGCGTATCTAAAAGGGATTTTTCCTAATCACCAATTTTCCCTGTATTGATTAAGAAACATTTTTACAGATTTTTGTTTGGTTTGTTTCAAGAAATGTTTTGAATTTGCCTCAAAAATTTTAAAACATTTTATTCTTCTTAATACATCTTTAAAATTATGCAAGACCAATTTTTTCAAGATAAACATTTTCAATCAAATGTCTTGTTGCTTCAAATAATACCTTATCTTTTAATTGTATTCTACCACTAAATACCCAACATTATGTGATCAAAGGTTCATCTTGTCATGTTCTTCTTTCAATGGATCTAATTATAGTTTTCTGTTCGAGTTCGAGCCATACTTGTTTGAATTGGAAATTGATGCACAATTGTTGTCTTAATTACTATAGACTCCACTATTACTCATCTAGTATTTTTATTTAGAGTTTTTACCTCTTAAATTAAGCAAATCACTTAGATTCATTAGGATTGAATTATTTTTCCCTCTAGGTTACATGTTCTTAGCACTAAAATGTGCATCGTAAGGCACATTTTTTTGTCAATTTCATAATTTCAATAGATAATAGGCATCGTTTTGAATGGTGCTTCATCTTAAATGCATAGTACCATACATATTGAGCATGATGTCTAATAGTATGTTTTGTAATGTTTCCTTGCATTATTTTTAATATCTTCTAATCTATTTCAATTAAATACCTTGGTGTTTGTTAGATTATCCTTGGAGGTGTTGGTGTGGGAGCTACATAGTTTATTATTTGTCATGGTGTCAACACTTCAACTATGGAAAGGGGATTCAAGTGTAAGTTAACATTAAACTTTATATGGATATTAACTCTTCTTCATTTGGAATGAGTTTAACTAGTGAGATTATATTGTGTGTGTTATCATTATGCAAATTTAGTGTATCATCGTACTAAAAACTTCATATTAGAAAGATGTTTCATTATATTGTGTTTCTCCATTTGTTTCATCATTAAATACAAATTCATTAACATGTTGGCATATTGTATTTCATCATTCAACAAATATTGATCCAATTATATCCTTTTTGAATATGATTCTAAATTTAATTCCATGGAATTGGGCATGTTATGTTCTACATATTGAGCTTCATTATTGAACAAAAATTGATTAACTCTTATTCCACTTGAAGATGTTTCTAAATTTAATTCTAAAATTGGACACGTTAGTTTCAATAAAAACATTATTTAGCGTAGAAGTACCACAACCTTGCATAAAAGTTATTTTTGGATGTTCTCATATTTATTTTTTTCTTTATTTGTTTTTCTCACTCAACTTCAAGTTTTTCATTTTTATCTCTTTCATTGGTATTTTTGACATCCGCCTAACCTCGTGATCTATCTTTATGATTTGTAATCAAATGAGGATAGAAATCAAACTAAGAATGAGGAATTTGTGATATTTTAGACAATATAATTGAAGAATTTATAGGTTATCACTAAAAACCAGTTTAGAATTTGTAACACAAGTAAATGAAAGAGTAAAATAAGTGAAGGAAACGTAAATTTCATTATTTTTATAAAACTACAAAGGACATACACCCTTTGTACAATTATGCACACCCTATTAGATAAATAAGTAAAAAATGGAAAAAGTTTTTAATGAATTTACTTTTTAAGGAAGGGTGCATACCATTTTAAAATGGCATACACCCTTTCTTTTTTATTTCAAAATTTTCCCCACTTGCTTCCCTGCAAAACAACCATGGTTTTTGGCTTGGAGGATCCAAACCTAAGCCTTAGACCGCACTACACCAACTAACATGTCTTTTGCTAAATTTATAATATTTATTTCTATATTAGGACACATTTAATTTGTCAACTTTATTTATTTTCTAAAAAAAAGGTTTGTAGAGGGGAGAACTAGTTTTTGAATATATAACTTTAAAAAAAAATTAAGGTAAGGGTAAAGGGAAGTTTTTTTCTTTGGGACATTACCTAGTACAAAAAGGATCTGAAAACCTAGATACAATGTAAAGCCCAAAATATCAAACCAAACCAAAATAACGGTGAAGTCTGCAGTAGAAACACAACAAAAATGCATCCAAAACACCCCCAAAAGGGGGAAAGATACAACCATCAACACATACTATTTAAGGATTTTAGCAAAATCCTTCTTCAAATTCTCTATTCCCTTCGTAAATTTTTTTGTAAATTACATTAGAATTTTCAGCCTTAGCCTTATCATAAACCTTACCTTTATCCTTTTTGTCAGTTTTGTTGCGAGGTTACTTTTTAACCTCGCCACAACTTCCGAACATGAAGAGAGAGAAAATCCATAAGAGCTTTGCACATAGATATTATGTCACATTGTTTTTCTCGGATGGCCGCATTCTCCTTTTCCAAGTTTGAGATTTTATGGTTAAACTCTTCCCGAGTAATTGGTGTCCATGTTTCCACCCTCAACTATCAACTTTCAACCCTTACCTCTGTCCCTCAGAGCACATATGTCCTTTCTCAACCAATTAATCATGTCCTTGTGTAGGTCAAGCTCAACTGGATGGTGGAGTATTTGCTCTTGGAAGTCCCTTTAGTGGTTTTACCAAAATACATGAGGCTAAGGGAAGCCAATTCACCCTTGCCAAGATTGAAGGGGGAGGAAGGAACACTCCCGAGTCTTTGGGTTTAATAGTAGAACTAAAATTAAGTGGCATCCTCCTCTATCTTATTGGTGTAAATTGAACTTCAATGGTAATGTTATCACCAAATCACTACACCCTCTAAATGGCTAGAATGTGAATAGGACATTCAATGTGATTAGGTAACATGGGATCACATCTCAAGCTGTGGGACTTGGGCTCAAGGTCAACCTCCGGAGATGGCTAGATTCCTCTTCCTAAACTAAGTGTTATACTACTCCTAGTGTAATAAAATGGTTATCTAGACCTATACTAATATTTTCATGGGCTTTAGGGAAAGAAATTTGCAACAAATAAAGTTATATCAGGGATGGTGATGCACCAAATAAAGGGTATTGCAAGACTTTGGGAAAGATTTTTGAAGAGGGTGTTGTACACCACAAGCCAACTTTTCCTACTATAACTTAGAAAGGGTAAACAAAATACCACAAACTATGAAGTGTGTGTTCCCTTTGTTAAACTCAACTAGACAACAATCTTTTTTCTTCCGGTGAAGAAAAATGAAATTGAGAAGGGTGAACAAAAACCACAACTAAAGCTGTAGGCATAAATCCACCACTAGATAAGCACATAACTCCAAGAACCCGCAATGGAAACTTATTGTGAGAGGCTCTAAACAATTTTGGCACAACCGACGGATCATCGGGTCGTGGGGCGTGCTACTATGAATTTGTGTCAACGAGAAGGGAAAATTATTCTGTAGTGAACAAACCACCACCATACTATATTTCCCTGATCATTGGTGACCTTATGATACATAATTGCATGATCAATTATGGTGCCAGTAGCTCAATCATGCCCAAATAAATTTCAGATGTACTAGGCATACAATATGTGCCCGGTTAAGAGGAGTTGTTTAGTGGATGGAAAATCCGTTAAAATTGTTGGAGTTATCAAAGTACTTCAACTTACCATCCATACATGCCCGAGTTTTCATTCACCCAACACATAGACTCATTAATCTCTCTCCTCTCTTTGCCATCTTCCTATCAAAGATTTCAATGCCAAGATGGGTAGTTAGCTATCGGCCAATTGGTCACATATGATTCTCAAGACTCGATATAGAACCAAACTGACTATAAGGGAGAAACCAATCTGCCATAATCATGTAGAACAATACACTTGCTAATCCTATAAATGTGAATTATACCATCGATGATGTAGAAGAAGAAGATGTTGATCATGAACCGACCACTCTTGTTGAAGAAGTCCCGATATTGTGTTGGATGAAGTGAGTGGAGATCATCAGTATGATCCCTACGCTGACGTATTAGTAGAGGAAGAATTTGCTTTGTTGATGTTGGAAGAGACAGGATTGGGTACATAATGCATTCACACGTAAGGTACAATCATACCACAACTTGTCAAAACACAAAGCAATTTTGAAGTATTGTCGCAATTGCTCTTGACGGCTCGAGGAGTAAGAATGGATCCAGTGCTGGTTTCATGCTAATTTATCTAGAACGAGATAAGTACTTCTCATATTTTCGGTTTCAATTCAATTGCACTAATAATGTTAGTTGAATACGAGGCCCTTGTGTAAGGAATTCAGCTAGCTCAAAAGAAGGAAATCAAAGCCTTGACTATTTTTGGAGACAGTGAGTTAGTTATTCATCAAGTGACGGCACGCAGTGCATCCAAAAATGATCTTTTAAGATCATACAAGAATCGATTCTATGATTTGATTGAACATTTCAAATCTTTTGGGATCCACGATGTTCCTAGAAATCAAAATCATGATGCTGATAGGATTTATACAATTGGCTCACAATCTGACATACCGAAACAAGAGTGGCAATAAGAGTGGTAATATGTCAAAACAATGGTTTGACTTGTATTTTGATAATGTGAGTAGCTAGAAAGTGTTTGATAGTGAAAAAAAATGTCCTTTTCCTACAAGAAGACGTGGAGTTTGTTGTGAAAAACCAAGATAAGCTGTAAGAATCATATGGTGATCAAATCATACAATTGAAAACAAGTAAGCTACCAAAATTTTAGTTACTTTGGAATCCATCTTCAATTCAAATGATCAATCCAAAAGACAAACCTCTAACATGGTAGTCAAAGAAGAATATTTTGAGGAAGTGGAGGTAGAAAATGAGAAGTTTCTGAAGATCGGCAAAGTATGCACTCCCAGAAGAAAAAGAAGCTTTCGGATTGTTCAATGTTGGGGATACTTTCCAAAGAGCCATGGACATGGAATTTAAGGGAATAATCAATGAAATCATCTTGGTTTACCTTGATGATATAATTATATACTCTAAATATGTAGAAGACCACATCACGCATCTAAGGAAGGTTTTCCAAAGGTGTAGGGAATTTGGGGTTTCACTCAATCCTAAGAAATGTTATTTTGTAGTGCATGAGGGAAGTTTTTGGGGCATTTTGTTTTAGCGGAAGGACTATCAATCAATCCAGCCAAGATTCATTTTATTATGTCCTTATCTCTCCCAAGTCACAAGAAGGGTCTCTAAATTTTTCTAGGAAACCATAAATTTTGTGCAGAGATTCATCCCTTAATTCGCAACATTGGCTAAACCACTGACAACCATGCTAAAGAAAAATATGCCATTCTCATGGAAAAAGGAAGGAAGGGAGAGCTTTGAAGCCATCAAAATGGCCATTTCTCAAGCTCCCACGTTGGTGAACCCCAAGTTTGATAAAGATTTTATTCTTTATGCTTTTACAGTTAAGAGAGCATTTTCAGGTATCCTTACCCAGCAAAATGATGATCTGATGGAGTAACCAATTTATTTTTTAATTCAATCCATCAAATACTATGATCTCAAATATTCATTTGTTGAAAAACAAGTCTTTGTGGTTATTCGAGATTTGAATAAATTCAAGCACATGTTGTCCAACAACAAAATTCATCTGATGGTGTCTCATCCAGGTGTCAAGGACTTTTTGTTGAATAAAGAGATGAATGAAAATCATGTTGGATGGATCATGAAGGTGATGGAGTATGATGTACATATCAAAGTTACCAAAATTGTCAGAGGAAAAGGTTTGTGTTAACAACTTGTGCTACAGACATGGAATCAAAAGGTGATGAGGACTTGACGCTCCTAAACACTGATGAAGGTGATGATTAGGTTGACAAATTATCAAAATGAAGAGTTTCCTTTTCTCATGAGTATATCCTGTTAACATAGATAAAAATCAAAGATGAACTTTCCATCTTCATTCTATTCCATATGTTCTGGTAGACAATGTTATCTTTTGAAGGGATTTGAATGATGTTCTCCTTCGTTGCATGGGATCGGAACAGGTAAGTAAGATACTAGAAGAGTTTCACAATGGCCTATCTGGAGGACATTATTCTACACAAAAAAATGCTACCAAGATCATGTGAGCCAATTACTATTAGTCGGATTTATTCAAAGATGCCCATCTCTGGGTAAGGAAGTGTAAGGAATGTGCCCTTTTCACTGGCAAACAGAAGTTGGCAGCTCTTCCACTGCATCCAATCCAAGTGGATCAACCCTTCATTCAATGGGGGTTGGATTTCATTAGAATGATTAATCCTCCATCCAGTGATAGACATAAATGGGTCCTTACTTGCAATAGACTATTTTACTCGATGGAAAGAGGCAAAGTAACATTGAAGGAGAGCAATGAGAAGGCAGTTCTTGATTTCTTAGAAGGTATAATGACAAGGTTGGTGTTCCATTTACAATTATTTCAAGATAACGCAATGGCTTTTCTTGGTCTGAAGTTGAGTGAATGGGTTGTTAAGAATGGGGTCTACCTCAAGACTTCATCTAATTACTATCCGCAAGGAAATGGATTGGTGAGTCTAGCAACAAAAACCTCACAAGGATTATCAAGCGCACTATGGAAACTAATAGGAGGACTTGGTACACACAACTTAAAACTACCTTTATGGGAAGATCGGATCACACCTAAAAGGGCCATCGGAAATTCTCCTTTCATGCTTCTATATGGAAGAGAAGAAAAACTTTCACTCTCCTCGAGTTACCTTCTTTGGAGTTATCTCATCACCTTGAGGTTATGGAGAATGATCCTCGATAGTAAGGTTTTTGAACTCATGGAGTTGGAAGAAGTATGGAACAAGGCTATGAAGACTTTGGAGCAACATCAAGCTCAAGTTAAGAAATATTTTGACAAGAAGGCGTCAAGAATTTTTCAAGAGGGAGATTTAGTTCTCAAATGGGATGAAGATAAATCCAAACCAGGAAAACACGCCAAGTTTGATGCTCTCTAGAGCGGGCCATACATCATCACAAGTTACAAAGAGGTAAATTCATTTCATCTATCCAGCTCAATGGAGAAGAACTGCCCATTCATGTGAATGGGATACATCTCAAAGCTTATTTTTGAGATCATTCCACCCCTGTATAGTTTAGTTAGGTGTTTTCCTCAAGTGCTTATGCACATTGTTATGTGTTGTTGTTTTTTTTTTCCTTGTTATTGTGTTTTGTGTTGTTCTTGCACATTGTATCATCATTGGAAGTTTTCAAGAAGAAGAAGGTACGAGGTTTCAAAATATGTCCAAGATTTCAAGAATGTTGAGTATTTATCGGTTTTGGTATATTTCTATCTAGTATTACTAAAGAGTTTAGGGTCATGTATCACATAAGATCAAATCATCTTTGGTATTCCAATATTGACTCCATGCCCAATGGATGACTTAAGGCTATTGGAATCATGCTTAATAGAAATCATCCCCGAGAGGTCACTAAAAATGTTATCTAATTTTCACACATGGAAAAATTGGACAATGAGGTCCTATTATGATCAAATCAAGACATTGGTCTCAGGGACCCACTTTCCGGTCATCACTAAATAATTAAAATAATTAATAAATTACATAGTGAGATCTCACCTAGAATTGAATGGCACCAAGTTGAGCTCAACTCAGTCAAAGCTCGGGGTCGAGTTGATAGATAACTTGGGTGTCAACTCGGTAGCTAGCTTGGAAATCAGCTCGATGTGTGGTGATCATGGCAGAATAGCTTGGTTGTAAGAGCTCGATGAGAGCTTGGTGTCGATGTGGAATATAGCTCTCGGAGCTCGAGGAAGGAACTGTGTGCATGGCTCACATTGAGCTCGTCAGCATATGCATGGTGCTCATTTGGTGGAGTTTGTTGGAGCTCACCGAGTCAAGAGTCAAAGACACAAAAATGGAGCTCGGTGGTAGGAAGCTCGAGAAACATGGGAGAAAGCAAGCTCGAATTGAGAGCTCGGTTAGAGTTTGATAGGAGGAAGCTCACTCAAGGTGGGTTGATGGGTTTAAATGCCAAGGATGTGGAATTTTGTGATGAATAAGCCATGCCATGATGGTGAGATGATCTCAGATTCTGAGACTCAAGATTTCCACTATGTGGGATCATAGGAAGCATTTCCAAGTGGAAATGTTGGGATGGAAAACCAAGCTAATCTCCCCGTGCTCAGAGCAATGAATATGGGAATTCAAGTGCTGTTTTGAATCGTCAGGTGAGATGTTGGCCAAGTCACAACATGGGTAGTTGGTTGTGCACCGAGTTAAGGGGAAGAGCCCAAGTTTGTTGGCTAAGGAGTTCAGGAGACCTGGTCTAAGCATCGAGCTCTCAATGTAATGCAAGATGGGAATTTTGGCATGCTAGAATATAGGAGCTCGATGTAAAGGCCCCCTGGTGATGTGAAAATGGATCTTCTAAGTTGGTTCAAGCTCACAATTCTCACACAGAAGAGATCAAATGTAACTAAAAAGGATTCATGGGTGACTTAGAAGTCACAGTGCATCTATTGAGCTATGAATGAGCTTGATAATAGAAGAGGAGGATCTGAGATGGTGATTCGAAGGGAAAACTTGATAGCTTAGCTCAGTGACTGAATCATTTGAATGTGTCAAATCGATGTTACAAAGGCTTATGTATCATCCCAACTTGACTGACTTAACATAGCACATGAAACATAGTTGAAGCATGGTGAAAGATATTTTTATGTGGAAGGACAAGTAGGAAAACTCACACTAAAAAGTGGAATTCAATGAGCCTTTCAAATTATGGAGAGGAGATGGAAAATTATAGGGAACTCGGATACAGTGAATCGTGGATGAATGTAAGTTGAGACCATGGGATTTGGAGAATATGTTTCAAATAAGTTAAACCATGAGCATTGAGGTGGGCTAAGCATTGAGATGAGGGTCACAGGCTATGCATGAGGAACCTAATGAGCTTGATACACTTGAGTTTAGGAACTCGAATTCAGGTGAAAGAAAGGCACTTTGAGGTTGGAGATTCATTCTATCTTGAACATGAGATTGATGCACGATGGGCTTAGTCAACCAAGAGGGAGCTCATTTAAATGAATGACTCACCAGGAAGAGAATGAGTTACTGGTGAGGAGACAAAATTCTCATGGTTAAAGGGAATCATTCATGAGAAAACACCAAGTTGGAGGGTTCTAAGCTCATCGAGTTGGCATGGTTAAAACATGAATATGGCATGGCCCATGTGGAGTGATAAATCTCAACTTAGTGAGTGAGTTAAGACCGAGTTGGGTTGCACGCCTTTGGAGAGTTAGGAATGTCGAGTGGAGAAAGCATAAGCATCGACCCATGTTTGAGCTATGAGCTATGAAGCAGAGTTAAAGCCCAAAGAATACGGATGCACGTGAATGGAAGAAAAGATATAGATCTCACTCGCAAGTAGGAGACCCGTTGAGTTGAACCATTCACCGAGTGAGTTTTCATACGAGACAAGATTGCATGGGGGATTGAGTTGGTGAAGGCTCGCTGAAGAGAGTTCTGAGCCAAAAAAATGTGAGAGGATCTCGATGAATGAGCTAAGGAAAACCAAATTACATGGGGTGAGTTCATGGGTCAATGCGTTGGAGATAGAGTTGGTGGTGAGCTCAATGGTGAGTTCATCGAGGGACAACTCAGCTCAAAAGGTGGAGGAGCTCACGCGACCATTCACCGAGTGAGTATGGGGAAAGCAATCTCGATGTGAGGGAGTTTTGAAGAGGTCATGAGGATGGTTCGAGCTAGTGCATGAAGGGTTCAATGGAGCTTGATGCATGAGAAGGGAAACACAATTCATAGGAATAAATGGGAGCTCAACAAGAAGAACTCGAGAGAGCTCGCACATTGGTCGAGATAGACATGGAGAGTGGGCTCGAGTTAGCATAGCTCAGTCGATGTGATGGAAGGAGGAGCTCGACACCAACTCGGTGAGTTGGCTCGTGAGCCAACCACCGAGTTGGTTTTTTTGACCTTTTCTCATGGACCCCCCCCTCTTCAATGCAAACCGGTTTTAGGGGGTCCCACCGAATATTAAATTAAATTTTTAATATTAATTTTATTAAATTAATATTTTATTAAAATATTTTAATAATATTTATTATTATTAAAATATTTTATTTAAATATTCCTTTAATTAAATAAGAGGATTAAGTCAACTGGTCATTAATGGCACATGATGGAAGATTCTTAATGGTTTAACCAACTTTGTAATAAATGAACCATCATGTACCTTCATTTAGGAAGGAATTTATGACTTCTCCTCTTCTTCTCTCACAAAATTATTCTATAAATGTAAGTTGGAAGTTCATTCCAAGGGGTTACACATTGGTTGCAGAACTTAGATGTGTGACACAAGTTGGACAAGTTAGACATCTTAGACAAGTGCATATTTTTCAAGAATCCTCTCTTTCGCAAGTTAGATTTGTGGATTGGGGAACTTTCAAGCCTCCTTTCCAAGATTGTAATGGAAACCATTTCCTCTTTTGAATGTAATGATGCATTGTGCACATTGTTGAAGTAATAAAAGTGTGTGTTTTGTGACTATCTTAGTCCTTTTCATCATCCTATATACTTCTTTGTGCCTTTCTCATGCTTACATAGTACATTGTGCAAGTTTAAGTTTCCATTGTAGGTTCTTGGAGTTTTGTGCTTATCAAGTGGTGGAGTTTTTGCATGTAGTTGAGTTGTGGTGCTTGTTCACCCTTCTCAATTTCATTCTTCTTCACTGGAAGACTGAAATATTGTTTTGTCTAGTTGATTTTAACAAAGGGAACACATGCTTCTTAGTTTGTGGTATTTTTTTACCCTTTCCAAGTTGTAGTAGGTGAAGTTGTCTTGTGGTGCACAACACCCTCTTCAAATTAACCCTTCCTCGAGTCTAGCAAATACCCTTTATTTGGTGCATCACCATCCCTAGTATAGTTTTATTTTTTGCAAATCTCTTTCCCTAAATCCCATGAAAATGTTAGTATAGGTCTAGATAACCATTTTATTACACTAGGAGTAGTATAACACTTAGTTTAGGAAAGAGGAGTCGGCCTTCTCTAGGAGGTTCACCTCGAGCCCAAGTCCCATAGCTTGAGAGGTGATCCCATGTTACCCAATCACACCAAATGTCCTTGTTCACATTCTGGCCATTCGGAGGGTGTAGTGATTTGGTGATAATAAATTTTTGGCATGCCGGTGGGACAAAGAGTTGGTACTTCTCTTCTCACTTACACAAATCAAAGTACTGGTGACTCTATATCTCTGGATTTCAAATCTCAGTGTGTTAACTTATGCAAAGAATTCAAACAAGAGCTTCTTCAAAGAAAGGAAATTATCAGCATATCAAACTATCCTTGTCTCCTCCAAGGAGAAGGAGAAGAGGCATCTCAACATCACCCATTGCAAGCATCACCTCATAGGGGTCATTCAACTCCTCCTTATGGAAGGTTTCCTCCACCAGGAACAATCAACCTCTTGTTGCTATGGTGAGGAACCAAGTTTTTCCCCTTTCAATGTAAAATCCTCTTCTATTGGCTCAATGTGACCCTATACCTGTTGCACACTCAAAATTTTACCCTTCTACATAGGGGAAACTCATATTACTCTAGTGGAACATATTCTTGATGTAGCCAACATTTTTGTGTAGTACATAATATCATGGAGGAAAACATTGTGGTTAGACTTCTTGCTACTTCTTTCAAAGGAAAAGCACTTCAATGGTTTTGAGGGTTAAGTGTTGGTACTATAACCACTTGGGATGAGTTAGGAGAAAAGCTCTGTAAATAGTTTGAAGACAAGAGTGATCACCTGTCACTCTTGGAACAACTCACTACCATAAAGAGAGCTCCCCAAGAATACATGAGTGATTTCAACTTCCGATTCCAAAGGACTTGGAATAGGATTTCGACACTCATAAAGCCTTCTCCAAATAATGCATTCTTGTACTATTTGTGAGCCTTGAATATGATGTAGTGTTATGATCCAGTCCATGGGAGGGACTACACTACTGATGCCTACTGAAGTTTCCATAAGAGTGGAGAATTCCTTGATTCAAGATGGAAAGATAGCTCCATGACCGCCAATGCCATTGTCTCTGGATCTTACAAACACTCAGCCTACCATTGCTCCTATTCCAAGTAGCTTCTCAAGAAACTAGTTCAGTCTACCCCCCCCCTTCAAATGATCTATTTGAAGTCAAGTCACTATTGTGCAAACTTTTTGGGAATGAGCTCATTGCACTCAAGAGGAAAAAATTTCAATATAATCATCCATACCAGCCACAAAATCAGTAGTATCAAGCTAACCATCCTCCTTTTCAAGGGAACAATCAACCTCAAAATCAAACTACAAGTCAAGTTGTGAATGTTAGGCCTTTGAAATTTTAGAACCCTCTTGCTTGCTAGCTCATCTAGAGCCATAGTACCTATCTAGAATAATCTAGTTCAAGACTATGAATGGTGTTATCCTTGTTCTCAACCCCACAATCAAAATATTTTCCCAATGGAGTTCTTAGCTAGCCCTTATGGTTCAAAGTATATTCCCCTCTAGAGCCAACAAAAAAATTCATCTACACAGGAAATATCAGATCAACCATAAGCACTGAAGAAACCACTTTGTTAAATTGGAAAGTAGATATTTTTGTGGGTTGAATATAGATTCCTCATCAGTGGTGGAAAACACTCATTCCAAAAAGAGAGAAATGGAATCTCAACCTTCAAATCAATCAAGCATCCACTTCACAACCTCAGCCACAAGTGGTGGTTGATAAAGATGTGGGAAAGAAACCACTAAAAACACATATGCTAGCCAAGTTGTAAGAAAAGAAGGTTGTTTTGGGCATCATGGTGCCCAACAAGCACTTTCAAAAGAGGATTCTAATGCCCAAAGAAATGTCAGCAAAGTAGGAGCAATTCCCTTTAGTATTGTAGAAAAATGAAGAAGACCAACTTGAGTGTTACTATGTGGGATGCACTCTCAATTCCTTCTCAAAGAAACTTGTTGCGAGAGGCTCTAAAAGTTTTGGTACAACCGATGGATCATCGGGTCGTGGAACAAAAACTGCTACAAATTTGTGTCAACTGAAGAAGGGAAAATTATTCCTAAAGTGAACAAACCACCACCATTCTATATTTCCTTATCATTGGTGACCATTTGGTACATAATTGCATGATCGATTTGGTGCTAGTAGCTGGTCATGCCCAAACAAATTATAGATGTACTAGGCATACAATATACACCAGTTGTAAGAGGAGTTTTTCAGTTGGATGGAACAACATTAAAATTATTGGAGTTATCAAAGGACTTCAACTTACCATCCATGCATGCCCTTTTTTTCATTCACCCAAGACATATCAGTCATTGATCTCCCTCCTCTCTTTTCCATCTTCCTATCACGAGATTTCACTGCCAAGATGGGTGGTTATCTATCGGCCGATTGGTCACATATGATTCTTAGGACTCGATATGGAACCAAAGTGACTATAAGGGAGGAACCAATCTTCCATAATCATGTAGAACCCTACACGCTAGTCCTATAAATGGGAATTATACCATCGGTGATCCTAGAAGAAGAAGATGTTGATCATGAACCGACCACTCTTGTGGAAGAAGTCCCGATACTTGTGTTGATGAAGTGAGTGGAGATCATCAGTATGATCCCTGTTGATGTGTTGGAAGAGGAAGAAGTTGGTTTTTTTATTTTTGGAAGAGATGGGATTGGGTACATACATTCATGAAGAAGGTATGATCATACCACAACTTGTCAAAACACAAAACAATTCTAAAGGACTGTGGAAATTGTTCTTCGATGGCTCGAGGAGTAAGAATGGATCTGAGTGTTGGTGTCATGTTAATTTCTCTAAGAAGGAGATAAGTACTTCTCATCTTTTTGGTTGTAATTAGTTGCACTAACAATGTTGTTGAATATGAGGCCCTTGTGTAAGGAATTCAACTAGCTCAAAAGAAGGGAATCAAAGCCCTGACTATTTTTGGAGATAGTGAGTTAGTTGTTCATCAAGTGATGACACACAGTGCATCCAAAAATGATCTTTTAAGATCATACAAGAACCGAGTCTAGGATTTGATTGAATATTTCAAAGCTTTTGGGATCCATGTGGTTCCTAGAAATCAAAATCAAGATGTTGATAGGCTTGCTACAATTGGCTCGCAATACGACATACCTATTGATATCATGAAAGAAGGGAAATATCCATCAAAATGGTGGTTTGACCTGTAGTTCCTGATAATGTGAGTAGTTGAAAGTGTTTGATAGTGACAAAAAAATTGTCCTTTTCCTACAAGAAGAGGTGGAGTTTTTTACTGCAAAAAATCAAGATAAGTTGCAAGAATCATATGGTGATCAAATCATACAATTGAAAAGAAACAAGCTACCAAAAGGTTTAGTTACTCTGGAATCCATTTCAATTTCAGATGATCAAGCCAAAAGACAAAGCTCTAACATGGTGGTCAAAGAAGAAGATTTTGAGGAAGTCAAGGTAGAAAATGAAAAGTTTTTAAAGATCAAAAAAAGTATGCACTTCCGAAGAAAAAAAATCTTTCATCAAACTTTTTTCAAGAGTATCATGACATTTTTGTGTGGAGCTATAAAGACCTGTGTGGTTTTGATCCAAGTCAGCACAACATACCATCAAACTGGATCCTAATGCCAAGCCAATTTCATCAAAAACAGAGGCCAATTAATCCCAAAATTGAGCCACTAATGAGAAAGGAGCTAACCAAACTCATCGAGGCTGTATAATTTTTCCTATCAAGCATTCCTCTTGGGTAGCCAATTTGGTCCCTGTAAGGAAGAAGAACAGAGAGATTGTTATGTGTGGACTTTAGGGATTTGAACCATGTGCCTCATTGAAAGACCATTATCCTCTTCCATCAATGGAGAAAATCCTTCAAATGGTGGTAGGAGCTCAAATATTTTCTTTTCTCGATGGATATTTGGGTTACAATCAAATTCTGGTCCAAGAATCGATCAATTCAAAATGGCTTTCACTACCAAGTGGGGCACGTATGCTTACAAAAAATGCCATTCGGATTGTCCAATGTTGGGGCTACTTTCCAAAGAGCCATGGACATGGCATTTAAGGGACTAATCAATGATATCATTTTGGTTTACCTTGATGATATAATTGTATACTCTAAGCATGCAGAAGACCACATCACGCATCTAAGGAAGGTTTTCCAGAAGGTGTAGGGAATTTGGGGTTTCACTCAATCCTAAGAAATGTATTTTTTAGTGCATGAAGGGAAGTTGTTTGGGGCATGTTGTTTTAGTGGAAGGATTTATCAATCGATCCATCCAAGGATTCATTTGATTATGTCCTTATCTCTCCCAAGTCACAAGAAGGGTCTCAGAGTTTTTGGGAACCATAAATTTTGTGGAGATTCATCCCTCAATTTGCAACATTGGCTAAACCATTAACAACCACCATTTGAAGAAAAATATGCCATTCTCATGGACAAAGGAAGGAAGGGAGAGCTTTCAAAGCCATCAAAATGGCCATTTCTCAAGCTCCCACGTTGGTGAACCCTAGGTTTGATAAAGATTTTATTCTTTATGCTTTTTGTAGGTCAAGAGAGCATTTTAGGTATCCTCACCAAAAAAATGATGATCTGATGGAAACCAATTGCTTTCTTTAGTCAATCCCTCAAATACTATGAGCTCAAATATTCATTCATTGAAAAAAAAGTCTTTGTGGTTATTTGAGATTTGAAGAAATTCAAGCACATGTTGTCAACAAAAAATTCATCTAATGGTGTCTCATCAGGTGTCAAGGAATTTTTTTTGAACAAAGAGATGAAAAAAGCATGTGTTGGATGGATCATGAAGGTGATGGAGTATGACGTACATATCAAAGTTACCAAACTTTTTAGAGGTAAAGGTTTGTGTCAAAAACTTTTTATAGACATGGAATCAAAAGGTGATGAGGATGTGATGCTCCTAAACACTTGATGAAGGTGATGATCAAGTTGACTGGTTATCCAAAATGAAGAGTTTCCTTTTCTCAGAGTATATCCTGTGAACATGGATAAAAATCAAAGATGGAATTTCCATCTTCATTCTATTCCATATGTTCTGGTAGATAATGTTCTCTTTTGAAGGGATTTGAATGGTGTTCTCCTTTGGTGCGTGGGACCGGAATAGGTAAGTAAGATACTAGAAGAGTTTCACAATGGCCTATCTGGAGGACATTATTCTACATGAACAACTACTACCAAGATCATGTGATCTGGTTATTATTGGTGGATTTGTTCAAAGATGCCCATCTCTGGGTAAGGAAGTGTAAGGAATGTGCCTTTTTTCACTAGAAAAGAAAGTTGGCAGCTCTTCCACTGCATCCAATTCAAGTGGATCAACCCTTTGTTCAATGGGGTTGGATTTCATTGGAATGATTAATCCTCCATCCAGTGATGGACATAAATGGGTCCTTACTGTACAATGGACTATTTTACTTGATGGAAAGAGGTAGTAGCATTGAAGGAGAGCAATGAGAAGGTAGTTCTTGATTTCTTAGAAGGTATAATGACAAGGTTGGTGTTCCATTTACAATCATTTCAGATAATGCAATGGATTTTCTTGGTCTAAAGTTGAGTGAATGGGTTGTTAAGAATGGGGTCTACCTCAAGACTTCATCCAATTACTATCCACAAGGAAATGGATTGGTTGAGTCTAGCAAAAAAAAAACCTCACAAGGATTATCAGTGCACAATGGAAACTAATAAGAGGACTTGGCACACACAACTTAAAACTACTTTTGGGAAGATCAGATCACACCTAAAAGGGCCATCAGAAATTCTCCTTTCATGCTTGTATATGGAAGAGAAGAAAAACTTCCACTCTCCTTGGAGTTACCTTCTTTGGAGTTAGCTCATCAGCTTGAGGTTATGGAGAATGATCCTCGATAGTCAAGGTTTGTTGAACTCATGGAGTTAGAAGAAGTATGAAACAAGGCTATGAAGACTTTGGAGCAACATCAGGCTCAAGGTTAAGAAATATTTTGACAAGAAGGCATCTAAAAGGAATTTTCAAGAGGGAGATTTAGTTCTCAAATGGGATGAAGATAGAGCCAAACCAAGAAAACACACCAAGTTTGACGCTCTCTGAGAGTGGGCCATACATCATCACAAGTTGTAAAGAGGTAAATTCATTTCATCTATCTAGGCTCAATGGAGAAGAACTTCCCATTCATGTGAATGGGATACATCTCAAAGCTTTCTTTTGAGATCATTCCACCCCTGTATAGTTTAGTTAGGTGTTTTCCTCCAAGTGCTTATGCACATTGTTGTGTGTTGTTGTTCTTTTTCTTTCCTTGTTGTTTGTTTTTGTGTTGTTCTTACACATTGTATCATCATTGGAAGTTTTCAAGAAGAAGAAGGTTCAAAGGTTTCAAAGAGTTTCAAGATTTCCAAATTTTCAAAATGTTTCATTCAAAATTCATGTTTTCTATAGTGTCAAATATTTTTTTCTATATTTTTCCTTCTAGCATTACTATCATGAAGATTCAAGATCAATTCAAGGGATTTCATGTATCATAGAAGATCAGATCATCTTTGGGATTCCAATATTGACTCCATGCCCAATGGATGACTTAAGGCTACTGGAATCATGCTTAGTAGGAAATCATCCCGAGAGGTCACCAAAAATGTATCAATTTTACACACATGGAAAAATTGGACAATGGGGTCTTATTATGATCAAATCAAGACATTGGTCTCAGGGACCCACTTCCGGTCATCATGGAGATAAATAATTAAAATAATTAATAAATTGCATAGGTGAGCTCACCTAGAATTGAATGGCACCAATTTGAGCTCAGGTTTTAAATTAGAGTCTTGGGGTTGAGTTGATAGATAACTTGGTGTCAACTGGTAGTAACTGAGCTTGAAATCAACATTTCGATGTGTGGTGATCTGTTTCAATAAATAGCTCAAGAAAAAGAACTCAATGAGATCTAAGGGTGTGATGTGAAATATAGATATCATTGAAAGATCTCAAGGGAAGGAACTCAGTGCATGGCTCACATTGAGCTCATCGGCATATGCATGGTGCTCATTTGGTGGAGTTTCATTAGATATTCATCAAGTCAAGAGTCAAATCATCACAAAAATGAGGAGCTTGGTGGTAGGAAGCTTGAGAAAATGGGAGAAAGATTGGTCATGTAGAATGAATAGATGAGGTTTAGAAGGTTTGATGGGAGCTCGATCAAGGAGGTTTTAAAGTTTAAATGACATGAGGATGTGGACTTATGTGATGAATAATCCATGCATGATGGTGAGATGATCCTCGGATTCGAAAAGACTCAAGATTTTCACTATGCTGAGAGGGGATCATAGGAAGCATTCCAAGTGGAAATGTTGGGATGGAAAACCAAGCTAATCCCCTCGAAGTCATGAAAGAGAAATGACATGGGAATTTAAGTCTATTGCCAAAAATGTCATGGAATAGAAATGTTGGAAGTGCAAAAATGATGGTTAGGGTTATGGTAGTGTGCAGTCAAGATGGAGAAGAAGCCATTAAAGTCAAGTTGATTGGCTAAGGAGTGAAGAGATGGAGCTAAAAGCATAGAGCTCTCAATGCAATGCAAGATGGGAATTTTTATGGCAAGGTAGGATATAGGAGCTGATGTAAAGGCCATGAAAATGAGAAATGTGAAAATGGATCTGCTCAATGGTTGACTTGGTTCAAGCTCACAATCTACACACAAGAAGAGATCAAATGTAACTAAAGAAGGATTGAGTGACTTGGTGATTTGAGAAGTCATCAAGATCATCAAGCAAATCATGAATGAGCTTGATGGAAGAAGAGGAGGATCGAGATGGCGATTAAAAGGGAGAACTTGATATCTTGCTCGAGTGATGAATCATTTGAATGTGTCAAATCGATGTTACAAAGGAATATGTATCATTCCCAATTGATTTACGCATGAACATAATCGAGGCATCATGAAATATCTTTTTATGTGGAATGAAAGTGGAAATCAACTAAGAGAGTGAACTGAGCACTTTCAAATTATGTGAAGGAAAAAATGAGATGAGCTAAAAAATTTGAAACAGTGATGTCCATGAGGAGATTGGAAAATGAGTCTGTGTGATGATCATGTGATGAATGTGAGTTAGAGAATCGGATCAATTCATACATGGATGATGAGTATGTGAGTCAAATAGATGAGTTAAACCATGATTAGGGAGATGAGATTGAGATCTGATGAGTCATGTTTCAAGTCTACAAGATGAATGGGGTGGGCCTGATCAAAGAGTGGCATAGGATATGAGGAACCTAATGAGCTCGATCATACTGACACAACTGAGAATTCATGAGAAAAAGAAATGACACTTAGTTGAGTTCATTCAGGTCATGGATTCATTCACGATGGATATGGTTTGAACACGAGATTGATGCATTCGATGGGCTAATGAACCAAGAGGGAGCTCAAAATTTGAAAACTCATCAAGAGTGAGAATAGAGCATGAGTTACTGTGAATGAGGAGACATGAATCATCCGAGAAGTCAGGGAAAACACTAAGTTGGAGGGTTGATGGAAAGCTCATCAAGTAAATGTGATTAAAACAATGAAATGGTCGGCCCATGGAGGTAAAGAGTGATAAAGGCTCAACTCGGTGAGCCGAGTTAAGGTGAGGCAAAGGTTACAGTTGGGAATGGTTAGAATGTCATAGTGGAAGAAAAAGCATAAGCATCGACCCATGTTTGAGCTATGAGCTAGGAAGCTTGGAGTTAAATCATAAAATAGATCATGATGAATGGAATGGAAAGAAAGAGAGATCTCACACGTGAGGATTCAACCTAGTGATCGAGTTGAACCATTCACCGAGTGAGTTAATATACATGACGATGGAATGAGCTTACATGGGGGATCGAGTTGGTGAAGGCTCAAGAGATTTCATGAGAGAGCAAGTCAAAGAGAAATGAGAGCTCAAGGTAAGTGAAAGCATCAATGAGATAAGTGAGTAAAGCCAAAATTACATGGGGTGATTTGTGGTTCAATGATGTTGGAAGAGATTGATCAATGATGAGCTCAATGGTGAGTTCATGAGGGACAACTGAAGCTCAAAAGGTGGATTAATCATCATCGGCATGAGCACATCGAGTGAGTATGAGGGAAAGAAAATGATATTTGATGCAATGAGGATTGAGTGAAGAGGTCGTGAGGATGGTTCAGAGCGAATGTGAAGGGTTCAATGGAGCTTCGATGCATGAGAAGGGAAAAAACAATTCTGCAGGAATAAATGGTGAGCTCAGCTCAACAGAAGAACTCAACTGAGAGAGCTCAGCACATTGGCTGAGATAGACATGGAGAGTGGGCTGAGTTAGCTCATAGCTCTGTTGGTGATGTGATGGAAAGAGGAGCATGAACCAACTGTCGGTGAGTTGGCTGGTGAGTGAGCCAACCACCGAGTTGGTCTTTTTTGACCTTTTCTCATAGACCCCCCTCTTCAATATAAAAAACAGTTTTAAGGGGTCCCACTTGAATATTAAATTAATATTTTTAATATTAATTTTATTAAATTAATATTTTTATTAAAATATTTTAATAATAATATTTATTATTATTATTAAAATATTTTATTTAAATATTCCTTTAATTAAATAAGAGGATTAATTCAAATTGGTCATTAATGGCACATGATGGAAGATTCTTAAGTGGTTCAACCAACTTTGTAATAAATGTTAACCATCATGTACCTTCATTTTAGGAAGGAATTTATGACTTCTCTCTTTTCTCTCACATAATTCTTCTATAAATGTAAGTTGGAAGTTCATTCCAAGGGGTTACACATTGGTTACAAAACTTAGACATGTGACACAAGTTGGACAAGTTAGACATCTTAGACAAGTGCATATTTTTCAAGAATCCTCTCTCTTCTACAAGTTAGCTTTGTGGATTGGGGAACTTTCAAGCCTCCTTTCCAAGACTGTAATGGAAACCATTGCCTCTTTTGAATGTAATGATGCATTGTGCATGTTGTTGAAGTAATAAAAGTGTGTGTTTTGTGACTACTATTAGTCCTTTCATCATTATATACTTCTTTTTTGCCTTTCTCATGCTTGTAGGTACATTGTGCAAGTTTAAGTTTCTATTGCAGGTTCTTGGAGTTTTGTGCTTATCAAGTGGTGGAGTATTACACATGCAAGTTGAGTTGTGGTGCTTGTTCACCCTTCTTAAGTTTCATCCTTCTTCACTGGAAGACCAAAAGATTGTTTTGTCTAGTTGAGTTTAACAAAGGGAACACATGCTTCTTAGTTTGTGGTATTTTGTTTACCCTTTCTAAGTTGCAGTAGGTGAAGTTGGCTTGTGGTGCACAACACCCTCTTCAAACAACCCTTCCCAAAGTCTAGCAACACCCTTTATTTGGTGCATCACCATCCCTAGTATAGTTTTATTTCTTGCAAATCTCTTTCCCTAAAGCCCATGAAAATGTTAGTATAGGTCTAGATAACCATTTTATTGCACTAGGAGTAGTATAACACTTAGTTTAGGAAGAGGAAGTTGGCCTTCTCGGAGGTTCACCTTGAGCCCAAGTCCCCATAGCTTGAGAGGTGATCCCATGTTACCTTATAGGGAAGACAATAGATTTGTGGACCACTTTCCAAACCATGGTGTTAATGCAACATGCTATAATAATTGTCATAATAGGGAGGATGTTCCCATCATTTTTCATGCCACCATTCAAAATGATGAGGACAATCCAAATTAGGTCCTTTATTATTATCCCTCGTATAGTGTAGATCAGGCAATTTCTTAACATGCATTATCATCAATGGTTTCTTTCGACACTAGTCATATGTCCCGCCTTCTGTTTCACAACCTTCTTTACCTCGCTATTGTCAAAGGCACGGTGACTTCTTCCTTTAGTGTATTTTGGCTTACATTTTATTTGAAGTCATAAGAAGTCACAGGGGAAGTATGACGGTCATGGGGGTGACATCTATCATGTTGAACCTATTTGCAATAGAAGCATGGAATTTGGAAGTATGATGGTCTTAAATGGGGTGGACATTTGTCATGTTGAAATTTCTATGGAGTTTGCGAAAAATGAAGTCAATGGAGTTTGGATGTTGAGCTTTAGGACATCTTAAATATCTTCAAATGGAGGCATAAAATTCTCTACAAAAATAAGTTTGGTCATGTGAAGGAGGAAAGGAATAAGTTCGTGGATATTTCTACATTTACGATACCCCATATTTAGCGAAGTTGGAGTTTACTAATGAAAAAACGATGGAGGGGAATAACAACATTATTATCACCTTGTCCTCCTTGATAAAATTTTTGGAAAGCTTTTATGAGCCTCCCTTTTAAATTTTTCATTCTCTAGAGCATTCTATCAAATTGGTTTTAGTGGGGAAGAAGGTTTTCCCATTTCATGGGCTATCATTCTTCTTTTTGCAATCATTTTGAACTCTCTCATCCTAACCCTTCCTCTTCCCTTCATCCCCATGTGGTTGGGCCCTCTTCACTCCCTCCCCTTCGATTTGATTTCTAAAAGGAGACCTAGCATTGATCCTCCCAACTAAATTAATATTTTATTAATTTATTTCTACAAAACATACATCTTTACGGTTCATATATATAATGTTACGAAAGTGTAATAACTTTTAGATGGTTAATCAACTTTTTATAAAACTTATATCTCAACAATTTGCATATCATTTCCTACTCTTTCAAAAAAACAATTAATGAATTTAAGCCCAAACAATTTGTCCATAGACTTGCAGATATCATTTTTCGACTTTCTTTATTTGTAAAATTAATTGTTAACAAATATAAATGTAAAATTGAGAAAAAAAAATCTCAATAATTTTTCTATTTGCATATGTGATTTCATACAAAATTCCTTCATTTGCTCAAAAAACAATGTGTCTCTAAACATGCACTTTTGTTATATTTTCAAATAAAACACCATGTCATTATCAAATATGCATTTATTCTACATACTTTCTCATCTTGCTATTAATTATTTTTATATACTTAGATACTAGGTTCATAATGTTATAATTCATCTTCTTACATTATCATAAAATTGTTTTTCCAAGTGTGTCTAAAAGTCTATCAAAGTTTGAATATTGTTGTTTTCGAAAGAAAATGTGGCCACTTAAGACCCCCATTATCCTACATCTACACTTTTTTTACATTTATTTCAACGTTCTACTAATTAAAAAAGAATATTTTTAAAAGTAAAGACCTTTTGCTACTATTTTTGAATGAATTTTAATTTTAATGGTTAATATTATGGTTGTTTATTTTCTAAAATGATAATAAACTTAAATTTACATTTAATTTAGGTGTGATGGTATTTCAAGTTGTTTATGAATGTTTCGATGTTATGGTTTTTAGATATATAACTCACGCCAAATGTCACTTTTATATTGCATTACATGTCAACCTAGTTGAATCCAAGGTTATTTGCATTAGAGTACTGAACTCTAAAGGTAATTACATCATATGTAATAAATTGTTGTTATTTACTTAAACAATTTTTTTAAAATGTTAGCTTTGGCATGTCTCCCCTACTATAGTAAACTAAATTATTTGTGTCGAATAATAAAATGATGTTTTTGCATCATGGACCAAAAAATAGTAGAAGAAATTGTCAAAATGAAAAATTGTGATGCAAAAAATGTGGCAAATTTCATCAAAATCTATTAGTGCATATGCTCAATCAATTCAATAATACGAATCCTTCTCTTAGCACAAAGCATTTCAAAACACTAATTTTGGATAGTGAATAAACTTTGTGCTTGATTATATGATTTAGGAATACTCTTGTATGCTTTGGAGTGTTTAGGACATGTATAACTATGGTAGAGATTATCTTCAAAGTGATAAATGCCCATTTTGAGTGATTAGGAATGTGTACATAACCTTTATGGTTTTATTTATATATAAGGAGATGATTTCCCATACAAGATGACCCTAGTTCAAACTTAATCCAACCTAAAAAAAAGTGCTTAGATGGAAAAATGATTGTTTGGGTAGAGGGAGATGGTATTTGGGACCATTGATCTTGATCTTCTTCCAACGATGACAAAAAGGGTCGGTATGGGAGGATGTGAGTCTAGATAGGTGAATTAGGTGTCCTAAACAAAGTGAATTGATACTAAGAGTGTTAAAATTGAAATTTGAGGTGTCAAATGTGATGTAACATAGAGTGAAGGGGAAAGGTTTGTCAAAAAGAGCTTAATGTGCACTAAAGATCTAAGTGTCCAAAAAGATGTCAAAATTGATGTTGTAATATGATTTTCATAAAAAACTTAGGTGTCTATAGAAATTAACATTTTTAAAAACATGATATGTAATAAGATACATATTTATCATTATACCAAAGATTTTTGCATTAAAAGGGCGATAACCGAGATCATACCAAGCCAAGAACTCAAATGCTAATAAAACATCACGATCAATAAGATGAAAGTAATTGTCCAAAATAAATTTACATAAACCTTTGCAAACAAATTAGCAAAAATATCATATATTATTATGGAACTCATTGAAATACAATGAGAATGGGCCTTGCTTATATAGGCAAGGAATAACAATCTAAGAACCATTAAGGTCATAGATCAAGTCATAAATCAAGGAAAGAACTAGTCATCAAAGAACTAGTCAAGACCATAGATTTAGGAAATAACTAGACATCAAGGATCTAATCAATACCATAGATCAAGGAAAGAACTATACCTAACAACTAGATAATATCCCCTAATATCTAAATAAGATAAAAAAAATATCCACACACATAAGTGGGTGAGAAAAATACAATAAAGATAAATAAAGTACCTAGGTGAACATGAGCTAAGGTAAATACCTACTCTAACACCCCCCTCAAGTGAAGCTAAGGGCCCAAAATAAAAGTGGCATAGCCACAGTATGAGTCCCGAAAACTAGGCCTAATGAGGTAATCATGTATAATAACTATGAAAAAGGGACACCGCAAGGAACCCAAAACCCGAATAATAAAGTAGAGAGAGAAAACCCGTTGCAAGGCATCCCATGAAACTCGGCTCAAAAAACTCATACAATGCTGAAGAAGTTTGGTGTGCATTGTGGTCTAAATCCACTACTTGATCACAAAACTCAAAAACAAACTGACACTGGGCTTCACTAGAATAGCTCCATACAAGGAGATTGTCAACGAAGTGATGTCGAAAGTGTAAATAAACACCAAACATAATTCGATCAACTGCTGTAAATAGGTGTGCCATGATCCAAGAACAATAACCAAAGCAACAAGGCAAGGACACAAAATCCAAAGTGTCACGATCCAAGAAAAGCCAAGGTAATAAGGCAAGGACACAAAACCCGAAGACAAACATAATTCGATCAACTGCTGCAAATAGGTGTGCCACGATCCAAGAACAATAACCAAAGCAACAAGGAAAGGACACAATATCCAGAGTGTCACGATCCAAGAAAATCTAAGGTAACAAGGCAAGGACACAAAACCTTGAAGAAGCGGGATCAACACCACACCCTCCCATACTGTTGAATGGGTGGAGTGACACTACAAATATGTATGAGTTTTCAAAACAACTACTCAAACACTTTGAAAAATAACATTGGGTTTCACCATAATAGCTCCCCACAAGAGAGATTGTCAACATGCCTAAAAGTGTCAAAAATACATATATAAAATCTCTCAACAAATAAGAGAGATACACTACACTGCTAAAGAAAAATACTCAAAACAAGGAGCATTACAAATGAGAAGGTATAAAAGAGGAACAAGCGGCCAAATGGTGGAAAAGCCACGCTTGTAGATTCCTCTCAACGAATGTCTATGTCACCACCACGAGTGATCAGATATCTACCACAAATCAACATGGATGGATGAAGAAGATGTTTACATATGACTTGGGGAAAAATGCACAATGGGTGCATGAAAAGGAACATCAAAATGTGTGTTAGGTTGATCATGCTTGATAGTTGAAATCTCAGGTTTCTCAAGCCTGAGTGAAGGTGCAAAACTCATGTGTTGCTCATGATCCTTGGAAAGAGTTGAGTGAACAAAAATAGGAGCTCTGTCAATGTGTGATCCCAATGAAGTACCTTCTCGAAAACCAATTCCATGGCGAGAATTCCACTTAACATGTGGAATAGGGGAAACAATACCCTGTGAATATCTGCCAATACCTCCGCCAGTGAAACCCATAGAATGGAGCATGCGAGAACCAAATGTAGTGGTATGCTTCTCAAAAGAGCCATGCATGTGAGCAGAAGTAGGATACACAACATGTGTAATTGCAATAGGCACAGATGAAGAAGAACATGTAGTAACAAGCCTAATAGGCTTAAGAGCATTAGGAGCAAGAGCAGGCTCAAAAACTGGCAGATCAAGGTCAGTGGGTACAAGAGCAATAGTTGCAAGTGGACTAGGAGCATGGATATGATTGTCCACAATATGATGGCAATGTTGCAAGCTAGCAAGTTTTTGTTGTAGGGAGTGTATTAGTGTATCCTTATCGTGAATGAGTGCTTGTAGAAGAGAATTTCACTTCTTGAGTGATCTATTTTCTTCCACAAATTTTACAATATCCTCCTAAAGTTCGCACACTTCGGAGAAAATCATATTATTCTTAGAATCCATGATAGATACAAGAATGCAACTCCCAAAATTTTAGGACATCGGACTCAACCAAAATTGCATCCACAAGTGATTACAACACCCCTCCATATTTGGCACTTTATAATGAGTGCATGTTACAATATGGCACTTTAAAATTATAGTGTGATTCTCAAAATAAATATTTCCAATAGAAAGAGCATGAAAAAACAAACATTTTACAAAACGACACTCAAAACCAAGTTGCCGATAAAAAGATACAAGCTTTACAAGTTTATGCTCTATTATTTATTTTAGTTGCCACTAAAACAAAATAAAATGCTCTTGCCTTCACCACACAAATAAAATTAAAGGGCGCTGGAGTTAAGCACCTACTAATAGGAATCACAATCTTAAGCCCTCATATGACTAGGGGCTAAGGATTTCAATTATCCCCTAATATTTAAATAAGATAAAAGAAATATCCACACACATAAGTGGGTGAGGATAAATACAATAAAGGTAAATAAAGTACCTAGGTGAACATGAGCTAAGGTAAATACCTACTCTAACATGCATTGAAAGCATGGCATGAGAGAATAAAATCCTATATATTGATTAAACAAAAGTGTATGCATGTCCATGATAATATATATTACACATATATTTAACAATAATATCTACAATGAATAACTAGGGATTATAGAGTATGACTCTAAACAAAAATTCAATGGTAGATATATTAAAAATACAATTTTGGAAAGCAAACCAAGGTTGAAAATAAGAAATTTAGAATGACCTAGGACTTGAAATTAGCAAAATGATACCTAACACAATGATATCTAGGGCGATGAAATGGTATAAACACTAATTTTGTTACATAAATTTAGGTTTAACACTATGCGGACAAGAGCTAAACTATGAGAATGAATATAACAATTAGCTTAAGCAAAATCAAATCTATCACAAATTTTAGCAAGACCTAACTAGAAGACTACAAAACATGCAAGATAATCCAAATTCACCAAAATGTGCTATGAATAAACGGTGTCAACACTAAATGTGTAATAAACACCCATAACACATGAAAATGCACACTCGCACACACACTCACACATACACCCGCACACGCACACACACGCACACATGCATGCACCCGTACACACACACGTGTACGCATGCACGCAATGCACCCGTACACACACACACGAATTATTTGTGCCTACAAAAATATTAACTAACAAATCAAAGTTAATTAATTCTTTGCAAATGAAAGCGGTAATGAACATAAAGGAAGGATTTAAGCTTATCTATTTCACAAGAGTGATTGAAATACAATTAAAAATTTTGACAACACAAACCTATGTTTTAAGGGTAAACATATAGAACCCAACAAACTCGTAACAATCAAGGCACTTAGTCTAAAACATGGCGTCCAGAAAGTTCATTATCTAGAATGAGAAGTGACATTCCATATCAAACTGCTCTAATCTATAATTTCTTTGACAATTATATTCATTTGTTTTTGTCTTGTAAAAACCTCACTCATTTTTTTGCAAACTTTGCTATCATCTCTAGGAAATCAACATTCCTCTTTAAACCTTAATTGGGTTGTTAGATGTAAAACCATAAGGAAATCATAATATGCTTTAGTTTCTTTGTTACACTAGGAAATAATTAAGCTATACTAATATTTTTCAAAACCCTTTATAATGTACAATATCGAAGACAACATGCTAAGAAAAAAGTAATGATTCTTTATCTCGGAAAACAAGGGCAACTTCGATGTGTCTCTACTATGAACTTCAATCCTACAATGATTGCTTGATTCTACAAAACTTTTATAAATTCTCAATAATGGTCTTTTCTAAATTTTTCTTGAAGACTTCTTGAATGCTTTTATAAAAATGGATGTGTCTCTAGATAGATCTCTCATGACTAAATGAACTAGAGTGCTTGATTATTTAAAGACAATTGAAAAATCAAATTAGTACTCCATTGGCACACAAGTTGATCTCCAATGATAAAAAAAAAGTGAAGGCATGATCTAAGGGTCATAGAGGCCAAATTTGGGAAGGGCCCAAGACAAACTCCTAAGGATGTGCTTTTCATATTCTTGACAAAAAGAGCTAATAATAATGCATGATAAGGTAGGGGTGAGGTATTGATGCAAACTATTTGGGTTCATGAGCAATCCTACTTTACCCAAAAATAATTATAGTTAGAAGATAAAGTTTTGTGCAATGTCGCACCACTCTTAAGCAAATTGTGCAAAAATCCATTGCTAATAATTTTGAGAAAGTCAACAAATCCTATCTAAAGCCATGTAAGACTATGAATTTTGCATAAGCTTGCCCAAGCCACACAAGATTATGAATGTCCACAAGTTTACCCAAGCCTTGCAACACTACGAATGTCACACATTATGTCTCGAAGCATGCACAATCTTGTCGCAGAAATCTATCTAAGCCACACAAGATTTTCAATGCTTTGCAATACACTAAGGAAGTTGTTGGACACTAAAGAAGCCACAAAATAATACAATCTTGCAAGACCACTTCCTTAAGCTTAAATAATAAATTTGTGTATGATAAAATCACCTTTTGACATCAATACAACTAATAGAGAATGTACATGGTCTTTGATCCGTCTATTTCACTAAGGACCAAAAAAATTATTTGTTTGAGCTCAATCCAATGAAAGGGAACTTCTAAGAGCATATAAATGGCTCTAGAGGAAACTTCAAGAATTTTTCTAGGAAACTTTATTTTTTAAAGCATCTTGTTTCCCACCAAAGCTTTATGAATTTTGTAAGTAGAAGAGAGTTGAAAACTTGTAAAGCATCATCTTAGACATCACATAGATCTTGGGTGTATGATTTTGGATGCCCTTGAGAGTGTGAGACAAGTGCGGTTCTCTAGAAGTTTCAAAAATTATGCAAGTTTATGATAGGTCGAGGGATGAAATCCTTAGAAGGATTATTGTGGTGTTTTGTTATAGATTGTAATTGTTGTGTTAAGCTATTGTGAATAATTTTGTAATATTTACTTACATAAATATAGAAGCATTGTTATTTTTGGTTAAATTGTTGTGCTTGAAATCTTGCTTCTTTGAGATCGGACTACGACAAATGGTTGTGTGGTGTAAGACATATCTTCACTTGGGAATCCAAACCTCAACTCCATTAATTTTCTATCCAAGCAAGGATTTGGAAGTCCTACTACAAAGATTAGTATATACATCAATCTAGGTTGTGTAAGTGACCTTAGGATTTGTTGCTTTCCATAGTAGGGGTGTGGGTAGATAATAGTTGCAAACATGTCCAACATTTGTGTGTGTTAGGTAGAGGATGTAAAGTCATAAAATCTTGTTGTGAGAGATTGTGAGGAAAGGATGACACATAGAATGAACAGAGCACCAAGACTTGCAGACTTGGTTGATGTGATTAAAGGAATGCAAGCCTATTTAGAGGCCATCAAAACCATACAACATAGAGGAGTTGTTGTGGATGAAGATGAGAATGAGGATGAATGAGAAGTGAGAGCACTTGAAAATCAATAAGCTACTGATAAAGCATGTACATGAGTCAAAGGGTAGATTCTTGCACATAATCACAAGTGATTGGAAGCGAACAACTAATAGAAGTTTTGTGCTGCTATGAGAAGTTGGATATAGAACATCTAATAGACCGGATCACATAAATGGAAAAATACTTCGAGTATGAAGGTATGGAAGACAACAAAAAGGTGACATTTATGACTACTGTTGAAAGGACATGCATCCTTGTGGTGGGATCATGTGTAAAATGAGAGACTATAAAGAGGAAAAGATAAAATGAAGAGGTGAGATCAAAGGGTGAAAAATTTGAAGATTAAGTTAATGTTGGTGGATTACCATTCCCATTTATTCAAGAATTTGTAGAATTTGCGTCAAAAGGAACTAAGTGTGAAGAATTACACCAAAGACTTCTATCGGCTCAACATCGAGTTGAACATGTGGAGGATAAAACATAACAAATCTTGAGGTAAGTCAATGGTCTACAAATCTTCATTCAAGATGAATTCAATATGGTTAGGATAAAATTTGTGGAGAAATCCTATCATTTTGTGTTGAAGGAAGTGGAAAAGATTTCCCTTGGACAACAAAGCAACCCACTAAGAAAATGAAAATCTTCGTGTTTAGGTGGAAATTTGCACAGTGATGCACAAAGTCTTGTGTATGAAGGAGAGAAATGCATATTTCAAGAACATAGACATGAGTAGAGAGGTGGAGGTAAAACCCAAACCAAAGGAAGAGGACATGAAAGAGGAAGAGGATTTAGCGAAACCTATTTCTATTATGGAGAGACTAGACATCATACATTCAAGTGTCTCGTATGCCGCACAAAATAAAGGCAGTAGGAGGTATGCTTCTAACAATCATATTTATCACCATACGGATGAAAAAATCATGCGTCGACTAGTAGTTTATGAGAACCCAAACATGGTGAAGCGTTGATGATGAAAATGGTATTATTAAAGCCTACAAAAGAAGAGAATGTTCCCATGCATAGAAATAATATTTCACAACCATTCACAAGTCTAGAGGCAAGTGTCGTAAAGTCATTGTTGATAGTGGCAGAAATGAAAATCTTGTTTCTTGCGAGATGGCTAAGAAGCTTGATCTAAAAAGAATTGTGCACCCAAACCCATATAAAGTATTGTGGTGGTTGGAAGGGCATAATTTCTTATAAACAAGCAATGCAGATTGAATCTCAAGATCGACGCCTATGAAGATGAAGCCTTATGTGATGTAATGCTCATTGACATATGGTGTGTATTATTAGGGAGACAAACAAACAATTCATGATGACCAAGAAAATATCTACTCATTGGTGAAAGACAAACAAAAGTACACTTTAATGCCCTTGAAGGGCTCAAGTGTAGAAGTTGAGAGGAGTATGCAAGTATTGTTAGTTTTGGGAAAAGATATCTTAAACACTTTGAAAGGGGAATGACTTGTGCATTCATACCAAGGTTCATGCAAAAAATAGAGGAAGGGAAAGTCGTGTAAAAGGAGAATATCACACAAAAAGTGAGAGAGATGTTTGGTGAGTTCACGGATATCATGATGAAGTATATTCTAGATGTTTTATCATCTATATGCAATATCACTCATCATCGATGGACTTGATACCTAGGCTTAGTTTACCAAACAAAGTTGCTTATAGGTTGACACCTATAAAGAATGAGGAATCAAGTACATGAGTTGTTTGAGAATGGGTTAATCAAAGTCTTTGATCCCATGACTAGTGCTCATAGTATTAACGCCAAAGAAAGGAGGAGAGTGGAGAATGTGCACTAATTCCATAGCCATCAATAAAATTACTATATGGTATAGATTTTCATTTCTACACATGGATGATTTGATGGATTGTTTGAGTGGAGCGAAGTACTTCACAAAGATTGATTTGAAGAGTGGGTATCACCATATCAGAATTAGAGAAGGAGATGAGTGGAAGATTGCTTTCAAAACATAGGTAAAATAATATGAGTAGTTGATGATGCCATTTTGTCTAACCAAATCATTGAGCGCATTCATTTGGTTGATGAATGAAATGTTGAATCATTTTCAAGGTAAGTTTGTCATTGTTTATCTAGATGACATTCAATTTCAACAAAACACAAGAAGAGCACTTAGTCCTTTTTGGATAGTGCTAGAGCATCTGCTAGAAGAGAAATTGTTAGTGAATTTGAAGAATGCATTTTCATGCGGAAGGAGTTAGTTTACTTGGATTTGTGATATCTCAAGCATGGTTGAAGAATATGGGAGATATAGTGGATTAGTTGTCACATAGAAGTGTCATGGAGGTTCAAAGCTTCAATGACTTGCAAGCTTCACCAAGAAGTTTATTAGAGGATTGAGTGAGATTTACAAATCCATCACAAAGGTGATGTGGAAGGATAAGGAGTTATCTGGACAACAAGACGTAGAGTATGCATTCCAAGAGTTAAAGGAGAAGGTCACAAAGTAGCCGATATTGGCCTTACCTAATTTTAACAAGATATTTCAGGTTGGTTGCGATGTTAGGGGAGTTGCAATTGGAGTTATGATGAATGAAGAAGAAGACCCATCACTTACTTTAGTGAGAAATTGAATGATGTGAGAGAAGATATTATGTTTATGACCAAGATAACGCCATTTTGCAAGGCTTGAAGAAGTGGAGGCATTATTTCTTTCCCAAAGAGTTCAAGTTATATACGAACCACCAATTACAACAATTCATATACACCCAAGGGAAGTTAACTTTAAAGGCACATGAAATGTGTTGAATTCATATAGAGTTACTCATTTGTCCTAAAGCACAAAAGTGGGAAATCCAACCAAGTTGTTGATATGTTGAGTAGGAGATGCATCATATTGTTTGAGATATAAGTGAGTGTGGAAGGTTTCGAAGCCATAAAGGAGTTCTATGCAAAAGATTGATATTTTCATAATCACGGAGAGCATGCACAAAAGCAATGAGCATCGATCATATGCGATGGTTAGAGTACTTCCTACAAGAACACTTGTTATTCAAAGGCACATAGTTGTGTGTATTGAAAGGATCAATGAAAGACTACTTGATTTTCTAGAAGCCATGTAGAGGGATGTTAGGGCATTTTGGGATAGATAAGACATTAATGCAATTACAAAGATATATTTTTGGTTGTAGATGGCTATTGATGTGCATAAATACATGGAGAGATGCAGAGTATTCTAGTTAGAAAAATGATAGAGACAAAACATTGGGTTATATAGATCATGCCAATACATGCGAAACCAAGGGAACATCTAAGTATGTATTTTGTTATGGGATTTCTCAAAATGCATAAGGGTTATAATCCTCTCTTTGTTATGGTAGATAGATTACCAAAAAGGCTCATTTTATTGCTTGTAAGAAGACAAGTGATGTTATACATGTTGCTAACTTGTTTTTAGGGATGTTGTGAGACTACATGTCGCGCATAATTGTATTTGACAAAGATATCAAATTTCTTGGCAACTTTTAGTGCACATCATGGAAGAAACTCAACATGAGGTTGTAGTTAAGTTTTGTGTATCACCCGAAGTGGATGGTTAAATAGATGTTGTTAACAAGAGCCTTAACAATTTGTTGTGATGTTTGGTAGGGGAGAAGGTAGGAACATGGGATTCGGTTCTTGCATAAGAAGAGTTTGCATATAACAACTATGTCAACATAAGCATTAGGAAGTCACCTTTCTAGACTGTGTGTGAAACCATTCTACAAGGAATTGCGGAACTAAAGGAGTTATTGCAAGAAGATGGGAAAAGTGCATAAGCAAAAGACTTCGCACAATACATGAAGGAAGTGCACAAATAAGAATTGTTGGAGAAGAGCCTTGTGTAATACAAACACTTGGAGTTTATGGTTAGAGATTTAGTTTTTGCACACCCACAAAAAGAGAGGTTCCCACGAAGAATGTATGATAAACTCAAGTGGAGGAAGATTGCACCATGAAGAATCCCAAGGAGATTTGCAGAGCACACATATGAGTTAGAGGTTCCAAAAGGAATATGTTGGTACCCAAATTTATTCTCCCTTGGACACCGAGCAACATCCAGTTGAGCAACAAGATCATGAATTCAACAAGATAAGTCGTTTTGTAGGGAGAAGGGATTGGCTAGCTCTTTGTCACTCGAGCACTGGAGAAATGGATAACACCATATGAAAGGATTTGATCTATCCTCACTACTTTGGGTCGTGCCTTTGACCAGGGTGAGAGGACCCATTTTGTAACCTCTGTTGGTGAAGGAGAATGAAGATATCCTTCTTTGCACAAATTTGAAAGGAAACCTTGAGAAAATATGATCAATGCACCACAATTTAACTCTCACGAGTTGTCACTTCTAAAGAATGGTGATATTTTCTAAATAGGGTTAAGGTTACTAAAGACATTATGGAATCCTGATTGCTTCTGCATATTTTGGCAATAGAATTTATTCATTTGTGGACATACATGGCAAACAGGGGTAGTTTAGGTAGGATTCATTGTTTTTGAATAATTTTTGTGGGAGATTAAGCAGGATAAACTTGATTTTCCAGATCTTTGAAACCTTTACAGCAATTGGAAAACTAAATGACATAATGCTTCATAATAGCTAAAATATTCCTTCAACTAGAAGGTGTGCATCAATGAAGGCCCAGATTTGCATGGTTTCACACAATCTCCAAGAATTTAAAACAAAGGCTCAAGCTAAAGACTCAATTAAACATTAAAGACCCTTGGTTCCTCATGCCTAAGATACATTGAAAGGCTTATTGACAATCTTTATCAACAAAATGACAGTAAAGTGATTTTAAATTGCTTATCTCATTATAGGATGAAAGCTCTTCTTGTAATGAAATTGCAAATTCCACTAAACTATCACAAGGACAAGATCATGTGTGATTCGGAGGGATTTTAACACAAGATTGCATAGAACAAGAAAAAACGAGACATTACGAAAGAAAACTACTTTGCCTAAGATTAACACATATTAATTTGAAGTTGATTAGATTCATCAGCAGGGGAAAGTTTCTTTGAACAATCTCAGAGCTTGTCAATGGTTATACACTTGTAACCAACTTGACATGATCAAATCTAAAACATAAGAGATTAACAAGTTTCTCAAATGGTCTCTCAAGAAGATGGGCTTTCTCAAATTTTCTCATAAGAATTCAACCCCGACCATTTGCATGACTAAAGCATGCTTTTTATAACACTAATTTACATCCAAGATTTCCCCCAAGAAAAGAATATTCAAGGAACCTTTGTTTGTTACATGTTTGATCATGATTTTTAGAAAATGACATTTAACAGATTTACAACAAAAAGTTGTTAGTTGTTCAAAAAGGTGAATCATTGCAAATATTTCCATCATTGTTTTAACTGGGGCACCCAGTCATCTCCTCTGGCAACACGTTTTTCATCCTTTGCACCTGCAACCTCCATCATTTCATCCTTTTCCCATTCTTTCCTCTGTAACTCTGCTTTGCATCTAGCTTCTCTGGTAATTCACATTTTTGCAAGTGCCCGAGCAATTCCAACTTCAAGATATCAACCTTTACATTCCTTAGACTCACAAATTAAGCTTTAAATCCATTCAATTGCACTTTGCAGACAAAAACGACAAGGGGTTTCATCAAAAAATGATGAAAAACAATGTGTATTCGCATCTCTAGGAGTCTTGGAGCAAAATGGCGGTAAAATCAGATGCAATGCACAACAACCATGATTCTATGCCCTTTCTCAACTTTAGATTAGAGTCGTCCATGTGTTTCCTTGGCACAACTACAAAGGTGAAGTACAGAGGCAAGTTTCCAAACAAGTGCGGGCCTTCCACGTGCCTTGGGCCCAAGAAAATTACCTTTTGGCCTTTGAAAAATTTTAGTATAAAAAGGAGCTAGCGAAAGCCTCCACATGTCTCTTTGGCGCACCTTTGATATGGTGCCCAAAAGCGGAGACCCTAAACAAGTGCGGGCTCACCCACGTGTCTCATTCCAGGAAGAGTTGTTGAAAAATTTTAAGGACTAGCAGAAGGCGCCACGTGCCTCTTTGGCGCACCTTTGATATGGTGCTAAAAGCGGAGACCCTAAACAAGCGTGGGCTCACCACGTGTCTCAATCTGACATAGTTGTTGAAAAAGTTGAAGGACCAGTGGAAGGCACCACATGCCTCTTTGGTGCACCTTTGATATGGTGCCCAAAAGTGGAGACCCTAACAAGCACGGGCTCAACGTGGAGTTGTTGAAGAAGTGGAAGGCGCCACGTGCCTAGGGTCCGAGAAAGTTTCATCGGCCATTGAAAAGTCTAAGTATGGGAAGACCCAACGGAAACCTCCACGTGTCCTCCTCGGTGCTTCTTCAAAAGTAAAATACAGGGGCAGTTCCCAAACAAGCGCGGGCCCTCCACATGTCCCAGGCCTTAGAAATTTGCTTGAAAAGTTTAAGTATAAAGAGGAGCCAATGAGAAACCTCCACATGTCTCTTTGGTGCACTTTTGATATGGTGCCCAAAAGCGGAGACTCTAAACAAGTGCGGGCTCACCACATGTCTCCTTGGCGCAACTGCTAAGGTAGGACCCAGAGGCGAGATCCTCAAATGAGCGTCGGCCCTCCACGTGGACAAGCTTTGAGTTGAAGCGGGCCTTAAAGTTTCAAAATGCCCCGCTGACCCGCATCCAATCAAGAATGAACACGTATCTGCAAATGTTAGAGATAAATTTTGACAGGAAAACACGCCGTCAAATAGTAAGATGCAAGGGAACTTCACCATTTGCGCCCATAAATGAATCTTTCTTTAAGGACAAAGAATTTGGAAATGATATAAGGCCCAAATGTGATCCACGACCATGGAGAAGGATCTTTCAACAACATACAAATGAAGAAAACCTTTCACGCATCCATTCGAGGGAAATAGAAAATATGAAAAAGCCCGCAAATTGAAGAATTTTTAGAGCAAATAGGGCGAGATCAGATTGAGCACCAACAAGATATACATTTCACCTATCTCTGCAACACGGTGGATCTATACCCATATTTTGAGGAGCAAACGAGTGGAGGAGATGACAATGCAAAAGTGGATTAGAGTCACCAACTACCGAGCAGTAGGCACACATAAATTGAATGGATTGTGGAGGACCGTGATACAAAAATGACATGTAAAATGAGCAAAAAGAATATCTAGTAAAATAGAGAGGTCGAGGAGTCGAAGATGCATCTTGGATTATAGATATAGAGATCATAAGACTTGGTCATTCAATTTCAAACCTTTAGAATATTGTTTGAGTTGGGGCTCATGTTTCTTCTTACCCAACATAAATGATGGAGAGAATCTAGATTCATAAGCAATCCTACATTACCCAACAATAATCAAGGTTGATAAATAAAGTTTTTATTAATGTTGCACCACTCCTAAGCAAGCTACATGAAACTTCATTTCCTTAGCTCTTTTGAAGAAGCCACACAAAACTATGAATGTCATGCAAGTGTACCCAAGACACACGCAAAACTTGAATGTTGTGCAACATTGCAAATGTCATGTAAGCTTGTTTGAAGCCACACAATATTGTGGAAACCGCAAAAGTCTATTCAAAATTGCAATAAATTAGAAGCCGTAAAAGTCTATATAAGTTGCATAAGCTTGTCAATATCGCAATACACTAAGGAAGCCATCGAACATGAGAAGTTGTGGAATACTACATTCTTGCAACGCCACTTCCTTGAGCTTCAATGACGAGATAGCATATGTCAACATCAATATAGTTGGGAATGAGAACGCATAGTCCTTGATTCATTTATTTCAGCCGGGAACCACTGGAATAATTCATTTGAGCTCGATCAAATGAAAGAGAACTTCTAAGAGAAGATCAATGGCTCGAGAGGCAACCTAATGAATATTCTATGAGGAACCTTTGATTGCTAAAGATGCATCGTCCTCCCACCAAAGCTCTATGACATCTATAAGTAGAAGAGCTACAAACTTGTAAAACATCTTAGGCAGTGGATCTTGAATGTCTACTTTTGGACTCCTTGAGAGTATCAACCAAGTGTGGTTTTGTAAAAGCTCTCGCACGGTTTGCAAGCTTATGATAGGTTTAGGACTAGAATCTTTAGAAAGATTCTTGAATTGTCTTGTTATAGACTATAATTAAGGTGTTAAGCTATTCTTGAATTGACTTGTTATAGACTATAATCAAGGTGTTAAGCTATTGTGAATAATTTTGTAATCTTTATTTTCATAAATAAAGAAACATTGTTGTTTTTTGGTTAAATTGTTGTGTCTAAGATCAAGCTTTGATGAGGTCAAACTCGACAACTCATTATGTGGTGTAATGCATCCCTACAATTAGCTTGATTGTTATGTTGGTCATGCTCCAATGCCCAACATATATCTTTAAAGGGAACATGTTTAAATAATGAAAAAGAATACTTATGGATTAACTTACATAGTTGCTCTATGATCAATGTTTTGGATCACACTAATTCATTTATAATTAAAATGAGAATAAAATAAACACTTAGGTCTATATTTAAAGATATAATTTTGGAGAGTAATGATGCCAACAACTACATAAAAATAAATAACAATAAATAAAAAATCAAACTTTTTTATAAATTAAATGAAATTGTTGTTTATCAATTTAAAAAATCTAAAAGAACCCATAATTATTATTAATTTTGTTACTACCTAAATTTATTAAGTGTTTAATAATTGAAAACAAATTAATACACAAATAAGAATTAAGTTATATTACTTATTTCAATTGTTTATTAAATTTTTATTTTCATTTTCATTTTTGATAAACACAACAATTAATTATTAATAATAGTAACAATCATGTATTTATTACGCCGAAGGCGTTCCCCTATGGTAAAGGACCTCCGGACGTTTCTGCAGTGATGTTAAATTTGATGGCCAGTTGGAAGTATTTTCAATGTGATTAATTTTGATGGTCGTTTGGACGTTTTCGTTTATTCTGGCTATTTTTAACAATTGCTTTTTCCTTTTTTGTTGTGTTTAGATTTGATTTTTCATGCATGCTAAGTGCGGGTTCATTGTGTTTAGATTTGATTTCTCATGTAGAGCCATGATTCCGCTACTTGTAGTCGTTTTCGCAGTGCAAAAGATGGGGATTCGTTACAGCTTCTCTCCAGGAGGAAGAAACCCTAGGCATTGCTTGAGAGTAATGTTGCCGAGGAATTCTCGCCAAAATTTGCAGGCTTACATCGTTAGGCAATCCAGGAATGAGAGTCCTTTCCATTTTTGGACTGTTTACAGTCGAAGATCTAAAGTGCCTCGCTAAATCCAAACCAATATACCTAGCTATTTCAGGATTTAAAATTTGGATCTGCCAAGCGTTATCGAAATATTTTTCCGTCTTCCTTCAATCTCACCTCACAATCCGAGGAAATAGAAATTGTTAGAAAATGATATGCAGTGCTCTTCAAATATGATCGGTGATCGGGCTTTTAACTCCCATGAATAAGGAAAGCAAAGGTTACAGACAAAATAGACAAGTATTTAGAGCGTTGTCGAAGATTTTAGGCGGCCAGTGCCTCCAAATGAAGAAAGTGATGTGGATAAGAGTACTGATTTTCTTTCCTAATTTTTTAATTTTTAAATGTGGAAACGACATAGAAGACACGAGCTATCTGCCACTTTATTTTATCATTCACCATATGATATGAAGTTTGAACATGCAGACTATCTAACAATTTTTATTTATTTATAATGTTGATGTGTTGAAAATTGTTTAGGGTTAATGATTCCTTGAAATAAGTTAATGAATGAACATCAATTAATTTTTATTTATTTATAATGCTTGATGTGTTGGAGCCACATGGTTTGGATAACCCCTAAAATTGGTTAGGGTTGATGATTCCTTGAAATAAATTAATGAAGGAAATCAATTAATTAATTTAAGTTGAAGAGTGACAAATTTGTGGTATGTGGACTTGTTTGCGAAGGGGATTTTCAATTACATAGGTATTTGAATCTGGTAAAAAGAGGTGGATACAAGTTCATGATGGACATAAAATTACAAATTAAAAATATTCAATAGTATAATTACGCCGAAGGCATTCCCCCTATGGTAAAGGAGCTCCGGACATTTCTACAACGATGTTAAATTTGACGGCAAGTTGGAAGTATTTTCAATGTGATTAATTTTGACGGCCGTTTGGACATTTTTGTTTATTTTGGCTATTTTTAACAGTTGTGTTTTCCTTTTTTGTTGTGTTTAGATTTGATTTTTTGTGCATGCTGAGTGCGGGTTCGCTGTGTTTAGATTTGATTTTTCATCTTTGCATGTAATGTTTTTTTGCGGGGTTTCAGTCACCCGATCACCATTCTCACGTTTTATAGAAATCCATGTTTTTGAGGCCATCTTCCATATTTTCTGTAGAGAAACAACTATGTGGGTGTATGAAAGTAGGGTTTTTTCATGCCCTAGGATTTTTGTGGCCTGTTTACTAGACACACTTTCCTCTACGAAATAGAGAGGGTAAGCTGGCTACCAAAGGCATGATTTCTGCTCTCTGGATAATCGTTTGATCGAGCTCGGGAGCCTACTCTGTTTGCATTGGAGATTGAACAGACTCTTAAACCCGACAATGTCGCTATCATAGTGGCTTCGGCGGAGGAGGATGGGAAGAGACTCAAACCCCGTACGTATTGTTGCCCTGTTAGGAACTCGGATGTTGTTGATATCACCGCCACAGAGAATTGTTCAGTGATCGCGCTTTGCAAGCGAGCTATACACCATAAGCCCCTCAGCCACTGGTCGCACTAGAAGCACAATAAAAGATTAGTCGAGCTCATGGAGCCATTAACTGAGAATCACAGTAGCGTCATTTATTTCCCAATTGTTTTAGACATAAGCTCCCAGAACCACCATGTTTATGTTGAAATTAAAGTTAATGATACGAAGAACAATACACTGTGTTTTAAGGGCTTATCCAAAGAAAAACAAGGCCTTTAAGATCTATGTCGTTGCACTAGATGAACCCGCCCTTGCAAATATGAGTGGAACCGAGGTAGTGCAATTATAGAAGCAGGGCAACAGTGAGGGTCTTGAAATTGGAGGGTGGATGAGGAAGAAAATTAATATTGGGGATTTTTGTTGTCGTCAAGGTAGGGTTTCCATATTCAAGGGGATTGATTGAGAGTGAAGATATGTGCCTCATCAATGAGATCTTTGTGGTATGCAAAGATAATCATGGTGTTGACTGTATGCAGGTGCTGCACACATACCGAATTGTTGATTAATGAATTAAAATTTCATGTAGACTATATGCAGGTGCTGCACACATACCGAATTGTTGATTGATGAATTAAAATTTCATGTAGATATGCCTTTACTTGATTCACAAAGCTTAAATTTACTTTTGAGATCATTTATCTAGAATTTCTAAATTTCGGGAAGCAAGAAGAACTTGATTCTACAAATAGTACATGCTTGCACTTGTTACATTTTCTGTTGGAGACTCATTCTTATTCACATTCCATCATGATGCAGGACCATCCTTGAGGTCATGGAAATCTTGCTTCACTCAAAACTACTTGATGGGTGGTAATTTTAGTGCCTAGAACATGTGTAAACAACATCAACTCCGATATATATATATATATATATATATATATATATATATATATATATATATATATATATATATATATAGCAACTTCTCCTAGCAAAAAGGGGGAATTTTCCATGTTTTCTGATGAAGTGCATGAAGGTCGAGAATTACAGAGTCATGATTTGGTGGACCATAGCCATAGGCCATGATAGGAATTGGTTTGATTCTAGGTATCTATTTTTCGTTTGATGAATCAGTTTCCAACGCCCGCTGAGAGTTTTCAAGGATATATTGTCAAATAACAGTTAACATGTGATGAGTTTTTTTGTCATATGTTTAAGTTTTAAACCAGAATCCTATAAAAATTGGGTTTAAGGGGGGGAATTTTATTTTCAGAAGATCATTTGCTGCAAATAGCAACACAAACTTCTCACCAACACCAACTGAAATATTTAGGTGCAGGTATTCCATGTGCTGGAAATTTTAAACACAAGCTCTACATAAACTAATTTTACCTAGCTTGTTTTGGAGAGAAATCTTAAAAACGGCTCAGTCATCACGGTTATAGGAGGATAAGGATTCTGTTGTAGAGTGTAGACTATTAGAAGGCTGAAATTATGCAAATTTAGGCCATTTTTGGAGAAATTGTCCATTGGAAATGTGAGGGAAGTCTCAGGAAAAATAGTGATCGACTTTTGATGGATTTTAATTCCTATTGAAGGAGAAATAATAGTTTTCACCGAGTAATTGATGATCAAGATATATGGGCAAGAGTTCAACTGTAAAATGACTTATTTTGGGAATGGTGAGGTCATTGGTATACATCCAGGCAACCTCTGAGAAATTGGAGACCTGATTTGATATGGGTTTTCAAGTAGATAGATGATTGTGACTCAAAAATGGCCCGGATGCTAGGAGTTGACAACATAAAGATACAAACTAATGTTTGACTGAGAAAACTTTGCAAAAAGAGGCAACTTGAGGTGATTTAAATGTTTAGATAACTTACAAAATTTTGACCATAGATTTGACGTGGGAACATCTGCAAATGAATTAAAGAGCCATTCTCTGCACGAATGGCATTTTTTAAGCATAATGTCAGTTTGAAGTGTCTAGGAAGTTTTTGTTGAAACCAATGCTTGTCAACTTGATATTTTGTTTGTTTTATCTTCTGTTGAAATTCCAACCATCACATACTTAAATTTTCATCTTTAGACATTAACTGTGAGTGGGTCTTGACTCTTTATCATGTAGAATGTATGGTGAGTTTGAATTGTATTGATGTAAGCAAGAACCAGTAAAGAAGCTCTTGTGTATGTTAGTGTGATCAGAAATAGATGAAATCCTTGTGCTTTATACAAACTGCTATTGGCCCTTGACGAGTAAGGGTAAGGGTGAGAGTCGTGTTTGTTGTATTGAACTCATGGTTTGTTACTAAATGATGCAAAGAGTTTAGTTTGGCCATGAAGTTAAGGTATTCCTTTATTGGAAATTCATACCTTGACTACATCAGAACATAGTGGCAGAGTTTATGAATGCTAATAGGTGCGAGGCACAAGGACTGATGCTTGAAACTTTGATGACAGTGAAGGTAGATACATCTATTATAGAGAACTGTTACATGGAATATAAGATTCCATGTTTGGCTGAGAAATTTTGTGACTCTTTGCATCAATTGTTTGGATTCTTGTTCAACAACGACGATGTTTTACCAAGTTTGATATTCAGAATAGGTGATCATCGTAATTGTTTCAACGAACAAAGACTACACATAACATATGGGGTTTTACAACAATATCCCTCTTACCATTTTTGCAATTGAATGCATGATCAGGATCTTGTGATGGTGAGAAGGCTTCAACAGTAACAAAATGTATTGACTTGGTTGAGTGGAAATGCATGCATAATGTATATTGATGATGGAAAGATTTTGCGACAAAATACAACTCCTATAGAAAAAGTATATACCATAAGACCCTAATGTGTTGTGTGGTCCACTTTGATCGTTGTTGATGTTGTGGGATTAGAAAATGATATCATTCGAAGGGCTATACCTATCATGCTATCATGTTTGGGTTTTAGCTTTTATAATATATACGTTCTTCATGAAACTAATTAATCCAGTCTCTACAAGTACGTGTTAGAAGGTTTTGGGCCTTAAAGTTCATTTGATTGGTATTTTTATTCTCTTGCTTAAAACTTTTCACAATAAACCTAAAATATATTTAGGAGAAAAAATCCCTTACAATGTATGTTTTTTCATACTCAAAATATCCTTTGTAAAAAGTGACATAGAACACAAAGGAAAGTTTTAACCAACGACCTCAAGGTCCCATTGATTAATTTCACTACTAATGACTCGTAGTATAATGACGTTACATACATGAATAGGGGAAACCTAATATGATACATACACAAGCATACATATATGTGCTGAAAATGAGATCAAAACATCCATAACATACAATAAAAATAAGCAGTGGAAACACAACAATATGGGACATAATATGTAATAAATGCATTACCCTTTCCGAATTGAGGCCAAGTTTTTGAGGTTAGCTCGCCCTAATGGAGCACAACCCCTTTTTTACAGAAAACACAATTAAAAAATACAACATAATGTCTCTTGATCTTCCAAATTCCTAACTGCACACTTGTGGAACACCTAATCTTAATTGTATAACCTATTTGACCCTTTGTATCCCTAACATTTGCTATAACTCACTAATGTACCGATTCCTTTATAAATTATGGATGATTAATTGCCCAAACATCATCCCTAATAATCATCAAAGAAAAGTGTCTGTCCTTGTACACTGAAGACATCCATCATGATTGAAGTCATGATACGATCATAACCCATTTTGTCAATTTGTGTTGATAAAACTTTGTTATGTATCCTAACAATACATAAAGCATTGTAACTCATATGGATAGTCCACTTGGATTTAAGTCCCTATGTAGCCATCTCCCACTACATAGCTCAAATGCTGCTACATTGCCTTAATCTAATTTTTCATACCTACGAGGAGACACCACATCTTGCTTCCATTTAAAACAATCCTTTTTAGATGCCCAGGCTTTCAGTTATAATGCTTAATTTTTTCCCTCTTGTTAACTTTTTTTTAATTCTTTATTTGCAAATACTTCTACTTTGCATTCTTTACCGTGTTCATTGGTGTTTCCAACTTCATGCCTTTTACCTTTGTTGTTATTTGTTGGTGCTTAGAAGGCTCTGAATGACTTTGGTAGATTGTGGCCCATTTTAAAAACATCAAATAACATCTATATTAATCGGCTTTCTCCATTCATGTATTTGTTAGAAGCGCCACCTTGCTTTCTTCCCTTTATAATACCCAAATTTTCACTTGACTGAAAATCCCCAAAATTTGGTCCAATATGTTCCTTGCGTAAAAATATACATTTTTTTCTAAATACTCAAGGGAAGAATATGCAGTTTTGACCCCCACAACAGATGGTGCGTCTGGATTGGGCACACCCTTTATCAACATCAACTACAAAAGTAATAACTATCCCTCTAAATCAAATAACATATACCGTTCGGTGTTCACATTGCATTGTATACATGTGATTGCTAGTTTAATAGTAACAAATAAAAAAGATAAACCTAAGGAGGAGAAAAGAATCTAAGATAACTTTTTGCATAAGTAAATAATAAGGCTGTTGTAAACCAAGGCCCACATCTTTGTAAGTTGTTTTCATGTTTGCAAATTTCCACCTCTTCCTGCAAACAACATTTGAAGAAGTGATTTTTCATGACAAGAAATTTGGTGTTCTCAATACAAATATGGCTTTTACACTGAATAATCTGTTAATACTGACTTAATCACTCTTTCGTTATTAATGTCAGCAGATGTTCCTTAAATCTTGTGTTTATGAAACATCCCGACTCACCAATATTTGACATACTACACGAATAATCAATATTGTAAACTCCACTTCTAAAAATGACTACACAATTTAGTCCAGAAGCACCCTTTCTCTATACCATATGGACTCTGTAAATATTTTGCTCCTATCTCTGTGTGTATATATTTTCAAACTATTTTAATATATAATTACCAAAACTTGCCATGAAAATCACAAGTACAACGTTATCATTGGAAAATAATTTGGCCTAATAATTTAATTTCGAGTATTGATTAAAAGGCACTTTCAATTTCAGTGTTCCGAAAGGAGTAAGATCATTTTCTTATTGATCACCAAAATTTAATAGAGAATACAATTTTGCAATGTGAAACCAAAAGCCACAAAGAACAATCTGTTTCACAATTAGTATCATAACCAAATCTTACTAGAAACAATTGCTGCCTATTAATTTGGTGATACTGCAATCAACTTTACATTCTCTCGAACCAAAGAAAAATGTGAAACTTGAGGACAATCCACCAACAAACAAGGCCCCGATCTTACTGTCAAACAGGTAGGACTAAAATTCCACTATCAATTCTTTAGAAAAGGATTATGTACATTTCAAAGCATCGCATTAGAAGGTCAATGCAAGAGTCGAAATAAGATGATCTAATACCTGCCTTCCTACAATGCCATTTCTGCTTGCAGAGCAGCAAGCTCGTCTTCTTCAACAGCTGCTTTTGTTGTGACACCTTCTGGGGTGCAGGCTGAGTTTGTTCTTTACCAGTTGGAATGGAAGGAGTTGGCATTTCTGTGGAAGTAGTACTAGGTCGCAACAGTTCGTCCTCCAAGTTTGTGCCCTTCAAGTCCTCTAACTCGGCCTCCAGGTCATCCTACAAAAACAAGGAAAGTAAATTTGAAAGAATATCCCTGAAAGCTTAAAATAGTATGAGCAATTGATGGCCAACGAATTTCAGTGAATTACATACATCATCAAGATCTGCAACTGCACTGGGAACTGACAAAGCTTCTTGGATCTGTTTCATATTCTCTGTTTGCTCGTTGACCTCATCCATGGTCTTATCCACATCATCAACAGACCTGCTCCACAGTGTCACTAGGCGTGAGCATTTGGCAAGAACTAAACAATATTCAAGAGCAAAAATAAACCATCCAAGCCACTGTTGAAAATTTACTTGCATCTTGAAGCAAAGAAAAGTCCAATCCATCTAAAAAGAAAACACTAAAAACTGGCCTTACATAAAAAAACAAGTCAAAACCCATCCCAAAAATAAACCTTATAATGCAGTCAGCCAAAAAGAATTGGTAATGACAATTTCTTCAATCCACTGCCAATGAAGCAGCTCTGTACTACACACAATATGGATAATTTGTGATAACATACAATTGGAATCTTTTATTAAGTAATTTGCAATGCTCTTCAAACCTAAGAGATGGTTTTGTGCCTCAAACAACTACTTGATATGATTCAGAACATTCAGCACTGTTGAGAAAAGATGCCAAACATGAGAGTAATGAGAGTCACGAGGAACAAGCTTTAGACGTAAAATGGATTTGTGCCTCAAACAACTACTTGATATGATTCAGAACATTCGGCACTGGCAAGAAAGATGCCAAACATAAGAGTAATGAGAGTCACGAGGAACAGGCCTTAGACCTAAAATGGGGTAGGATTCAGCCTGTTTTCTACGAGGGAATCATGATTCATAATAATATATATATATATATATGTGTGTGTGTGTGTGTGTCATTTAAAAGCCAACAACATGATGTCTGACTACATTCTTTGCCTGAATTACAAATTTAATAGTTTAGTATTTTTATGAACTTGTTCTGAATAAAAAATGGCTGTCATATAGCAGTCAAGCAGTGGTTTCTGACCAAATGACGAAAAGAGATTACAACTAGCAAAAATTCAATGAAGAAACCATGATTTGATCTAAACTTCAATGAAGATGGTGCTACGAGGCCGTTGTTGGCAAATTAGCCTAAAAGAAAAAAATGGGATTAATTGAAGAGCGTATAATGGGATTAAAGGTATGGGGACCAATGAAGGACACCTTCACCTTGCAGCAAGGTCAAACACAACTACAATCACGTAATACAAATGGACGATGCTTGATTTTTGTACTCATAAACTAGGACAGTTTGCCTTTGAAAGCATACATAAGAACTTGAAATTAACTAAAATCTAATGAACATATACTGGAATGAGCCTCAAGCAATCCTCCTGGCCTGAAGACACCAAACTACACCAACAGGAACAGAGTCCAATCACCGCACAAGCAAGGAAACACAAGTTTCTGGTTTAGACATTTCGTCAAACAGTTAGCTTTATTTTCAGACATTATAATCTGATGCTAAACAAATTGTTGTTTTGCTTTTGAAGGTGGATTTATTTTCAGGCATTATAATCTGATGCTAAACAAATTAGAGTTTTGCTTTTGAAGGTGGATCCTTCAATAGAACAAAATACCCAAATCAAAAATGGTCTTCGCTTCTCTTGAATCCTTGCCAATTTCTGGTTCCTACACCTTAACAAGTTTGCTCTGTTTTGCCACTTATGGTTAATCCAGTTTAGAGAATCCATTAACTTATGGTTGGTCATCACTGAAACATGTGTACAGAGCCCAATGGGTACAAGCCTGCTCTCATAACACCTTTTTGAGGAACATTCTTGCTCCTGTTCCATTTTCAGACTTTACTAGTGTTTTTAGACACGTATAATGTTCCTAAAAGACCTCAATCAGAAATAAAACAAGTGAAATCCAAAATGGACCATTTTACCTCCATGTTTGATAAGGCACACATGCAATAAAAAGAAAATTTCGAAAGATTCAGTTAGAAGAGATTGCTAGGTGGTCGTGAAGGTTCCCAGAACCTTCCTACCTTCATCATGCCTTCATATGTTTTATTGCTAGAACGGAACCTTTCTGGAGTTCGATGCCAGGCCCACTGCTATGTGAAGGTCACTGCTTATTGAATATCTAGTATTGTTTTACTTTTTTGTTGATGTTGGATTAATGTTCCATACCAAGGATGCTCCTGCATCATACTTGGTCTACACTTAAGAAGACTTGAAGTGAATTTTAAAAGGGTTGACTGTTTGAGGCCGTCTAATACACTTGGCTTATACAAGACACCGGAAGTGTTGGGTAGAGTGTGAAAATGCCTTTGTTTTGTTTTCGGTGTTTAGGGCAACATACGTTTTAAGTTCATTTTCCCAGTGCTACTACAAGGTAATCAGAACTGAAATTTTTATCTCTAGGGATGAAAAAAGAATGCTGTAGAAGACTTTCCAAAGATCCGGTGCACCCCTTCAACCACAACATTTTGAAGTGCCCTCTCAGCTAGGATCAACCAATTTAGCACAAACAGTGAGTAGAACAAAGACAAAAGCTTTAAGAGCGAGAAGCTTAAAGGAGATGGGCATTCTCTTATAGACTAAAAATGCCTCAAGACTAACCTATGAAGACTATCATTCATGCTGCAGCTCATTCCTCAATGGTCCTTTGGATAGAAACTTTGAATCTGTTTCAATGCCAAGATATCTATAACTGTCACACTCCAATCATTCTTCACCAAAAAAATTAGCCTCTTCATTTCCTCCTCATAGTCAAAGATCACAACTCCTCTGAAGACTATGAAAAGTAAAACAACTAGGTCCTCTATAAACAATCACCCAGTGACACTCAGGCTTGAAGACCTTCATGGCATCAATTATAAAAATGTTACAGAGGGATGGAGATGTTGGGAACTCCTGTCTAACTCCCCTCCTAACTGGGATAGGCAGTAAGACCAGACCTTCATACCTCATCTGCACAGAGACTATCCTTTCATACCTGTTCCACACTGCTCAGTCATCCATTAGTTGGATTAGCCACAAGGTCATAAAACTGGTTCTCTATTGAATTTTGACAGTATAAAACTCATTGAACTGAGAAATTTGGGTTTTCCCTTAGTCAAGTTCATAAGAATTGGAACAATATGTTTAAATCAAAGACTGCAACACAGCACCAACAACAACTGCATGAAATGCCCCATTCTACAGAAGGTGAGCATTCATATCATGTGAGCATTGATTTTTGATGTTGTTAGCCTTCAGTCTAGATGGTGCAGGTCCAATTTCAGCTATAATTAAATACCGTGGATATTTATTATGGATAATTTAATGAAATATAATTTAGGTATAGTGTTTAGATATGTAAAATATATTTTGAGTATTTTAGATGCACACCGCATCATGTTCTCTAAACATCTACCAATCCTTCAAATGCAAAGATCAAAAGTACGTTAAATCATACAAAAAGGTTTATTTATTCATATTCAGACTAAATCCAATCACATAGCTATAAATTCGATGAAATATGTGGTATTAGATGGAGAATTATCTCTAGATGTCTGTGTGGTTCATGTTTGAATCACATGAATCATTCATGTTTCATGTTCAATGTTTGCACTAAATCCAAAATGATAAAACAGTAACTATTGTTAAAACCATTTTTAATTTTTATACAGGTACAGATCCAAATACTTCACAGTCTACCCAGCACCAGAGCAGATAGAAATACTGGAGCACAATCAGTTCTGGAACAACCAATCCTACTAGAAAGGATATAACAAGAATTACCTCAGCTAGAAAATTTTGGAAAGGCTAGAAATGCTATTATGTTCTACTGGTTTCGTAATTAAAAGATTTAGAACCAAGTATAAGGCTGTCAAAGAAATGACTCAACTGTGTAGATGGATCTTCATCATCAATGCATTAGCCTCCAACTATTTCTGTTGATATTGGTCATAGGAATTTTGCCAATTCCATTCAAAACATAGGTGCATCTTTTTCCTCAACAATGTCTTCTGCTACTAGACAACACCCATCTGATGACAATCATCATCGTCATCATATTTGTTTGAATATGGAAGAAAATGGTATTGAGCAATGCAACAATGTACAAGCATGTTCAGGAGCAAAATAGGGAATAGTCAATCAAGGTAGGTGCAATATAATGTCTGCCTCAGCCAAGGATTATGACATATATTCACTCTATGGTGTGCAATCATACAGCCCAATATATTTTGATCACCTTACATGAGAAGAAGCTCTGGAATTCTAACATATTTTTATGACATCTTCAGTAAATGATAAAACCATTACTCTGTTAACACTGCTGCAGATATATATTCTGCAGTATTAATTATATTTTTGAATGATTTAGTCCTCCAAACGTATTACTTTTCCTACTACTTTTTAGACCTGCACAAAATTAACTGTCACTTTATTTGGTGTGCAGAATGAGTTGTAAACATTCGGATTGTTTGTGCATTTTTTAACCAAGCAACATGAAAGCACCGTTATCAGGAGGATCAACAAAGGCACATACCTTGATAATAGTAGTAGAGTATGATGTCTGTCTCATCCTATGGATTATACTAAATTTCATTCAATGGAGTTCAATCCTACATCCCTTTATATTTTGCATATTTTCTGAATGGACTACAGTCTGTTATAGGCTTATAGCTTAATTAAATCCATGCAGAAGCTCTGAACTCCAGTATAATTTTATGACATCTTTATTAAATAACAGCACTATATTCATGCAGACACTTGTTTGGATATATACTACCATATCTATTCTAATTAATTATGGCTGAATGGTGAAATTAGGATTGCACCATCTAGACTGAAGGGCAGACATCATAGAATGAATGTACGCCTTCTGCAGAATCAGGCATTTCATTCCATCAATATTGGTGTGGTATTGCAGCTTTTGATTTAAACATATTGATCCAATGCCTCTTGGAACCCATATTGGCCAACAGAAACCTTAACTTATGCGAAAATCAAATCCCTTCAGTTCAACCAGTTTTATATGAATCAACTAATTCCCAGTTTTACAACCTTGTGGCTGATCTGCTTGGATCAGGTTTTACAGACTACAAGGTTGCCTTACCTTGGTTCTAGATTTTTATTTTGAGAAAAGTAGAACACATTAGTCTTTTGAGCTAATCCAAAGTACTGTAACACAGTGGTAATTTTTGCCTTTTCAAGTTTGGATCTTCTCTAATTTTGGATTCTGTCTAGTCTAAGATACATAATATTGTATACATGTCTCAGAAATGGCTGTGTGTGTGTATCATTATGGATGTGGATACGTGAATAACCTCTCTAAAGGAATGCTTAATGTAGTTCAAACATGGAACATGAGTGAAGTAAATAAATAAACATCTAGAGATAATTCTCCATATAATACCAATTATTCAATCTCATTTATGTTTGTATGATTGGTGTTAGTCATATCAATCCGTCTATCAACTCTATCAAAGATCTGAACATGAATCGACCAAGCTTTTTCACGTGAATGTGTTTACTTTAAGCTTTTGCATTGAAAGCATTTTGTAGATGTTTAGAAAATTTGATGCAGTGAATACCTAAAATACTTGAAATATTTCATAGAACCAATATAAACACTATACCTACATTATTTTAAATAAAAATTATCCACAATACATATCTACAGTATTTGATTATAGCTGAAATCAAGCTTCCATTGTCTAGACTGAAGGCTAATGGCAACATAAACTCAATGCTCGCATGTTATGAATGCCCATCTTCTATAAAATCAGACATTTCATGCAGTTGTGTTGGTGTGGTGTTGCAGCCTTTGATTTAAATATATCAGTCCAATTCTTATTGGAATCCATACTGGCCAATATGAACCTGAAAAACTCAAATCCTTTAACTTTTAAACTATCAAAATTCAGCTAACATCTAGTTTTATAACCTTGTAGCTAATTCTACCTTATGGCTGAAACTTAGTGCAAACAGTAGGCAGGCATGTAAAATGTTATCAAAACGTCCGAGCTAGAGTGTCCAGCCAGACTCGGGAATGGTTTTCTCTTCATTTTCTTAGCAAATCCAGGATTTTTCAGGTGTTCCCCTTGCAAGAAGGGTTTTTCGGGACCATGGATTTTCCCTGCAAATTCGAGATTGACCTAGACCAAAAATTCAGAAGTTATGAAATACAATAAGAAGACTTCTGGTTTTCCAGATTCCTCACTCGAGAACCATACTGACACCAACCTCATAAATTGTTTCCTATGAGAAGGAAATTTTTAAACACTAGTAGAGATTTGTTCTTTGCATGGATTTGGAGACTATATAGACCCCTAACTCAACTCTTAAGGCCAGTGTAGGATGAATTTTGATGATTTAAATTCAAATATTTCTACTAAGGATAAAACACTAATTGCCAGTATTGAAGCTGAGGAAGAGGGGTTTAAGCGTGTCAGCAAGAGATCTTGTGCTGTAAAATTTTCTAAGAAACCAGGGTTCAAGGCAGGCTCTCTAAAGAAAGCTGAGAGTCATGGTCCTGTGTTGGCAGTGACAATAAGAGATCTATTACAAATGAATATATTACATTTTGAACAGCAAGCTATAAAGTGTAAAGGTAGTGTTGGTGATCTTGTGCCCAAAATCCTTGAGCATGAGGAAGTTAAGATGGACAAACTTAGCTATAGCCACAAGCGGGTCCAAAGTACATACGGAAATTCCTACAATCCAAGTACCCTTTCTGAAGCAGATTTTAACATTGACGGACAAGGGTCCCATCCCTGTTGTGCACAAAAGCTCAAGCTCCAATGGGCAAGTTTTTAATATTAACCTTACCCATGATAAGGAGGTTAGCTCTATTGCTGACCTTAACAAAAAAAAAAGAATAAGCATGTGTCAAAATGAGGTTCATCTTCCAATCCTTTGAGAGAGAAAAATGTGGCTCTCATAAGACTGGCCAACACAAAAAAAGACAATGAAGGGTATGAAATATGGTTAATATATTGCATGGGATAAAATAGGTTTTCAGGCATAAATAAACTGACCAGTGTGTCAAGAAATGCGGGACTTAACATTTGCTGAATGGGAGGAGCTCAAGTGGTAAAAGTCAATGGGCTTCCATAGCAGAACCACATGTTCAAACCCTAGGAGATGTTGGGTAAAAGACTATATCTAACATGCTAGATGTGACATACCCCTTAGCCATGGCATCTAAGCCAAAGGTTATCCTCAAAAAAAAACGAATTTACCAGATGCAAAAAAATGTGGGGGTCAACATCGGCATCGATCATATTAACAACCTAGCCAAGCAATCAACACAACGTCATGCTTCATAGTAATATGCCTTCAAGCATGTGTAGGGGTGCCTTTCCGAAAAATTGATTTCTGTACTCTAATTAGTTCTAAGGTGTAATTTTTGTACTCTAATTAGTTCTAAGTGTGTAATCTGATTCTAGAGGTTTTTGGGGCTCCACCATGCCATTATAATTAAACATACTTATTGATTCCCATTGACCTACTTTAGTCACATGTTGACATTAATATAATTTCTTTTTTTTTTCAAAGTTGTCAATGTTAAAGAATTATTTCCTTTGCCCAAATCATTCAGATCAAGCAACATTCTCATAAAAGAGTTGCAGATTATGTCTTACGATACAAAACCATACTTTCTAGAGGGCCTAAACACATTGATGAGAGTGAATTAATTGATGTATTCATTGCTAGCCTTATCCGAAGCTAAAAGAAAAAGCCATATTCGCTAACAGTCAAAATTTATGAGACTAAGCTCATGGCAGCTGACACGTTGACCTATGAGAGCACAACTTCCAATAGCAATAAATTCCAAGCAAAGCCCTTATACAAAGGCAAGCCAACTGATAGCAAGAAAGTTGATACAGTTAATGTAGCACAACAGACACCTGCAATAACCCTTATAACACCTCCCACGCAGCAAAATAACTATCTACCACAACCTCCTTGCACGATTCTACGAAAACTCCTTGAGTGCAATTTGATTCGATTACCTCTACCCATTGTCATTGACATGACAAAACCACAAGGATTGAGGTTCAACCACAAAGTGTCTTGCAATTTTCATCAACGCCTCGGACATGTTACAAACAAGTGTTTTGCATTACGTAAGAAGATTCAAGAGCTCATTGATAACAACACCGTTTTCTCTACAAGACTTAGAGCCATTGCTTAGTAGTCCAACATGGTGTCCCTGATTTCACCCTGAAATCTGGGACTACCCTATTTTTAAAAAAATCGTACTTTTAAAATAATGGGTCGTTTTGTGTTTTTATTGCCAGAAAGTTCCTATAATGTGTCAAGATATTCCCAAGGAGCCATATAAGCCATTTTCGACAAATACCTAGATGCCCAAAATTGTTTTATTCTGTCACTGGGGTTTGCTTGTGGAAAATTTGTATTTAATTATTTTGAGCCCTGTTTGAGGCAATTTGTGCTCGGTTTAACCCTGTTGTGATCATACATGTCAATATTCCCATATACCAATAGGGTTTTAACCAGGAATGAATCTGGGCTTTATTTGTGACTTCTCGCAACGTTTTGTGTTTTTGTGTTTTCCCATTTCGTTTTCTGTGAAATTTCTCTGGATCAATTCCTTTACCGGTTTGGCCTGATTCTTGGCCTGGAGTATCTAGAAGATCACCTATGCACGTTGTGCCAAAAGGAATTCGCCATCGGAGGTCTGGTTCTCTCGGAAAAGACAAAGTCGTGCACCAAAAAGCTTCTTTTAGGCTGGCCGCATTTTTGGAAAAAGAGGGTTTGAAGTGAATCATGGGATTTTTAAAGCAAAGCAGGCAGGTGGGAATTTTGTACCTGCCTAGCAGGTACTTTTTCCCATGGAAGCAATGCCACTTAAGTCACAATGGGAAAATTAGAGGCAAAGCAGCAAGCAAATTTCTTACCTGCCTTGCAGGTAAAAATTTCCATTGTGAAATAAAAGAAAAATCACTTAAGGTATTAATGGGATTTTATTACCTGCCTTGCAAGGTAAATAATCTCATTATGAAAGTCAAACAACTTAAGTGGATCATGGGATTTTTGGAGCTGCGGTGCAGGGTGAATAATCCCATTGTTAATTGGCTTTTAAAAATAGAATTCACCCTTGCCAAAAAGTGCGACCCACCTTGGGTGAATAATAATGCATTTAATAATATTTATTCACCCAATTTTGGTGCCCAAGCATGAGGAAAAGTCAACAAGGGAAAAGTGGATAAAGGAAATTGGAATTAGAAATTCTAAAATTAAATAAATATTATTTATTTAATGCAGCCCCTTCATGACAAAAAGTGTGCCCCATTTGGGAGAGAAATAATATTTTTTAAGTATTAATTGATTTAATTAATTCCTATTTTCAATGGCTAAGGTCAAAGCATACTGTGAGGCTTGAGTTAACTGGAAGTAGAAGTCTAAAATTAAATAAATTTAATTTATTTAATGGCAGCCATGAGCATGCACAAAATAGGCACCCCATTTGAAGAGTAAAGCTTATTAAATAATTAATTAATTGCAGAATAGGAAAGGCATTAATTAATTATAGAATTATGAGGATTATATAAGCAGGGGCTGCCATAAGGATGAATTAATTAATTCAAAAGTAGAGAAGTGCAGCCCAGACAAAAAGTGCGCCCCATTTGAAGAGGAATTTTGCTCATAAGAAGGTGTAATTAATGCTTGGAAGCTTCCAAATTTGGCGCCTAGGTTTGAAGGAGCTTGATTTGTGTCTGAATAATTGTCTGCATAGTGGTACAGGTGCTCAGGTGAAGTTGGTAAAATTCATGTTTGCTTTGCATGCAAATAAAGCATCAAATTTTGGGGCAGCAAGCTTGATATATGCAGATTTTTATGATTAAAATCCATTGTTCATGTTCCGGTTGCCATCTTTGTCTGAATTAATTGCAGGAATTCATCACAGGTGCTTTTATAAGAGAAAGGGAGCTTAAATCAATGTCCAATACATTGAACATATCCTCTCGAATCTGAAGAATTATCTAGATTTGCACCGGTTGTGAAGAATTCCAGCCGAATAAAGAGGAAAAGAATTGTTCAGACAAAGATAGATACAAGCCATGGCAAAGCGGGATGAAAAGAAAGCTCAGTGGAATCATGCATTACTTCTAGATTTGCTAACATCAAAGATACATCCAGCCCAGATCCAGATCTCATAATTGCAAAAGCTTCCGACAAAAATTCATCCTCTTGTTTCTAATGCAGCCCGTGTGAAGAAGTCAATGCGTGGAAAATTTCTTCCAGGATCTTGTGCATGTGCTCCCAATCTTCCAATTGAAGCCTTTATTGAATTTGCATTCACCCGAGTGCTTTCAGAATTTTTAATTGCTCATATGCAATTAAAAATAAAAATGAGGAGTTATTTATGACAAACATTGCCGATGCATGTCTTGAGAGAAGAACTGCAAAAGCTTCAAGGATAAAAGGAAAACAAAAGGCGAAGGCAAAATTCCAAAATTCCGATCACCAGCTTCGGATCTAACTGCTTCCAGATCCAATTTGGTGAGAATCAAAGGCAAAAGAATCACTGCATGCAGAATATGAAAAAGAACAAGACTGCAGCTTTCCTCTTCCTTCTTCTTTCCTCCGACAAAGTAATTGAGCGATCAATTAAATTATAAAACTTAAGTGATTGGTTTAAAAGCCATTACTTGAAGAAGTCAACTACTTGGAGATAGGTGGCAAACGTGCAAAATAGAAGGTTCTATTTTCAGTTGCAAATCATGCATGTCATGCAAAGAGGAATTCAAGAGGGAGATTGCCAGTTGTTTCCTTTCCGACTTCCACATGTGCCGTTCAACTAAAAGCTTCCGACTTGTAATTGCCCCTCTACATTCTATAAGTAGAGGAAGAACCTTCGGGTTAAAGAATCAAAATTTGTAAGCAACATTCTTGTGTTCCAGACTTTGTGCTGAAACCCCTGATAGCCACTTGAAGCAAAGGAATATAAAGGAGCAGATTTCGGAGAACTTTGTGTCACGGTGCATTTTGTTTCTAGCTTTCTATCTTAGATCTTCTAATAAACTTTGTGTTATTTTAGATCTAGATCTGGAGTTGCCTTTGCTTATAATTCTATGTGTTGATATCTATTGGTTTCTTCTATGTGCATGCAATCAACTCTGTTATCTATTGATTGGGTTGCACATCTTCCCTATTTCTTCCCTGTGTTTTATTATTTCCTTCTTCTATAAATATTTCCTTTCTTAAACAGCTTGTTTACTTGTTACAGAGCTACTACTACAACTATGGTCCATGAGTGAATAGTTAAAGTAAAACCCCATATAGATACTAGCTTATTTTTATTGACAAATCGACACGGGAGCCTCACCTGTAAATGAGGGAGATTTATCTCATGACCGCTAGGTTTTCAACTATCAGAAAATCTAGCCAACACAACGAAATCTCAATTAAAATTGTTCATTGATCCGTTACAAACCATGTGGAGACCAACAAGGAGATGAAGTACATATGGCTTATCATGCATTACCCCATCCATTAACATATGCAATTGATACCCATCCAGTTGATAGCATCATTGATGTGAATAAAAGTATATCACAAATAACACCACCCATTATCTTTTCTAGTTCAGAGATTCCTCCAAACAATGAGGAAAATCTAGACACATATTTGTTCACACACAACGCAATTCTCAACCAATCCAATGCATTGTGGTAGATAATGGATCTAGCCGAAATCTTTGCACTTTGGCACTTCTTACACCTCTGGGATATACTACACGAGACCTTGTGGGCACCATAAAGGCAATTCAAAGATTTGATGACCAATGACAAATCCCACTTGGTGCATAGTATTATCCATGCAAAGTCGGACACAAGAGGATGGCCACTTGGTTCTTTGTAGTCCCTTCCAACGACATAGTCAGCATGTTACTCGAATGCCTATGGATCTATGAAATATGCAGTGTTTCGTCCACTTAACGTAGATGTTTAAAATATGTACACAACAACATGGTAGTGACCATTCCTAGTATCTCTTATGATTATCCTATTAGACCTATCCGAGTACTTGCTTCAGTCCCCACTCCACAAATAGTCCCACACCGGGACACAATCTTTAAAGATCATTATACCGAATATTGATCATATCCCTAAACATATCACGCAACATACACTCGATACAACATCAGCATGAGCAAGTTGTGACTCCTACTTCTCCTCGGATGCATTGTGTGTTATCTAGCCATGTGTGACACATAATAGTTAGGCAGCAACCATGAAGGTATGACCCTCATGGGACACCATACACTCTCATACACACTCAGCTCATGTGGTTACAACTACTTGTAACCCGCGGCATATATTCACACACATTATTGAGGATGATAGCACAAAGGATCATATTGCACATGACTATATCTCAAACTCATGTGATCATTACACATTAGCGAGCAAGACTAGTTTGTTTTTTTGTATACCACGCCCTTGACAAGGAACATCCTCTTGACACAATCATAAGATTGCCTCATAAGGTTTCGTGTTCACACCTTGAGTGCAATCACTTGCACATAGATCCTTGCACACACATACTCTTAACACGATTAACGATCATCTAACCTTTTCTCCTCTAGTCCATGACTAGGCAAGCGCAAATTTACCCGATGATGTAGCAAATTTCACGGAACAATTTTTGCCCATGTCCCCACCCTAGCTCTTCTACTATTTAACACCTACAATCCAAGGCCACTAGTACCGATTCAATTGCAATTTTTTCCTTTTAGTATCTTATAGCAAAAATTAAAAAAACAATACAATATTACAAAAATACAAAACTAACACCTGCATGTGACTTGTTCAATCATTACATAGACATAAGCCTTACAATCATTGGGATTTAGCAATCTACATCTATCATATTCTCTTGCACTTAAGTTGTATACTACAAATCAAGCAATCACAGATACCTTAACCCATGGACAACACACACTTTAGGACTTCTACAACCTATTACCCTAGAGGTAGTCACCGCATTGGAGGCTTGTCTACACTAAGGGCATCTTATATATTGTGCCTAATCGATAGTACCTTTTATCATATTACAACTTCTTTGACCTTCTATTTCGGGGCAAACCTACTCCGAGGTAATTTCACAGACTAAGCTTATATCGATCATATCCTTATATACTTGTCCATTGTTGGTACAACACTACTCTTGTTTTTCTTGCATTTACTTTATTTCTTATGAGATGTGCTTTATACGATGACCACATTGCTTATCTCTAGATATTGATTTGATCATGATCCATGATTACATGTCTTTTTCATTTCTTGTTAATATTTGCTTTTCGCATACTAATATATTGGTTGACTATTCTTGGCCTTCGGATCTGCATTGTCTATCTAATATTGTTGCTTATACTACTCATTTCTTAGTTATATCAATGTTTGTTTTTGTATGCTTCATGCTTTTGAATGTTGTATGATCTATTTTTTCTAGCCACTTGTATATTAGACTATTGTAGGCACTTATATGTTGTATGCTTTTTTGCTTTAAGATCTTGTCTACTCGACCGCTCTAGCACTTATATGTTGTATGTTTTGTTTGCTTTGTGATCTTGTCTACTCTAATTTCTTTAGGCACTTATATGTTGTATGTTTCATTTGCTTTGTGATCTTATCCACTTTGACTACTCTAGGCACTTATATGTTGTATGATATATGCTCTACGATATTGTCTCGCTTTGTCTTCTCTACAATCTTTTATGTTGTATGCTCTACAATCTGCATGTTGTAAAATCTTGTTTGCTCTAGGCACTTATATGATTATATGCTTTGACTACTATGTGATATTGTCTACTTTTTGTACTCTACAATCTTGTATGCCATACAATCTACGCTCTTGTATGCTCTAAAACCTTGTGTCCTTTGTGATATGTTTTCTCTATGCACTTGTATGCTCTACAATTTGTTTGCTCTAAGCATTTGTATGATCTATGCTTTATTTGCTCACATGCCATTGTTGATAAATGCTTTGATTGCTAGTTACATGCATGTTTTATGTTCGAACACAAGAAAGCGCTTGTCACCCATATTGTTTCCTAGACGCATCACTTGCTACATGTTTCTTGTGACACATCTTGCTTGAGTTACAATACTTAGCCATACATTGCTTAAGACACGCATTATTTAGACATACATGGCTTATAACACACATTGTGTATTGTACACTTTGTTTAGCACTCATCGTTTATCGACATACTTCATTATCACACATTGCTTGTTACATTTCTTGCTCTATGCACGATGGTTGATACATAATCTAATTTATTTCTTTCTCTTCACACAATGGTTGATACATATTCTGATTTATATCTAGCTCACACACTTGCCTCTAATACATTGATTGATGTATCCCTTGATTTACAAGTTGCTCATAGCACAATGCTTGTTACACACTTGCTCATGGCACATTGCTTGATACGCTTTTTTGCTCTAGGAACAATAGTTGGACACATACGTGCTTTTGCACACACAATTAACAAATAACTACTAACACTTTGGGTCAAGTTGTCATGTCTTGTTAGTTATGTTTATGATGGGCTTATCATGTCATGTTGTGTCATGTCATGTCATAGGTCACTATGGATCCATTAGGCATTGAGTCATGTGTTGTCATACTACTCTACTAATCGCTCTTTATGTTATTTGTTGAATTATTGGATATTCTCATGATATGCCTCATAATGTGGCGATACCTAATGCTTGTCCTAAGATGCTTATATCTTATGCACATTGCTCGTTTTACCATGTTAGTCGATATACTATATATGGTTTACATCCTGATGGTATGTTTATATATTTTTAATGACTATCGCTTTTTCTTTTGAGCTAAGTGATCCTTTGCAACATCTCTCATCTCAAAAGGGGCATATTGTGGGCTTTTCTAACAAGTTCATGCAAATTACAGCTACAGGGTTTCAATTGATACCATATGATGACATTAACACAATTATTCCGAACACATTACAAGCTTTAACACATACCACTTTTTGACATATACATCAAAATCATGAACAAATTGGCTCCATGGCAAGCTCAAGTGCTACATCAGCTCCATAACAAGCTCAAGTGCTACATCGATTCCATGGCAAGCTCGAGTGCTACAACGGCTCCATGGCAAGCTCAAGTGCCATGGCGGCTCCATAGAAAAATCAAGTACTACAATGGCTCATAACAAGCTCAAATGCTAAAGTTCTCACACATAATATTCACACCCCTTATGATGGCACCAGGGGCAATTAGGTGTAGCCATTTCATGCTTTTTAATTTCAGTTCTTTTTTATTTACTAATTTTATAATCATAACTACATGTTTTGGCATGTGATTTGTAGGTTCACATGTATGGCATAAAGAGAGAGAGAGAGAGAGCACACTTTCCCAACCTTGCGTACACCATAGCAGTGGGAGGTTTGCATTTACAATTCATTTATTTTAATCCAACAATTTTCAATTACTAGATTAAAATGGGGGCAATTGTAGTACCCAAAATTTGGACCTAAGGCACTTGGCAAGTAATCATTGGCATTATCCCGGCATTTTTCCATTTACACAATAATTAACCTAATCTAAAGGCATCGCACTCAATTCTCACACTAGAGTCCACTCAATTTAGCATTTTTGAACCAATGTATTGAACATGTCTACAAACTCCTATCAATTTGCCTCATGTAGCTGATCAAGTCCCAAGCTAAAAGCTGGACAAAATTGGTTGACATTTCTATCAAGGCCGATGTTTTTGTCTTTTGTACTTGCAACAATCAAATTTTCAAATGCAGAACTTACCTAGTCGGATTAGAATCAATAAAACACAAAATCATTCACATGAGTTGCCTATATAAATACATAAACCCTACTCATTAGGGAGATCTCTTGACATCTAGGGGATCTCACACTCAAGCACTCTAAGAAGAACTTTTGGCCCTTATCATTGCAGTGATCAAATCCTCGAGAGGACACTAACAAGCTACGAGGGTTGAATGTTGAACTTGAATGAAAGTGAAATAATGTATGTTGAATTGTGTGGTACCCTAAATTTGGTCTGAGGCACTTGGCAACAACACTTTTTGCATCTTTACTAACATTTGGTCCATTAATACAAATATGACATTATTCACACATATTTCCCCATTTTGAACACCCTTTAATCCACTAGATTGTCTTTATTATTCAACACTATCATAACCACTTTGATCTTTACAGAGTCAACTTGCACCCAAACGAACACTTTCTCATTGTTATTCTAGGTCACAAGGCTTGCAAGATAATTTCATAGGCCTTCGACATATTTGGCCCCAAATCCATCCACCTACTATAAACTTGTCCTTCCCTTCTCCGGTGGTCATAATTTTAAATGGGTAACTTATTACATTCATCCTACGTGATATTTTAAGGCCATCTTGGGTGCAGAAATTAACAAAAGGTATCATATTTAAATAATGGCCTTCAAAGTTATTTCATCACTGGGAGTCACATCACTCCTAGAAGATCACTATTTACAAAGAGCATATTCCTCCTAAATCTTCCTAAAGCATCCCTAGATCAACTAAGAGCAAAATTATGAAGCATACAATGTCCCAAAGTGCAATTTGAGCCCTCTTCGAAGAAGTGGTATGTAGGCAAGGCTCAACCATCATGGGGTGTGTCTTGAGGTCATTTTGAACATAGTTACTAAGTCCGAAAATTTGGACCCCTTCAGAGGACCATAAAATCCAAAAATTTAAGAAATTAAGAAATATAGAAATAGTTCAAAAAAATGGGATCCAAAATATATACATATTATATATGAGCATAATTTTATAAATATGCAAAATTAACAAATACAATGAAAAAATTAATAATGTAATATAAAATGTTAACATATATAATATTAAACAATATATGAGGATGTTAGGTGTTTGTTTTCGTTAAAAACTAAAAAAGGGAAAAGAATAAGCCCAACCTAGATCGAACTTATCCGAGTCGGCTGAAAAATTCAAATCCAACCGGATTTTGTGCAGATCCAACCAGACTTGGTAATCGAGTCTAGCACAAAGAGCTAACCCATTTTTAAGGTAATTTTTGGTCAAGCATTACATAACTCGGGGTTGGCACAAGGAGAAGACATTTCAGCATTCTTGCAAAGCCATCATAATGTCTTAACACAAAATATAGACAGTCAAACACAAGCGAACCTACACCGAGAGAACCGAGCTTCATCAAAATTGCCCCTCTAGAAATTTGAATCCATACCTATCCTCTGTAAACACATTTGGCCCCAAAAGGGTCTAACGCCCACAAACCCATCCATAGTGCATTTCCAAGCTTCCAAATTTTGTATATCTTGACAATTTCTGTTGAGCTTCCACCTAGCACCTAAACACTATTTTATTTTCTACAAGCCAAATTGGGTTAGTTTGTTCCATGTGTCATGCCTTTACCTCTTTCACATAATGAACATATTTTTCTAAATTATCAAATCCACATAATCCATATCGGATTAAGACTTCTAATTGATTTTGAATTACATATTCCCTTCTAATTATCTTATGTTTTGTCACAGTTTAATTAAAACAATTTGCCACATGTTAATTTTCCCCTTTTTTATGGTTCGGAGCTATATTTTAAAAAACATTTACAAGATTTACATTGCAACATTGCATTCATTTTCAACACAAAAAATCGGATCCCTTGAAGTGCAAGGGCCCAATTTCAAAACACTTCAAAGATACTTATAAGTTGTGACATGAAGGGCTTATAGCAAGTGGAGTGCAAACTTTACTATGTGACATTGCACTAATTTTCAACCAACAAAATCACAGTTGTTAAAATCCAAGGCCCCATTATCCAATACTTAATATTCACATTTAAATTGTGATGTCGAATTCCTTCATGCCTACTCATTTCAAGCGCTAGCTAAATCATAACAAACAAGAAACAAGGGAGGTTAATTGGTGGAGGTAGGCAAAATCTTGACCACCTTTTATTCTCATATTTCCTATCCATAATACAATCGGCAAGGAAAAGGAAATGACTTAATACATGGTAAAGAATAACAAGCCAACTCTCTTCAAGATCGTATGCAAGCCTAAATGTTAAAATTATTTTCAGAATATTGTGAAATGGCTTGATTATCAAATGATATGATATTTTTCATCAGAAACTTATAAATAGAAGACAACATTATTTTCATGGCTATACTTACAAATTTTTTTGCATTGCTTTCATGGCTGATGCTCCAGTCCTCATTGCATCAACAGTCTCTGTTGTAGCTTTTGCGCCTTCCAACATAGCCATCTGAATTGAATCAAAATCAATCAGTCCATGAATACAAACTAGAACATTGGATTCTTGATACCAGTTGCAAGGAATCTACTAAGAGGAGTTCTTCCATTCTTGTAAAACCAAACTACTATTATTAAAGGAATAAAGAGAAAACATATAATCTACCTGATCATGAATCCGTAATTGGAATTTTCCAAGCTGCTCAATTTGGACATCAAAAAGTCTCTTCTTCTTCAAACATTGTATTGCCGCTGTAAGCAAGAATGAGAAACTTTTATTTCACAACTGAGATTCTCTAATTCTGTATAGTGATTTCAGAAAAACTAATTTAATCGTTTGAATAGAAAACAATCTATTATTGTAGTGCCCCTAAAAATACATCAGCACTCTTGGGAGAATATAATACTCAATCAACACACAGAGATACACTCTATCTTGATGTGAACTTCTTGTAACCTTGCAATGAACTTTTGTTTCCATCGGCATACCCAATCCACAAGATATTCCTAAAAAAATTCCAACAGCTTTGTCTAACTAGATAACATAGTCCTAAATCTAAGGATAAATTGCAAAGGCTACCAAAGCAGAAAGCAAGATGCTTAACTTCCAAGGGTGTATTCAGACTCTTCCTGTTAGGTCCACGGAAAACTAAAACTGTTCTTAGAATTTCAGGGAATCAACTTTACAAAAAGTGAAACCATCATCAAGCATGTACTTATGTATCGTATGGAGAACGTAAAATTTCTAAATGGAAAGCACTATAGGACTGAATATCCTATATTGCATGCATATGCTCTTCAAAAACAGAGCTTCTTTTTGAATTTTTGAATTATTGAAGAAGATAATGTTGCCTAACTGGATATATGTCTGGACAATTGATTAATACTGTTTTGAGGGCTTGTGTGGCTAAAAACATCTACAATTCAGAAAACTGGGAATTTCAATATATTCAAAAAGACAGTAAGTTCAGTAGCTTTTGAAAGTTGTTAAATATGGGCCAAAAATTAAAATTTCTCCAGGACAGAGCTTTTAGCATTGGTTCCCACCACAGATAAGCCTATGAAAACAGTTCGAATAAACTTGGTGCTCTAGAATTGGTTCAAAGTGTCATAAGTAGGCATAGGCAATTATTGAGGGCAAATGTTAGAAATGCTATCTACCTTAAAACCTAAACTCAATTGCATAGATTTTCAAAATGATAAATACAAAATGTGTTCTTTGGTAAACATAACTTGGTGATGATTCACTCATAATTTGGAGTGCATTACTTACAAGATTGCAGAACATGTGAATGAAACAATGTAACTATCAGCCTGAGCAGAACATTCCAACATTACAAAGCACCCCACTTGTATTTAGGAAGCAAAAATAATGGCGAGAGAGAAACATTACACCAAGAGATGACTAAGGGAAGCTGTGGAAACTGATAAATTTTGCAACAAAAATTGAACTGTGATGGACTACAGCTAAGTCACAGTTGGAGACCCATAATCCATAGCCTTAAGAATCAAGGCCTATACTTCTACCTTATATTAATTAGAACTTCACAATAGTTCTTGTTGACATTTAAACCTTAAGTACAAATGGTTGACCTTATAATATAATAGGAAATTAGGGTTGTCAATTAATTATTTATACACCTTGAACCATGGTTTAACTTCTCAAACCTTTGCACCCTAATGATTAATATTGTAGAAGACTCGGAATGTAGGCTGAAAAATCAACTACACAATTTTACGCAAAATTTATCACAGATTAAAGTTATGTTTTCCATGTTTCCAATAAATTCAATTTCCTATAATGTAAGAGAAGAATATGAACAAGTCAATGAATAAAGCTTGTGAAGATAGAATACCTCTCTTGTTATTTGATTGACTAAACTCTTTGGCTCTTTCAACCTCCACGGAGATCTTCTTTTGCAAAACACTCTCTTTTTCTCCAGCATTTCAAGGGTCTGCATGTCCCAATAATAAAAAATAATGCATGGTAAATATAAAATATCAGAGTTACTGATGTAACAACTCTAAATAAGAAAGCAACCATGTCAATACAGATTTGAAGATAAATGCATGATAGTCCTCACTAGTAGTGTTACAAGAGAACATGAGACTAATGATTTTGAATCTTAGGTATGCAGCTTACACCATAGGTACTTCTGATGGTTTTAATAAGAACCTTCAGTTGAACTTTCCTTCTCATTATCTCATGCCTCACAATCATATATTAACTAGTAGAGCTATCTTAAATAAATATATCTTAACAATGCCGATTGATATCAACCTCAATGAAATTTTCTTATTGAATTCTCATAAATGGCATCAATATAGCTGCACCAATGTGTCAGGCTCGAAAAGAATCTTTTTGGGGAAAGTGGGGGCTTCAAACTCCCCAAATGGCCAAGTTAGTACAATTTTTTGATTGACTTCTCAAGAAAAGGAAAAAGAAAAAAACATCCAAGTGACGGTCAAATGGACATCAAATTTAATGTTGACGTTACCCTTTAACAATGAAATGGACGTCAAATTCAATATCGTAGTTAATTGTTTACGCACCTTTGCCATTACAACCTCCCACCAACACCTCCGCTGCCATTGTAGAATGCCTACTAGTATAGGTATATTAAATAAATCTATCTAAAATACGCCGAGAGATATCAATCTCGAGACACTTGTCTAGTAATGCTAGTGTAGTATAAGTATATGAAAAAAATTATTAAAAAACAAATGTGTTATAATAAATGTATCCATATGAAATACATCAATACATATCAATTTCAAGGTTCTTAGCTTAGATTTTTCACATACCACATTAATCAATAACTTCATTAAATTCTCTATCGATTTCCCATTGATTTGTGGCAAATGGAATCAATTTAGTTGCGCCATTGTGTTAGTCTCGAAAAAATCTATTCAAGAAAAAAGGGTCTAAACATTACTATATGGCCAAGATATTACTATTTTTATTGATTTCTTCAAGAAAAAGGAGAAAAAAATTGACCGTCAATGAAAGTCAAATTTATGGATGAATTGTCATGTGACGGTCAAATGGACATCAAATTTAATGTCGAGAATAAAAATGAACAACTCACTTCATTACAGCCTTGGCTGCCATTGTAGGAATGCCTCTTGGCATAATCAACATGATAAGCAATGTCCTAGTGGCCAAGATTGCCAAAATTAACCAACAAACAAGCAACTTGTTAAGGTGCTTCATTTTTCATCAACATTTCACTTGACATATTTGAGTAACATAATTTCAAGGAAATCCTACTTGTATAAATGAAATGTTCTGGAAAAAAAACTACCATTAAAGGTTGAAAATTTATTATGCGGATAGGCATCTAACAATGTTTGTTTGGGGGTTGTGGGGTTGTAAGTTTGTAACATCTGGATAAACAATTAATTGACGATCTTAACTTTGACATTCATTCGATCATCGAAGGAGTTTTTTCTTTTTGCTTCGAGAAGATAATCAATAAAATGAGCTATCTTTGGATATGGTGGAGTCTGGAGCACTTTTTTCCCTGAAAATATCTTTCTAGTGCAACATAGTCATATAGCTAGATCACCGATCAGCAAGAAATTTGCAAAGAGTGTGAGTGATTTAGATTGATATCCATCAATGTTTTTCAAATAGATTTATTTAAGATATTTGTACTAGTATAACAATCTCACCTATAAAATAAAGCAAAAGGTACTCTATTTGTTTCACAAAAACACAAAGAAAGTTTGGAAATGCCGTCTAGAAATATGATGTTTCAAATGTGCAACAAAATCAAGCTTTAAGCCATGTATTGAAAACTCAATACACAAAAAACAATGCAATTACATTATTACAAGAACATGAAAACTATCTTTGAAATGAAGGAATTAAGTACAAATGGGTTTTCAAACTAATTATTGTATTATAAAAAGGAAATGATATGCTAATTAAATTTTAAATTACAAATGGGTTTTCAAACTAATTATTGTATCAAAAGGAAATGATATGCTAATTATATTAGAAAGACAATTTCAATGGCAATTTCACCATGGTATAAAAAATAACAAGTTCAAAGGTCTGATCATAACTGATTTATAATTGGTTTCACCTTGGATGATGAAGAAGTGTGGCTTTTCTAATTCTTGTGTTTCCCTCTTTGGAGAATTTTGGTCCTAGAAAAACTTAACGGTTGAGGAGATGAGGGAAGAGCTCTCACACTTCTCCTTGAAGTACCATCTTTCTCACCTTGGTGTCTTCCCCTTGACACCAACATGCCAAGACTTGTGTGGTCTTCTTCTAGTCTCTCTAGCTTTCCACTAGAACATCACATCCTCCTCCAAGTCTCTATGCATCCAAGATAAAGTCTTCTATAAATTATCATAATTTTACCTCATTTTCTTCATCCAACATGGATGGTTCATATAGGTGCAAGTTCTCAAAGTTTACTATTAAATACATCCGAATGAATGAAGGCAAATCATCTTTGGGCGTGTTCTCTCCAACCTGCTCCAAGATGGTGAATGGTCCATAGATTAGAGGTTTGGGCTTCCTAGCTTGTCTTGGAATCCTTTCTTTGCTTAAGTATACCTTGTCTCCCACTTTGAATGTGTGCTCTCTCTACGGTGTTGATTGTGTCTAACCTTGCACTTGGCTTGGGACTTCTCTAATTGTTCTTTTACATTGAGATGGATTTGTTCGATCCTCCAATGAATCTTGTTCGATCCTCTCAATGAATCTTGTTATTCTTGTCACCTCTAAATATAGTTCTTCCCCTTTAATACCGAAATTTGTTCATGTGGCACTTAACAACAATACTTTAGCATTTACCCTAACTATATCCCATTTACCTATTTATTGACTAAATTTAAAGCTTCTTGCTCAATCCTAAACTCGAGTCCATCGGTCATGACTTATTCTTCAACTTAGCACTTCAAGAATCAATGCACTTATATAGAACACATCTTCAAACTCTCTACAAACCATCTCTTGTCTTAAATCTGGTTCCATCTTAAGCTTAAACGGGCTTTTTGGGACCAGGACAAGTTTTGGCCAATGAATTTGTCCCTTGATAGAAAAACTTCTCCCTTGTATTTGCAATGAACATCTTTTCAAATGCACAAGTTACCTTAGTTGAACTTATAGACAAAATCAAAAGTCACCTATATAAACACATGCACCCTTACTCATTAGTGGAAACAAATCAAATAAAATCATTAAGTCAAGTAGTGATGGTTCTTTTAGAGCATATTATGAAAACCTACTCAAATTTGAATAGATTTATAAATCACACACTCATTCACCTCCACGTCCTTAATTACTAAGTGATAAACACATTTTATAAGGATCATCATATGCAGCTTTTTAATTATCTTTTAAGCCTTTTATTTAAAAAATAACTTTTAAATCAGATTTGGCTAGAAATTAACGTGCATATCAGTACAAGTGAAGCAAGTGCATCAAATAATAGGAGCGATATGACCTATCATGTTACAAGTTTGTATTTTAATATGACCAGGTATGGTATTTAAGTTATACTATATCAAGTTGCATCATCATCTACGTATCCATATGTCGACATGCGAATATGTGCACCCTAGTAATATCTAAAATGAATAAACCCTAAATTTGGTATATAACCTTGCTTTGAATAGCTGCTTGGCATGGAGCCAACTCTCAGTGTTTCCATATACTTGATTTGAATGTCCTTGGAGGTAGGGTATTTAAGGATGAAATGCTTCTCTATTTCTATTGACTTGTTGCTTTAGAAAACACATATCCTCTCCTCTCATTCCTAGTCTTTTTTACAGGTCACCCATCTCCCCATCTCACATATGATCCTATCTAAGGGAAGTAGTCTTTGTTTGACCTATGAATATCTTCTCCTAGCATTCTAAATTCAAAACCTATGAATACTTTTTTGCAATGTTCATAGATTGGGATGAATTTTTTACCTACAGGAAAGATAGTGTTGTAGTTTCCTACTTGTTTTCTTTCTTCACCTATGTTATTCTAAAACATTCATTCACATCATTTTTTAATTATTTTTTGTTAAAGTCTAGGCATTCTTTAAGCTAATGTCCCATTTTCTAATCATCCATTTGTGGCTTTGTTTCATCCATGTGCTCTTTCCTCATATGCTGCCGGCTCTAAGCTAATCCAAGTCTTCATGTTTTCTATATTATTTCAAGTAGCATAGTGACTTGGCCATAGTACTTAATGGTAAGTGCACTCTTGTTTCCATATAGGATATTTCAGGTAGGGGATTCGAGGATGAAATGACCCTAAACTTAGAAAGGAACAATTCACTTGTTTCAGATCACCCATTTCACTTGTCATTTTACATGGAATCAAATTACACGTCTTGTTGAACTATCTATAACAACATCCAAGTAGTCATGTCCATGTTCATACATTGGTAAACCTCCCACAAAATCCATAGATATACTCTCCCATGGTCTAATCGGCATGTGGCTTTGTCAAGTGGCTTTGTCATCCATCCCTTCTTACCTAACTTTAGGATCGCTTGGTGCACTTAATGGGAACGTTTATGCAAGGGAATTTACATCCTCCAATAAATCTAGATATTTCTTATTGCATTTTGGGCCAATTCATGTATCCTATGCAAATAAGCTATGTTCTCTTGTAAACCTCCCACAAAACATAGATATACACTAAAATGGGGCCTAAAATTTAGGATATTTACTTCCAATTTCATCTAGATATTTCTTAGAATGTATCTTTCCTCCTTTGGCACACATAGTTTGTCCAACTTGTAGAGCAGCCCATCTTTGAGGTAGAAATCAACTTTATCTTCGACATCAACTTTCTTTGCCTTCATTTGCTAATGTGTCTCTTTGAAATTTGTGTCTTGTGCATATGCTTCCTCATAAGACTCTTCCGTAAAAGGCTCGAGCTATGAAATTCTTGCCAAAGCTGAAACTTGCTTTGAAATTTGTGTCCTAGATAGCATTTCTCCAACAACATTTGTGCTTTGTTTCTTGTACTTGATCACCAAATGAAATTGTTGAAGAAATCCCACTTGTAATTGCTTTCTTGCTGCAAAAGAATTTGCTTGCAAATAGGGAAGAGGTTTGTAATCAATATGCACTATTGTTTCTTTGCCTAACAAATAATGCTTCCATTTCTTAATTGCTTGAACAAGAGCATACATTTCCTTATGATAAATAGAATAGCTTCAAATCAAAAAGTTACATGATGAAATGCAGAACCGATGGGATTTCATAAAAATCAAGAGCACGGGGATGAGCTGCAAGGTCATATGTTGCAAGAACTTTGTGAGGAGATAGAGGAAACATGTATGATACATGAGGGCATTCAAAAATATATTCCATGGTTGTTCAAATGCCTAGAAAACATTGTGGAGCGAGAAGCACGTCAAAGAAAACCACCTTTGATTTTCACAAATGTACTTGGGAGCAACCTTAATGGAACAATATAGCACCTATGAGAAACCCTAGGACCTAGACAAATGTAATAGGTGGTGGAGGACTGCTATCGTTCAGTGCCCTTGAAGTGGGAGGCCCGACACCTATCTCGGGAGCCACGTAATTGTGAATAATATGAATACATCTGAAAATGTTGGTGTCAAGGTTCTTATCCAGAAGCAGTTTATTTTGTCTCCATGTCTTTGCTTATGTAGGTATCACTGCTATAGACTTTCTTGATACTGTAATCATAATTTTTATTTTGCATATGGAAATGATGGAGAATGCTGACATTATCAGTGATGCAGTTGTGGGTACTGCCACAACTAGCAGTGAAATACTCACAATGCTTATAATACTTTCTTGTTGGTAGTAGACAAATCACTAGCCTGCCCTCGGTGGCTATACAACTTTGTCTGTGGGAACTTATCCTGCTGTCAACGTAGTCATGGACAGGAAAGTTTAGTGGAATTTGCTTTGGAGTCCCCGTAAATCTTATAAACACGACAATAATCTAATAGTTAGTTTTTACCATGTTCAAAAAAGAAAACTAACGTCAATGGAATAATGTTGTTTGTTCTTGTGTAATGACATAATTGCATCATTAGTCCACCTAACAAACAATTCAAAAGAAATTACTTAAGTGTTCATGTCTTCACATTTGCAATTTAACATCCTAACAAGGACTAAGCATGCAGGCTACATGTATGAATGCGAACTATGTCAGAGATTGAAATCAACCAGAAATATTATTTATGTTTATTTCTTCACCTATGCTCCTAAAAATGAGAGGTAGGCTATCCAAAGGGATTGGCACATTTGGAAAAGCAATATATATGTCCTAACAAGGATTTTGTTCTAATTGTGATATAGCAAATAAAAACTAATATGCAATGCCAAACCAGAAAATATACACAACAAAAATAAATCTGAACAGAGTAAAAACTCGGCATACATTATTCACAGTGTTAATTATAATGTGCATCAAAATATTCTCCTGAAAACGGACAGCAATGCAACCAGTGATAGTGACCAACAGAGCACCCCAAACATGTGTTTAGTGATGAACATACAGACAGCCCAGGGAATGTGTCGGTTGGGCAGCCATTCAAGAACCATTTGTACCAAACACAAGTAGTATCGACCATGACAAACCAAATACTAAATTATAATACCCATACATGCACATATAATCAGTTCGTAACCAAACGCACCTGAATACATTATTGACTCTTAAGTATGCCAAGGCAAAACATAAAAAAATGCATTTCTTATCCATAACACCATAACTAACACCTGTGCTAAGCACTTAAAAATCAATTGCATCCATTGGTACATCGGAAAATAAAAAAAGAACAGGTGGGATTGTCTATATAATTGCATCAATCGTGATCTGCAAGCTGTTGTAGATAAACATCTAAGATAAACAAGGCCAGACAACGATTTTTAAGTGCACTGAGCTCGATCTATCCTGGGACAATTTGAGATTTTGCATTAAGAAGGTAAAACAAAATCAAAAGAGGGCAGAATCAAAACGGACTCAGACACCCAATTCCTAAAGAGATAAAACAAAATCATAAAAGTCATAATGCAGTCGGACACGAATTCCCAAAGAAGGTATTGGACTCGGTACCTGTATGTGGGTTTGTTTGTAAAACTTACGAAAAATTGATTCAGAGCTGGCGTGCCTAAGGGCTCAAACACTAACCAACGTACTAGGATGCCCAATATCAAAGCTCATCTGCTGAGAAAATCTCCAGCATGCGTACAGACAGGTCACCCAAGGTCAGGTGATGCTTGCACCCGGGGTTACACATATTCACCTCAGCCCTGAAACTAGTTTGGTGAGGGGAATTGAACTAGATCTCATATTAACCATCACAGATCCATATACCCTCTAAAACAATTGTCATGAAGACCATTATCTAAACCAGCCGTAACTTATGAATCAGCTATCAGCCCCAGTCATGGAGGTTCTGAATTTAATCTCAAAAGTGCCCACAAAACAAAAAACCTAAGATTTTATAAGCGAGTGTTTCAACAGTCCATAAGTATTAGATGGCAACTTCTGGATGAGCATTGTATGTTGTTTTTGATGGACGTTTAGGATCACACTCCATGATCCATCGTTGGGAAGAGGATAATAAGCCTGTGGCATCCAGATTAAATGGGGTTTTGAATCACAGAAACCCTTCATTTGAAAAAAGAAACCCAATTCAAATGCAGTCTGATGTGCACATAAAATCCCCATCATAAAAAGAATACACTGTATGAAGATAACAAACCCGTAGAGTTTGCTAGGCGCATACCTCATGGAGCTTGTCGAGATTGGAGAGGGTAGCTGGTTCCTTCCTTGACTTTCTAAATAATTTTTCAACATGCTTGGTTCTGCTGTTCAAAAATTTATGTTGGGAGAGGCCAAAGTCAAAGACATACAGAGCAGGGGCAGCAAGTGTGCCGAATCTTTCACTGTTCAAAAGGATTTATGAACCGTTGGACTAAACTTGTTCAAATTGAAATGGGAGGGAATCGTGGTAGCCCACCCCATCGAAGGAGGGACCTGACTTCAACGTAATGATGAGACATTGGAATTTGGAACCCCTCTATTGTGTATGTATGGGCGGTTGGTCCAAATTATGCTCGGAAGTTGGAACTCCTCTAGACTCTTCAGTCTTATGGATGTCATTAAAATATTTCATTTTATGTATGTGAGTAATCCATTTTATGCTCAAAACATGTTCTATGTGTATGGGCGTTCAATAATTTATGCTCGAAATATTTTTTGTGTGAGCATGTGGTAGTCTTTACCTTTTAGTTTTGGTCCTCTTGTCGTGTGTTTGGACTATTTGTATGGCCCTAGTCTTATTGTTTTGTGCTTCTTCAAAATTAGGTGGGCCCATCTATCCCTTTCCGCCTTTTTCACTTTAAGTTATTAGAGATCGATATCACTCTGTCAATCTTACCAAAGTTTGAATTTAAGCCATTTATAATGAAAGAAATGATTTAACTTGTTTACACACAAAAACAAACATTATATTCCACTAATGTTGGAGTTATTATCTTTTATGTATTTTCTATTTATTGAAATCTTTGTTCCAATTTGAGGGTCGATAAATTAATAGATTTTTCTAACATATTATAGATACTAGAATTTGGTAACTTGTCAATTTGTAATGTCAAGTCAAACTACACTCCTCGCTAAGACAAATGTTCACATTCATAATCTAAAATGTTCATCTCTTAATCTCTTCCATGAATTGTTTATCTTTACATTCGCTTTTTCATCAATTCGAAGAATATTATCAAACTAAATTAGTAAGCAACATATGTGCTTCGTGTCACAACTTCATGTTTCACTTTTCCTCTTCTTCGTCCAAAACCGTACATAAATGGGTCAAAATGTGGGGTTTGATCTTGCCGACCTATATGGTACTACCCTTTTGGTTTCTCTTACTCCGTTTTTATTTTGAATATCTTCATTGGTCATTTCATCTTCTTGGGTCGGCCTTATCATAATATTTCACCTATAGAAGGCTATATAAGCAAGTCAATATCACTTTATATAACTCACTTGACACTCTATAAGCTCCTATTGCAAATATCATTCCAAAAGCACTCAAGGGTTTCCTAAATATGCCCAAATCAATTACACATCAATTAAAGTAGTCCCTACTATAGATTTGAAGCACTCAACTAGGTCAAATAGTCTAGTTTCCTCCATTTCCATAAACAAAGTCACTCAAACATTGTTCAAGGGTTTCAAGAAACAAAGGATTAGGTCACATAGCTAAGGCATGCCACATCACACTACTACATTCGATACATTATACACTATACACTAAGCATGTTATCTTGGTATCGATAGACACGAAGGCAACCCTAAGGGTTGGCTAGTTATTCACACTTGCATGAGCACCAGAAGAACTACACGATGTTTGATCTCGCATTTAAGGCATGTAGTGCAAAGCACTTGGATTGGCTCAAGAACTAGTATTCGACTACCAAGGGTAGTATGGCCTCACTACACACATATGTTTTCTCATTTTGGTTTGGTAATGCTCGATGAAGGGTTCTACAGCTTTAGGGTTTTCACTTCATTGTAATATTGGGCTGGTTGGTATGCCCTCTAGGGGGTACCAAGGGGCACCCTTGAACCAGCATTGGAGAGGGGTGGGGGCCGATACCAAGTTTTGACAGAGGCCTTTAGAATATGGAAGGGGGCCTACTATGGCATCACACAACTCCTGATATCTTTGGCAAAGATTCTCGAGTCACTCCTCAACCGGGAGTGCCCCCCGAGGAAGCGGGAGCAGCAGTAGCTGCCGAATCTTCCACTGGTACATGGACCACTGTTTGGACCGATGGACTTACCAGTCTTGATCGTTACAAGGGACGATGCTATGATACACTTGTAACCCAAGATAGTTTTTGCGAGGTTTTTTGAATCCACCTGTTAGATAGACACGGAATACATGCAAGATCATCATAAGAACCATCATACTTGCCGACCATCGATGGACCGATCGGATTAGCCAACCGAAGTTTACTTCGAAAGTGTGTGACCAAGAGTGACATACAACGAAGGTTATTTCTAGACAAATGAAATACACCTAAAGTTTCGTGCCCAAACTTTCAAAGGGTCGAAGACCATACATATCTAGGTACGGATGATAGATTAGTTATACGATTTATCCTCGCTCAATTTCCAGTTCCAAAATTTGCACCGAAGCATTTCCAATTTATGATCTTCCTATTTCATTATTTTACACAAATAGATCCTCTTTGTTTTGACTTATACAACTACGATTAACTAAAATGTGGGATATTAATGTTATTCTATAGTTAATCTAAGTAGTATGAAATGCAATAAATTATACAAACTAAAGTACTGATTCTAAATATTTTATTTGATTTTTAAATGAAATAAAATGATGAAAATAAGAGGGATAAGATACTGACCTAAAAATGACTTATTTCGTTGTGTGTTGGACTTGAATAGGCTGATGTGTGGTGGGGTAGAATGTGAAGGTGTTGCGAGAAATTACAAAGAATGAATATTTGAGTGGGACTGGGCACATAGAGAGGACTGGGCACACTGTGGGCCCTGCAGTCTCGTAGTCTAGGTGTTTTGATCTGCAAAAACCGAGGATTTAAATCGAAAATGTCACTAGATCTTCGCAATATCTTATTATTTGTCGCGTAGTTGTTGCAGTGGCTTTGCTTGTGTCGTTGTAAGTTAGTGATGAAGATCTACTGCAAACCCCATAAAAAGCATCAAATCCCTAAAAAAGAAAGATGCAAATGAAGGGGTCGAACCTACCTTAGTTGCCACAATGGCAGAATTACAACCAAGCATTGCACTACATTCTAGACCTAATGTAGTTATGTGTGCTTGTGTGTGCAATTGTGTGCCTAGGGTGCCCTAGCATCAATGATGTAGAAGTAGGGGGTAATAACTAGATGTAAAATGCAAAATGGTGGATGGAATAGAATGAATACAACCATTTCCCCCTATGTTTGTGTGATGCAGATGTAAATGATGCCCAAATGCAGTCCTTTGCCTTAGTAGATAACTAGCTCTTGATAGTAGATAGTCCACCCATAAGATAATGAGTATGCTATGTTTATATAGGGATCTCTTGTTCAAATTTCGACACTAATGACCCGACATGCCGACTAGTACCTAGGGGAATGAGAGGGAAAATGACAAAGACCGACCTCAAATAAGTAAATTAGACCTAAGTGTTATGGGGACCAGGGCACCTAAAATTAAGGATCAAGGCACCCATGGGCACCCCAATACTACCTTAGGTGCCCTAAGTCAAGAACTAGAGACGAAAATGACTAAATAACGACACCTGATACTCCCTGAGAGACGACCAAAATTGTGTAAACAACTGACGACTGTGCAAGACAAATGATGATGAAGACCGACTAACTAACGACATGACTAGGGGATAGGTCATTAGTGAATAATTTTCTTAAGTGAGATCCATATATAAAACAACATACTTGGTGGTATAAATGTAGTAGTAAGTGCATGATTTTGTGACTACAAACTAAGTTTCTTCCTCCTCTTATGTATTTGAACTATTACTTAACATTTTATCAAGCATTATAAGTGTTAATACATTATTATGATAATGAATGGTTAATATTAGAAGTTAATTATTCATAATATTACTCTCTATAAATCATTACATCCTTTTTATTGTTGTGTACTCTGGATAACATAGTTTTATTTAGGGTGTAAACATTTAGTGAACCCGATTCTTAAATCAAATATATTTATCAAATCATGGTCCCCTTAGGTTTTTACTCTCACTAATTTTGGTACATTATGGCTCGAGTATCATGGATCATTATCACCCACGCTATCTTGATCGAGGGTTCCGTCTTAGATCTAATAGAAGTTATTATCCCTCTCATCAATTTTATGCTTCTCCTTTATGTGTGGGTGGAGAACCATTTACTCCATATGTTGATGCTCAAGTCTCTCATTCTCATTAGCATGTATCCTATGACAATACCCTTTATATCTTTCACATGCGTTCCTATACTATTATTGGTCTTTTTTCTCATTTTATGTTCATAATGTTTACTAATACTATACAACGTGAAGGATTTGATATCATGTTTGACATCCATGTTCTATTAGATAATAAGGCACAACATTTTGCACATTTTTTGAATGGAAAATTCGATAATATTGGCATTCATCTTTTTATTTTTGAGATCAACTCGTGAATATTGGTATATCTTCCACATATGATCTCAATCTTCCTTCGTCATCTAGTATGCATACATCAACCATCCATGCATCGTGCAATACTTATTTCATCAAGGACATCCAATCCTCCACTTTGCGGTATTGTTATGATTATTCCTATGATCACTATTGTTCCTACATCTCCTCTATATACTCATAGTAACTCACATGCTTCTTCTTCCAACACACAAGATTTAGAATCCATTGTTCATACTTTAGCAAGCTCAAATTATACAATTTCAACAATGTGCATCTACTTCTCATGTTATGTAATCTATTTAATTGCTTCATAACCTACTTGCACCCAAAGTGGCCTATTACCCTCTACCTATCTATTTGATTACTCTTGAGCTTCTTGTCTATGATGGCAAGGGTGATCCTAAAGAACAACTTTGTACATTTCATGTTGCTTGCTTAAATTATTCTTCAAATGATACATTGCTTACCAAGCTCTTCCCTCATAGTCTCAAAGATTTTTCCTTACAATGGTTTTACGATCTACCCATGCATTCTATTCAAACTTTCACCCCTTTGGTCAATCAATTTCTTGCACATTTTTCCATTAATATTCGAGACAAAGAAGGATGCTCAAATGGCTAAAATGTGGCAAGGTTCCAATGAGCCAATCGGTGATAATGTCCTATGCTATAAGACCATGCCTACTAAGATGAATAATTTTTTGGTGACAGTGAATTACAAGATCTTTTTCATATTATTTTTATCCCTTTCTATGAATCAATTGTTTTTGGCAAGTTTGATTCACTTGATGTTTATGTCACACTCTGAAAGAATGTGAAGCTAAGCTTCTCGACATGAACAAACTCAAGTATATTGTTAATCCTTCTAACACATTTAATCACAAAATTTTGAGAAAAATGTGTTTAAAAAAATTTATTAATGACAAAGCTAAAGTTAAAGTCATTGTTAATGTTTTATCTCAAACTCATAAACTACAATTACAACCCACTCAACCGTAATTCATTTGTTTACCTGCGCATGACCGCATAGAGTTCTCAAACAATTACTTGAGTGTAATCTTGTATCTCTCCCTCCACCACTTGAGGTTGATAAAAGTGCACCTCATGGTAAGAGATTTGATGTTAATTCACATTGTGATTACCATTGATGCGTTGGTCACTCCACTAATAGTTGTAGTAATCTTCGTCGTGTTATACAAGATCTCGTTGATGTTGGTATTGTTGAATATGAGGCTCTACCTCAACCTAAACCTACTACTGATAACTCAAATCTCAAAATATTTGGGATCCACTTATGGACCATGACATTGTTAAATCTACCTTGGTGGTCCACAACATTTACCATGTTGTACCACCTTCTCCTTCTTATGATTGTGCATTTGATGTTATGATTGGTATTATTACTAAAATGTCTCCCTCCTCAATCACTACTTTCAATAATATTGATATGACACAAGGTTTTGTTTTTCGACACACTATAAATTTCTACCTTTATTGATCAATGTCATGTGCATAATGTTTTGGTTGACCATACTACTCCCCATAATACGTGCACTTTTAAGTTACTACGTTCTCTTAGATATACTAAGAATCATGTCATAGTTGATCCTAAGACACACACGCATGGCATGTTATTCTCCCTCTCACAGTAAGCTTTGTTCCCTTTTATATCACATTATTTTTGAAATATTCTCATAGCTTGTATATCCTTTTCACATTGACATGTCGACACATTATGAGAATAAAATACACTAAATCAATAGAAAAACATCAATTTATAAGTCCTAAACCTCACTTTGCATATTTTTTTCTCCTAGTGAGGGTTGTATAGCTTGCTTAGGAATTTATATCCAGTCCTATCCCATCTGTATGGTCTTGGAATGACATGTCCTCCAACTTTTCTTTCAAATCAATATCTCTCATCGTGTCTTATACTTAATCTGGGTTAGCCTTTTTTAAATAAACCATCTACAAAAACCTATATAAACAATTAAATAATACCTCATTTGTCATTATACTTAATTTGGGTTGGCCCCTTAAACCTTGCAGTAGCACATATGGAGTTATTAGGGAAACACCCACATCATGTTGGAAGCTCTAAACTAGGTCAAGACAAACATATCTCTCTTCCACAAGAACTCTAACACCCTCTCTGCAAGTGTTTTAAAAGCAAGAGCAAAGTCAAAACAAACATGGTTAAAGTAATTTCCAAATTTGATTGGTATATCTAGATATCACATGTTAGGTGGAGAATGGCGTGTAGTTTGAAGCCTCTTTGGAGTAGAGCAAATGTCTCCGTGGTGCACAGGGGTGTGCACAACCCTTCTAATGTTTGTTTTGAAATATTCTTCATCCATGACTAGTGTTTGAGGGGAAGTCTAGTCCATTCAAAGAACCTAATTACATTTTTGACAATTAGCATTTTGACAACAACAAACAAATCCGGGTAGACAACCAACACATAAAATTCTAGGAGTAGAAGTGTAAGTCATTTTTTCACCCACCAAGAACAAGGGAACCTCATGCGCACCAGCCTATCACCCGGGCCTGGGCGCTCACCCGAGGCACGCGAGAGGGAGCCGAGTCTCTCTTTTATGTGAGTTTAGTGGAAGGCATCATTCATGATCTTGAATTAGTGATTTAAAGGACATGAAAAAGCTATAGAGCTCAGAATGGCTTTTATACCCTTTCAGTCATATCAAAAGTAAAAGCACTTAATAGAATTAACAGAACTAGGAAGTTGTAAATCCACAAATAAACTTAACATTCAAATAAGGTTCATGATTATACAAGAACAAAAGCATAATATAAATATGCTAGATAATACAGAGAGAAGATCTTAATACAATTGTCATGGTAACCTTATCATATTCATTCATAGCATTACTTATAGAATATCACAGAAGGGGAGACCATAGTCATGCGCCATATCTGGATCCATACATGAAGACTTTCGAAACAAAATTTACATTCCCCATTCCCCTATTACATCCTCCCTATAATCATCTACCCCTTTTATCCCATAGTTCTCACAGTAATTCTACAAAGCTTCGCTTCCTTCCTCGTGTTCTCTCCTCCTTTTCTTTTCTAAGGGCATGCATATATATAGGCATCTAATCTCCAACAAACTCCTCTGCAACCTCAGATTTGGCCCCAAGTGTCAAGGTGTGGATCGCCTCAGGCGCATGCCTCTCCATGTCATGATTAGCTTTTTGGATCTTCTTATCGCAAGGTATATTCCTTCCAGGACACCCTATTGCCAGGCTAGAACCTTATCCAAACGGAACATGTTCTTCATGTGTTCTGTCCAAAAGGCCGAAAATAGCTAAGTCTCGAATTGTGCTTTGTGGGTGCGTGTCCTTGGTTCTCCAAGAACCCTTTTTGAATCCGCCTTGCGCGCCTTAACTTGTGCACTTCCTCTCGGCCATGCGCACCTACGCACCTTTAAGATTTGGTAGCTACATTAGGGTCCCAACATTACCCCACACTTCACCTGTTCTCCACCCTCGGGAACCTTTTCAAAGAATGCAATACAAAAAGGCAAGGCCTTGCCTTGGAAAAGAATGGAGGAAAGAATAAAGAAATGGGGAAAAGAAAGAATAGAAGGAAAGCGCCTAAAGAAGAAGAAGGGGAAAATTTCGCGCAGTCGGCCTCCGGTGTATTCAAGCGCCGACTTCATCTGTGCCCTCGCAAAGGTCGCCAACCAATGTGCTCACCTGTCGAAGGTTAATCCTTCCCCCTTTGTGTTTATGGTATCTACCGACGTTTCAGTTCCTTAGCTTGATCTTCCAAGGCATCCATCTTCCTCGTAATGACCGTGTAGAGCTCTTTAAGCCGGGTTTTGATTGAGACCCGAAGGATCTCAATAGCTTTAGATTTTCTTTCTACTTCGGCTAGAATCTTTTCTCACTCTACTCTATTGCCTTTATTCTTTTCCCTGAAGTCCTTCAAATTTCGGCCTCAAATCAGCGGCAAGCAACATGCTTGTCACCTTGTCTTGATCTCGTGCAATGGTCATATGCGACCCTAGTGGTTTGTGTAGCTATTTTTACATCAACAAGCACCTTGTTGTATTCAGCTACAAGTGCGATGACTTTCAACTTGTCCTCCTGCTCCAAGTGCGTAGCTACATCCTTAACCGACTCTAAGGCGAAAGGCTACTTTTCCATGGTGAGGATCCAAGTCAAGTCCTCAAGACACTCCAGGGAGGAACCATATTTTTACGCGGGAGGGTTAAGGTCTAGGTGCTTCATGACAATAGCCTAGGAGATGAGCTCCACCTTCTTGGAAACTTCACACACTTTAGCTTTCTCCTCTTGTAATTCTCATTGTAGTTGAGTGTTGATCAACTTTTCAAGGCTGAGTTCCTTTGTTAGCTTAACTATTTCTTCCTTCATCTTCTCCATTAGGTCCTCCAAGACTTTAACCCTATCATTTTTGCAAAAGATCCTTGCCTCTACCTCCACGGAGACTTTTTGAGCGCATTACATACTTGCTCATCCGACAGTTGTTGTGCGTTTATGATGGGGTTGACCCCCTTTATCTCGGATAGCTCTAGTATCGCCCCTTGGTTAACCTTGAACTCGGGCTCATCAAGGTGGGAGTCGAATGCCCACGATAGCATATTTCTTGTGCATGGGTATCCACCCTCAGGATCAAAGGACTCCATGGTGGTGATCTCCTTAGTGGGCATGGTACTTTGGAAGCGTGCGCGTACAAATTTGCTAGGGTCATTAACATATCCCATCATTGATTTTCCTTCCTCACACATTTACTTCCCATGCGCATGCCCTTTGGAGCATCACTAAAAGAGTTGGACCTTTTTTGCTACTCACACTCTTCTCCCTTTGCTCTTTCTTGAATTTCACCGAGCACGAGCTCCATTCCTCGTCGACAAGGCATTAATCATCTTCTCCGCCTCCTTGTCGCTTTCTCATCCACCTCCTCCCGAGTGAGCTTGGGCACGAGATGGCTCCTTAGTACTTGCCCCCTCGCTCCTTTCTTTGTTCTACGCACCTTCCTCCCCTTGGGTGCCCTTCCTCCTTACAAAGATGAAAGCATCATTTATATCTTCTGCTTCCTCTCCCTCCGAATCATGGGACATCAATCAATTCCTGATTTACCTCCAGCTCTTCCTCTTCATCATCATCCTTTTCACCTATATAGGCGTTCGGGTCGTCTGTATCCTCAAACTATGGTTCTTCCATCCCCTTTTCTTCTTCCTCTTTGAAAACTCCAGAGTCGGGATGTGGTCTTCTCTCCATCTGAGGGTTCCTCAGGGATGGTGGCTTTGCAGGTTTTAGGGTCTTCTCCTTGACCACCATCCTCTTCTTCTTCCAGACGTAGGTACTTGTCCCTATAGTACCTATATCATGCTTCTCCACCACCCTCTGTTCCTCTTTCTCTTCCCTCTCCTTACGCTTTGGCATAGGTTTCTTCCTTCCAGTAGGGTAAATGCGGAATGGATATCTCATTCTCCATGTACGTGCCCTTTTTGAATTTTGGCCTTATGCGTAGGTAAATCCTTACGGCATTGCTCCCAGCAATAGGTAAGGTCAAAGGCCTTACAATATGCACATCATGTGACACGTACCTTTCAACGTATGTGCACTTCTCTGGGTAGACCAACTTCTTCCTCATTTCCCTGTGCTCTTTGTCAAGGGTGGACAAGTCAAGGTTTAATTTCTTTGACTCCTTATATCTATTTACTCTCACTTGGAAAAATTGGGCAGTAAACGAGAATGGGAGTTTGCACCATGGACTCCAACTTCCATCGACCAAAATGAACCTGCCAATACAGAAGTGCTGGTAGACTGCGAACTCTGCTTCTCCTTCGGTCGCTGCAGGGAGTTGTTCAAGGATCCGCCATTCAACCCGAATGTGTTCCTAAGGCACTTATACCATTTGTCTAAGCGCACCTTGTGTACCCCTGTCATTGATTCACATGTGTATTTTTGAAACCTCTCCGTAGGCAAGGGATCTTCAGCAGGGTACTCCCACACAAACTTGTCGGATGCATCCGACACCCCGATTTTTGAGAACACAATTGTCAATAAAATGTTTCCAAATAAGATCTTTCCTCCCTTCTCTACACTGCTTATGATTCCATCTGTAATATATTGGGAGAGGTTGTATATGGTGCCCCTCTGACTTTGACTTTCCTACTGACATTCGGCTAGGGCTTGCTCACCTGGGTCCACCTTTCTTGTCCATTCAGCTTAGAGACTAGGTGTGCGGCCATCTTCATCACCGGATCGCTGATATCCGAGACATCGTAGTACCTTGATCCCTTCTTCAATCCTTGGGATGCTATGGTTTCTTTGATTGCCTCTTTATCCAGGAGGTCATCTTCAAGTGCGTCCCCTGCATAGTTTAGGCCTATGAAGCGTGAAATTAGTTGGGGAGTTATGCACATTTGCGCCTGCGAAGCGTAAGAAGTCTTCATGTATGCACAGTCATCAACCACCGGTACAAGTGCCAGAACTTCTCAAGAAATATGGTAACTTCAAAAATTTGGAGAAGCCCGCGCTTCTCCATTTTCACCTTGACCATGTCATTTATAGATCAAGAACCCGTCGGGTGTTCGTTTATTTGTGGGGCGCACTTTACTCCAACATCATTTCCTTCATGATTGTACTTGTGGTGATTGTAGTCTATCATGGTCATCTTTCTTATGTGGGACTCCCACTTTGCCTTAAGCAAAACCCCATCCAGTATTACATCTCCAGTACCATTCCTCATTTGTATCTAAGGGTATTTCTTCTTGTTTCTTCTTTCCTTTTCCTTTACCCTTTCCCTTCTTGGATTGTTTTGCAGGTTTATCTATTGGTTTTGTGGCCGTCATTGCACCCTTTACTTTCATTCCCAGGTTAACTTGTGAGTTGTTTGAACATTTTCCTCGTGTGCCCCATGCCCTAAAACACAAACCCTAATCTCAGATTTTCTCCTTCGATCATGGTGCTTCTTTACAACATTCCTCACACCCGTGAATCACTTCTGCTCTAGTTTGTAGATCCAATGACCGATTGTGCTTAAGTTCTTGGGATTTTCCTTCACATGAGTCAGTTCTTGAAACCCTAGCTCTTGAAAGAAAATCACTCTTCTTGTGTTTGCAAAGTGAAATAATGAAATGCCCACTCTTGTATTTATAGCTTTTCCCGCTTTTATGCATTTAAGGCTAGGCTACCTACCACCATACGACAATATTTAATGTGGTGTTTTCAAACAAAACCCGACTTCAACGCTTCTCCTTACGCACCCAATCCTTGCGCGAAAATTTTTCCAACCTTCTGGTGTGCAAACAATCCATCTTGACAGAAGACTCTTACATGTGTTACCAGTGCCAAAGGCACTTCTTCCATCCTCATGATTCTTGCTTTCGCCTACCTCGTGTTTTTGCACTTTTTCTCCTTTGTACGTGGATTTCCAATGTAACCTTATTTTGCCACCGACCCAAATCCTCCTAGCTGAATAACTCCAAGTTTCTCTTCATCATCTCACCCCACACTAAAATGATGCGTGGTCCTCTACACATTCATAAGTCAAAAAGTAATAAGGTTATCGGTGCCCAAAGCGCAAAAACAAAACAACAACGTGAAAGGGAAATACAAGAAAGGAAAAGCATAAAAGGAAATTCTAAACTAACTGGAAAATTGCAACATTATTTACAAACACCAAGAAGCATTATTTATAGTAGGCTTTAGCCTACTCCCATTGAAGTGTCAGGTAATTTTGTTCCATCCTAGCGCCAGAATCGACACGCGCCGAATCAAGGATGTATGAAATTACATAAGGACCTAACCAATGCACCTTCAACTTCTAGGATGGCGTAGAAATTTTGAATCATATAAAGCAATACCATCGGCCAACCTCAAACCTGTATGTTCTTAATATGGCGGTCATACCATGCCTTTTGCTTTGCCTTCTCAGTTGTTTGGCTCCATCTTGCTAGTGAGCACCTTTCATCCAATTTATCAATTCATCTATTCTTTCTTCCAGTGCTTGCTCATCATCCAACCCTCCTGCATGCGCACTATACGCAGAGATGGTAGCATGAATTCGACCGAAAAAACTGCTTCCATGCCGAACACCAATTGAAATGGTGTGGCCTTGTTCAATCTTTTATACATTGTTCTGTATGCCCAAAGAACTGCTGACACCTTGTCATCCCAATCCTGCCTACCCACATCACATATCTTAGTCAATGTGTGACTAAGGATTTTGTTGAATGCCTCTGCAGTCCCATTTTCCTGAGGGTGATAAGGGGTAGTCTTATGATGGGATACCATGAATTCTGCCAATAGAATCCTAATGGTTTCACTTAAAAAATGAGTGCCCCTATCACTTGTTAAACTTAATGGGCACTCATACCTGCTGATAATGTTCTCCCACAAAAATCTAGTAGTCGTGGCTGTGATGCAATCCTTAGTGGGCACGGCCTCTGCCCACCTTGTCAGATAATCAGTATAGGTAATGATATACCACGAGTTAGTCCTTCGCGCAGCTGGTGAGATTGGTCCGACAAAATCTATTGCCCATTTCTCAAAAGGTTTCCACTGGGCGATGGGGCGCAAGGGCATCTCATCCCTTCTTCCAGGTTTCCAAGGCGCTGGTAGTGGTCACAGGCCTTGCAAAACTCAATGCAATCCTAGTGAATTATCTCCCACCATAGTCCGGTGACTAGGATCTTGCACATGGTTGCATTCCCCGCATAGTGTCCTCCAACAATCCCACCATGGGCTTCTTCTATTATGGCTATGCGTGTTCATGTTCTAATACACACCGGTGCAAAACCTCATCACGGCCCATTTTATACAAATCCCCATTGATCAACATGAAGGGTGTGGCGCGTATGGCTAACCTTTTCCTTTCTAGTGCTTTCATCCCTTCGGGCGCCACACCTTCCTTGAGAAAAAATAAATGTCTTATAACTCCGAGGGCGTGTGCCGTAACCTAAATAGTTACACGTACGGCATGGTTTCCTCGATACTTTACGTGTCCTCTCCGAATCAATCCTTGATAAATGATTCGGCCCACAATTGCTCTTTCCGGTTTTACCACCACCCCGAATTCAAATTCCTAAAATAAAAGTACCCAACGACATATGCGCCCGCAACACCGCTTTGTTTACTAGATACTTCAGGGCCATATGGTCGTGTAGAATATGAAGGAGTCACTAGCAGATATTGTCTAAATTTTTGGAGCACATAGATCATTGACAATGCCTCGTGCTTGATCATTATATAATTATGTTCTCATTGGTGTCAACTTTCTACTTGCAAAACACAAGGGATGATCAACAATCCCCTCTCTGGTTGAGCAAGAACGCTCCATTGTTGTACAAAGGCATCCACATGGACATGGAAAGGTTTATCCATGATGGGAATCGTAGATAGGTTCGGTGATAAGCCTTTCTTTTAGAGTGTCAAATGCCCTCTGTTGCGCCTCTCCCCACTGAAAGGCACTCTTATGCCTGAGAAATATTTCCAAAGGCACGATGATCTTGGCGTATCCCTTAATGAACTTTTTGTAGTACCCAATGTGTCCAAGAAATCTACGCACGACGCTTTGGCTGGTGGGCTCCCCTAATCCCACAATAACTGTAACTTTCGCGAGATCCACCAATAAACCCTCTTTACATATGATATGCCCCAACAACGTTCCAAAAGGAGTTGTAAAGACACATTTCTTGATGTTGAGGGAAATCCTCAACCGCCGACATATTTCAAACATCAATCTCAAGTTATCACGGTGGTCCCCGACCAATCCATACATTATCCAATCATCCAAATATACTTGAAGGAACTTGTGGAAGAAGTCCCGAAATGCTGAAGCACTATGCGTGAAAATACAAATGGGCACATTCCTCAATCCAAAGGGCATGACTGTGTATGCAAAGCTTCCCCACTCGGTGGCAAAATTTGTCTTTTCTTGGTCTTCCTTGGCAATCCTTACTTGGTGATATCCCGAGAATCCATCCGTGAAGGAATAGACCTCGCGCCTAGCAACTCCTTCCAAAATCTCTTCAAAGTGAAAGGGGTGGGAAAAGGATCTATGATATAAACAACATTCGACTCTCGTAATCCACACATATCCTAATCCACCCATCCTTCTTTATGTTGATCACCATTGGACTTATCCATTCTCGATTCCTCCACACCTCAATGATACTGGATGCTATCATTTTGTCTAGCTCTTCTTTAACCCTTATGCGCATGTTGGGATTCATCCTGTAGGGCCTCTTCCTGACCGGGTGCGCACCATCTTTCAACTTTATCCTCATTTCCCCCAATGAATGGTGGATGCCTTTTAACTCATGGTATCTGTGTGGGAATAAATCCTCAAATTCGTGTAAGAGATCGATGATCTTTGATACTTCCTTGTCTGACCAGTAGTCCCCAATGATAGCTTCCTTGGGCTCCTTCTCCAATCCGATGTTAACTTTCTTGTTTTAAGCGGTTCATGATACGCGCGCACATGTATTCACACTATCAATTACCTCACGCGTCCCAACCAAATGGTCGACATTCAGGCTCTCCATCTCCTCTCCATCAACAACGTATACCATCTTTCCTTTCTCCTTTTCAAGCACATGCACACTTGAATTATATGTCTTCGGTTCCTCCTCTTCGAACCATGCTTCCAAGCTAGGTCCACCAAGTAAGTCTACTAATCTATCTTCCGCCATGGCGCAATCCCCTAGAGTGAGGCGCTTGACAGCCTGTAATGCCTCATCAACCGGTTGCTTGGTACTTGGTACTCGAATGTGTGAACTAGGTCAGCCGCTAATTCCTGCCAATTTCTGTTTGGCGGTGAGTTTAGAATGGATGTACAAGCGTCACGCAAACCTCAGAGTGTCGAATACAGCCTTGTGCACCCAAAGGGAGGGTGGTAAAGCTTCCGCACTTCTCCCCAGACCCTCTCACATGCCTAGATGTGGGAAGAGGCGGGTTCATTGCCATTGTAATCCTTGATAGTGGTGGGTATATTGCTCCGAGAATCAGACAGTGAGCGCAATTCTAACTTCACGCCATTCCAACAAGTTTTCATGCATGCACTGCCACCACCACCTCGTTCTTTGTGCCAATCAAAACATAACCTAACATACCTCATCGCTCATCCTCCCTCCATTGAGCTTCCATTTCTCTCAAAAAGACCTCAGGGTATGCATCTCCAGAATACTTGGTTATTTTCTTTCCTCCTGTGCACCAACCGAATCAGACGCATCATGGTTACCCCTGGTCACCGATCCTTTCGGATGTCACCAAGCAATTCATAAGTCCCATGCGCCCAATTATCACATGTTATACTAGTAGTATCACTGACATATTGAGCATCATAAAATTGGATGACTCCTTCTGTAGGGTGGATGGTCTGGATCTCTTATGGAGTGCACATATATTATGTCCAAGACTTCCTCTCCAAGGGGTTCAGTATAGGGTGTGGACTTTCCATCAGCAAGTGATATAATCACCCTCTCTTCCTTGTTTTCAAAGCTTATGTACCCCTTCTTAAACCGGAGATCTCGTATTATTCTTATAGCACCACGGGCACCCAAGTAACACTGGGAAATTATCTACCTCGGCAAGTGCCAAGACTTCAAAATCCCTAGTGAACTTAGTCCCCTGAATGGTAATGGTCACATCCTTCAAGACACCTATGGGCATTGCCTTTTTCTTATTTTCCATATACAACACATTTGAAGATGGTTGTAATACAGGTCTTCCCATTTGATGTCAGAATCCAGAGTGAGAACATTAACCTCCACACCTGTGTCAATGAGGATGTTGCTAAGAAACCATCCATCCACTACTGCCTTCAAGGTGATCTCTTTGTCATAATCAAGGTTGTGAGGAGGAAGGTTTGCATGCAGGATCTACCTTTTGTGTTCTTCCCGCACGTGGTACCTTTTCTCTCAACCATGCTCCTAGTAGGGGAATGGCATTCTCTTGCCTCAACAGTTTACACTCCTCCTTAACCTCATCCAAGTCATCCCTTGGTGCTTATACCTTGGTCTTCTTTGCTCATCTTTTCTAGTTTACTCTTTTAGGCATTGGATCTCCCTTGTAAGCTTGAATTACGTCCATGGTTTCTAGTAGACTTCTTTTCGGTGAGTGGGTTTGGATACTTCCATGTACTACTTCTTCCTTGAAACTAGAGGTCTCTGCTAGGCACTTCCCTTACGCGTGGACTTCGCCTTGTTGTTACCATAATAGGCTCTAGTTCTGATTCACATATTACTCGCGGGAGCCATTGCGTGTCAGCCTTCTTAATACTCACCATGGCAGCGCCCTTATCCTTTCGGTGCTGCTGACTCATATGTTCGTATAACTCCAAAGGCACTCTTTGTACTTATGTTTTTTTCCACACCAGGAGCATTGTAGAAGATCTGGACATTCACACTTATAATGGTTTGTGGCTCCACAATTAAAGCATGTTCCACGTGGGAACTCACTTCTTCCCCATGGTTACCATGGCCATGAAATCCTCCGTGAAATCCCCTCCCGTGCGCACCTCCATCTCCGCATTCTTCATACCGATGCTCATCTCCTTTGGAACTACGCTGGCAATGCTAGTATGGGCACACCAAGATCAATTGCCTCATGAATCTGGTCAATCAATCTACAATCCTTGGTGTCATGTGTGGTTGAGGTACATATCATGTAATAAAAAGATACATTTTTGTGGATCGCATACTTGTTGTAAAAGGGGCACCTACTTGCATCATGGTCCCCATGACATATTTCACAATTTACCACTATGGCGTGTACCACCTTCCGAGTACATATCCCACCATTATCCTTTGTGTGCCCTTCTACATTACAATCTGTGCACCATATCCCACCGTGAGTCTCTAGAACTATGTTGGCAGATAATTTCTCCAACTTCTTAGTCATTTCAGCGATCTCGAGCCTCTGAAAGAAATGGGCTAACGCTAATGTCAACACTACTAATGCCTCAAGCCACGCAGCGTAAGAAAGCTTCCAACGCTTCGCGCGGGTCCGTGAATGTTTTATGAGACAAAGCCCTCCTAAAGGGTGTGATCAACCCTCTGAAAAACCACTGAGCATGTTGTGAATGGTGGATATCATAAGATAGTTTAGACAATATAGTTTTAAAATGAGCATCATATTCCCACACGCTCTCTGCCATTCCCTATTGGATTTCCTTGAGAGAGTTGATGCTCTTCTATTCAAACTCAGGTATGTGGAATTCCGCCAAGAACACATTTTTAGCGTGGATATAATCACAAAATCGATGAGGGTCATACTTTCTATACCAACTATGTGCGCGTCCTTCCAAGGTTGTCGTCACAAATTGATCGCCTTTTGATCTGGGTCGTGATCCCCTTCGCGCGCCATAAGAATCCTCACACTTATGCACATGCTTTGCAGAATATTCTATCCCACTATAATCGGTAAGTGTAGAGACATCTCAAAAAGAATTGAGGAGGTGTTGAGGCCCTTATCCCCCGACCCAATACCTTGATTTGCTCCAGTTTTTCCTCTCTGCCCAGACCCACTAGATCCCGAGCCACCAACTCCACCACTTCCACCTCCGGATCCTCGTGTGTTAGGTACAAGGGCTGTGTTTGTTGTGTCGAACACTCCATCGTCATCCCACTAAATTGTGCACAAAATTTTGTGAACTAGTGCCACTCCCAATCATATTTCCTCCACCACTTCTTGACGTGCTCCCAAAACCACCTATATATATGCCTTGTCCAAACATTCCACCAAATATTGGAATAGTGTGTGAAGCCATAAGTCCCAAAATGAGAAGTTATATCTTGGGTGCCGATCAATTCGCTTTCCACTGATATCAAATGGATCAACTATACTTTTCCCTCATTCGAACAAACCAAGCGCCAAGGTTCGGTCACTAGGTGGGGTCAGATGCGCGCAATGACTCTTCTTTCTCCACATGACGGGCTCTCATCAGAAGCCGAGGGGTTCTCTCTTCCGCGCTTGCCAAGATGGGGTAGCACAGACTGTTCAGGCTCCACATCCTCCATGTGAACCTCTTCTCCCAAAAACGTCTGCCTCCATGGATCCATCGTAAATGCAACCTTGCGTTGTCTCGCAATCTCCCTCTCACGTGCTTCACCATACTTGAGCCATCTCTCCTCCCTTTCCTTTTCAGTCGTTATATCAGCCATCTTTCCCCAACCTGGCTTCCTCGCCAAGCACTCAGAGTGGTTTAGCCTGGCCATTGGGAATGCCTCTAAACTCATGGTTACCATCAAGATTTTGATTGCCAAGGGGATAGCCCACAAAAACAATCCTCTGGGCTCCTGTAAAAATTCAAACTCAGTAACTTCCGGACAAGAATACATGGAAATTGCATATTCCAGAGTGTAGCTAGCCAATACTCCCTTCCACCAATGATCTATAGCATGGGTCCACGTTAGATCAACATCTTGTAAGTTCTGGTATGTTTCTTGGGTCCAAGGGTGTGATTTATAATACCACCCCGACCTAGATGCATATGCCGAGAGCCACTCAAATAACTCTACTGGGAAACAACAGAAGAAGGTTTCGTATAACTCATGATAGAGAGTGTCTTCCACCCATCTTTGCGTATCAAACTCAGGTCCAGTACTGAATCTCTGAGCAAACTCGTCCTCCGTGCTTTTAAACCAATTTTCAACACCTTCAAGTGTTAAGTGCTCCGTCATCACTTTTTGCATAGACCATGATGTATGCCATGTTCCACTACAACTTTGAAAAGAGGTCCCAACAACGGAACCAAGATGTAGTCATTTTTGCACCCACCAAGAACAAGGGAACCTCATGCGTGCCGACCTATCACCCAACAGGCACTGGGTGCTCACCGAGGCACGTGAGAGGGAGCCGAGTCTCTCTTTTATGTGATTTTAGTGGAAGGCATCATTCACGATCCTAAATTAGTGATTTAAAGGACATGAAAATTTTATAGAGCTCAGAATGACTTTATACCCTTTCGTCATATCAAAAGTAAAAGTGCTTAATGCATTAAAGAACTAGAAGTTGTAAATCCACAAATAGACTTAACATTCAAATAAGGTTCATGATTATACAAGAACAAAAGCATAATAGAAATATGCAGATAATAATAAGAGAAGATCTTAATACAATTATCATGATAACCTTATCATATTCATTCATAACATTACTTATAGAATATCATAGAAGGGGAGACCGTAGTCATCACCATATCTCGGATCCATACATGAAGACTTTCAAAACAAAATTTACATTCCCCATTCCCCTATTACATCCTCCCTATAATCATCTACCCCTTTTATCCCATAGTTCTTGCAGAATTCTATAAAGCTTTGATTCCTTCCTCGTGTTCTCTCCCCCTTTTCCTTTGCTAAGGGCACGCATATATATAGGCATCTGATCTCCAAAAAACTCCTCTGCAACCTCAAATTTGGCCCCAAGTGTCAAGGTGTGGATCACCTCAGGTGCATGCCTCTCCATGTCATGATTAGCTTTTTGGATCTTCTTATCACAAGGTATATTCCTTCCAGACACCCCTGTTCTAGGCTGGAACCTTATCCAAATGGAACACGTTCTTAATGTGTTCACCCAAAAGGCCGAAAATGGCTAAGTCCCAAATTGTGATTTGTGGGTGCGCATCCTTGGTTCTCCAAGAACCCTTTTTAAATCCTACCTTGCCGTGCCTTAACTTGCGTGCTTCCTCTAGCCATGTGTGCCTACGCGCCTTTAAGATTTGGTAGCTACATTAGGGTCCCAACAAGAAGTAAAGTAGGTCCAAGACTATTTAGAAGGGGCTAAACCATATGGTATGGTCCTAATTGAATGTTACTGATCCTAACCCATGGTGTTTTATTATTTCTATCTTAGTTTTTAGGTACTTACAAGTTTATGTCTTCATGTTTTAATAATGTACACTCACATATCTTTCTATAATCAACTATAATCAGCTATGTGCACTTATTCCATTGTGTTTTCAAAGTTATATCTTGTGTTGCATATTTATAACACTATTCTTTGAACCTTACCCTATTAAACCTAATTATATTATACATCACTCATCTCAATAATTTAATTAAGGGAAAAAAATTTGGTGAACCCACTTTTAACCGAATCCTTCACCTATTCTAGGATCTATATGGTTCCTTGTTTATTAGGCCTATTGACCTCTAAACCCTAATTGATTTAGGGTTTCTATTGGGATCTATGATTATTTTTCTAGGTTTTTGCTTTTTTGTTTGTCATCGTGCCTACTTTTTGTGCTCACCCTGGGGTTATTTTTCCTAGATCCCAAACATTTCATTTATTTTGATGCATTTACTGCAACCACAATGAGCCTCCTAGTTTAAACCCCGATTATTTTGGAAATTTATGCTTAAAGAGTTATGCCACCAAATTAAAATCGATACTACTCCCATAAAGCCAACTAGTGTTAATGATATATCCACCATACTCAATCCTCAACATATAGTTGTTGTTTCTTATTGTGATGATGAATCTAACACCACCCTTCCTAATAAGGGCCATGACACTATGTTTATCACATCCCATCATGATGACTCCTTATTTACTAATGAAATAACACATTATGCAATTAATACATTGACTATTGATATTCATACACTAATTCATACCGACTCCATTCTTATAACATGTGTCACTTGTGATGTGTCATCTCCTCTTTCTCCCACCCTCCTCTTTTTTTTGACCCATCGAATGATCTCTTCAATAATTTTGCTTTTGTTATCATCACTAATCATGTTCAAGCCCAATATTCAAATTATTTCCCGACCACAATGATCAAGGTCTTCTCAATGAGGATGCCCAACAATTGACCAATTATTGTAAGATAACCCATCTAATATTGACTTTATACTATATATTGCATGAGATCAACTCAAGCATATATTTTTATCACATACCATGACCGATACTATTCCTACATGTATGGTGCCAATTTCTTGGGGCACCCCATCTATCAATCCCAAATATCTCTATCTCTCTACAACCACAATTATTCTACACATCCCACATATACTTCTCATGGTTTACATGTATCTCTTCTAGCACACAAGATCTTGAATCTCGGTTCATAATTTACAAGGAAAATACTACAATTGTAACAATGTGCATCAGCCTTCCTCTAATGTTATGAATTCTACATAGTTTCTTCATAATTCACTCACACCCTAAGTGGTTTATTATTCATTACCTATTGGTTTTATTGCTCCTTAATTTCATTTTTATGATGGAAAAGAGGATTCTAAAATCATCTTCACTCATTCCATATCACCCGCTTCGATTTTGATTCTAATGACATCTTTCTTACCAAGCTTTTCCCTCCAAGTCTTAAGGACTTCACATTATATTGGTTTATGCCCTCCCCACCCTCTGTGCACACATTCACTATTTTATAAAAAATATTTTTGACATAATTCTATATCAAAATTGGAGTCAAATTTTCTTATGCATAGTTGGCTCAAAAATGACAAGTGTCCAATGAACATCTAAAATCTATATATTACATTACAAGACCTTGCTCAACCAATATGAATAATATCTTAATTGATAATGAATTGCAAGACCTATTCATACAAAGCTTACTAGATCCTTTACAAGATTTAGTCATGTTTGACAAGTTTAGATATTTTGACCATCCATGTTAAACCTTGAAAGAGCACCAAGCTAAATTGTTACATATGAAAAAACTCAAGTATATTGCTATCTCTCCTCCCTGAATCTACTATAGAGTTTTGAAGCAAACCCACATTCAAATGTAAGCCCAATGATGCCAAATCTACTTCTAAGACATCGTTAATGTCATCTCGCAACTTGTTAAGATACAATTGTGCAGCTAATGTATTGCCAATTTACTCATCTACTAAGTCCTCCTCATAGAATCTTGAAATAATTGCTTGAGTGAAAACTCATATCTCTCCCTCCAATATTTGAGGTTGATATGAGTAGAACTCCAAGTAATAATTTCAATAGAAATGCCTATTGTGATTATCTTTAGTGTGCTAGAAATCTATAAATAACTTCTTAAAGCTTCATCATGTTATTCAAAACCTTATAGAATCTAAGCTATTGAATGGGATAAGCCCACTAAATCTTTAAATCTAATTAATGATAATTGTAAGTTGAAAATATCCAATGATCCACTTCCTAAGCATGACACTGTAAAATCTTCTTGATGTACATAATGCTTATCGTGCAGTGCCTCCACCACCCTCTTATGATCAACCCTTAGATTCAATGATTAACATAGTTAATTGTATACTATCTTTTTATCCGATCATCACTTTTGATGGCTTTGATATCGATAGTGTGCTTTTTTAGATACATTGTTCATTCATTTTTCTATTAATCACATACCCATACATGGTGGTTTGGTAAATCCATATAATAAGGAAAATGTTTTTTCTCTCATGCTACTTCAACCTTTGGGCATTTTTATGCATAATCTTGCACTTGATATAAATCCTTACTACTACCGCATCACTTTATACATCACTATCGCATCTTATTACAACATCAATTTCTTTCTTGGTTGCTTCTAATCTCAATTATAGTGTCTTGTGATTAGGTCTCCCTTGGTTACATACTCTTTGGGACATTCCCTTGATTTTCCATCAATGTGTTAAGTTCATCCATAATCAACAAGTCATCACCATTAGAGGTATTCCCTTTGAGGTTTCCCCTCCTAGCGTGCCTAGTTCTCCTTCTACAATTCCTCCTCCCAATCCTTTTACGGATAGATCTTTTATTTTAGCAATGCCTCTCATGGTCCTAGAATTTATAAGTTCCCCCTCAGCCTATCCTCTTACATACTATTCCTAGTCACTCTAGTCCTCTTAGGTCTCCCAACAGGCCTTTGGTTGCACAAACTTACTCTCACCACTATAGGTCTTCTTCGTAGGGCTACAACCCCATGCATTGTTTCTATCATCTCACCTCCTTTAGAATCCTATGTTTATTCCTTATTACACATACTACCTACACTACTACTTGATAACCTCTTAGTGTTGACCACACTTGTTCCTCTAGTCCATCGCACCAACACCATTCTTCACATGCTACTTTTGCATCCATCAAACCTTTTTTGGCACATGCTACTACTATGATACCACTTGAATAACAATTGAATATTAAGCCTCCATGTCCCTCGACATATTTTTCACCTCCTCAAGAGGTTCTCATTAGATATATTTCTTTCTACCCACCCCTTTTTTACATAGCTATGTATTGTAATAATACAAAAATATTCAAATATTGGTAAAAATACAAAATCAAGACCTATGCATTTTACTTGGTTTGTTTGTACTTTACATTATACATGTTGTTTGTTACTTTAGTTTGATAGATAAAATATTTTATACCTTTACACACATGTGTTCACTTGGTATATTGAGTTGGGTGAAGGTCACATAGATCGATACACGTTTATAAGAACACTCTTTCTTCCTTACATTCTCATCCCAAGGGAAATACCTCCACGCCCTATAGGTGTTATTGTTATATTGTAGCTTATTTTGCACTTCTTCATTTACACTCAATTATATACATTGTGTACTTGTTATGTTTTAGACTAATCAAACTAACACATGTCTTGTGTAACATTGCAATCTCTTGTTTATTATTTTCTTTGTTGTTTATCACATTTTGATCCTCATGGTTATTATACATGTTTGTTATTTGTGTGTGTTATTGATTGTTTGCTTCATTGATTCTAGCCTAAGTGTCTTGATTGCCTTATGACATCATGGGTGTCCCATGCTTATGGATTTAAGCCTCCTTTTTGCTATTATTTATTGGCCTACAAGCCTTGATTGTCTCATGATGTCATGGGTGTCCCACGTTTGCAAGCTCCAATCCTTTTTATATGCTTTGTATGCCATTGTTTGCAATGTGATGTAATTTTGTTGTTCATGCTTGCTTCTATATACATTGTTACTACTAGTTTCTCTAGTTTCTACTATCATTGTTTTTATTAGCATTATTTTTTTTTGTGTGTCATAGTTTCCACCATGTGTAAAACATATTTATTTTTGTAGGTATAAGTTCTCTAAAGTGGCCACCTCTTCAAAATTTTGCATAGCTTGTCATATATATCTTTTATTAGTATACATCCATTTATTTTGAGCCACATGCTCAACATGGTTTTGCACATACCTCAAAAGAGGGGGCATCTATCTATATTATTCTACATTTCTAGTAGATACAAATAAATTTTGGGGATAGATGCAAGTAAAAATATGCTACAGGCACCTAAAAATATTTTCAACAAATAAGCATAGGGTCAAAATAATATACTATGGTTAGAACCATATGTATAGTCTTGACACCCAATATATTATTGACCAAGGGCAATTTCAATATGTTTATCAACATTTTCATATTTCCACCTTTGTACACATATTTTCTTCAAACTTTCACATCTAGAATACTCACTTCAAATCCGTATAGGGGGTGTGAAAGTTTTCATTCCTTCTTCGCATCAACACTTAGCTTCAGAATTAATTTTAGGAATCTTGGGGCATAAATATCCTTCCTAGTTCAATGCTTTTAGCATATTTTCAACATATTTTATCACTTATTCAACTCTACTCAATTATGAAAAATATGGGCAGAGTTTGGGGGCACATGTTCTTTTTTATCTCTACAAAGCAGTGTGATCCATGGGGTTATGGAAGGTAGCGAAATAACTAATGGATTTATGGGCAATAATTTCCTCTCCTATTACATTTAAAGGGGAAGATATAAGAGTTGTTGAATAACTTTGGTTGATGGAATTCTTCCTTCACAGAGGTGCATTTATACATGTTTTTATTCTCTCTATTACACTTCTTCATGTTGGGTTTGATGTATTTAATACTTTAGTTTCTCCTTGAAACAAACCTGGGACTGATCACCCCCAATCCTTGCAAATTTCAACAAATACAAGTCTCCAAGTAAAAAAAAGCATGAGAAAACATGTGTATTCTTTCTTTGTTTACATATTTTCACTTTACATATATGTAAATGCAAATATTTTTTATTACATGTTATATGTGAGTTAAGATCAATTATCTATCATGGACATTAACTACACTCTATGTTATAGATTTCATCGTGGAGCATGCCAACACCAATCACAACAACACAAGTGTAAAAAATCATTCAAGCAAAGGAAAAGTGTGTTTTCACTTAAGCATGCAATTTTCAATTCATACTTAAAGGGGGCAAATGTAGACAATCAAATTTGGTAATATATACTTTAACAACCCTTGATTTGAGATGCACTCTTGTTAAAATAAATAAAACTTATCCATGCCCACTTAACACTTTTGAAGTTCTTTTTTTAGGTTGTTTATCCTTGCACATTGACATGTCGACACATTATAAAAGTACAATGCAAAAATCAATAGAAAAATACTAGTTTACGGTGTCCCAAACCTCGCTTTACATATTTATGCTCCCAATGAGGTCCGTATAGTTTGGTAAGGAATTTATATATGGCCCAAACCCATATGTACGGTATTAGACCAACATGTCCTCCAACTCTACTTTCAAATCAATATATTTTGTTGGGTCTTATACTTCATCTAGGTCATCCTTTTTAGATAAATCATCTATGAAACCCTATATAAGAAAGTAAACACTACCTCATTTTCTAACCTAGAACTCTTAAGGTAATGCACTAGAGCACTCACTTCATACACTTATAAAAGGCATCCAAAGCTCCCTAAATCTTGTAATAGCACATATGAAGTCATTAGGGAAACACTCATATCAAGTCTGAAGCTCCAAACTAGGTCAAAAAACTATCTCTCTTCCGAAGCCCTCAAACATCTTTTATCCAAGTGTTTTAGCAAGAAGCAAGCCAAAACAATCATGGTCAAAGAAATTACCAAATTTGATTGATCTATCTAGATATCACATGCTAGGTGGAGAATGACATGTGGTTTGAGGCCTCTTGGAGTATTTTCAACGTCGTTGACGGTAGACGGGGTTCCCTGACCCTTTTAATGTTTATTTTGTATGAATTTTCATCCATGTCTAGGGTTTGAGGTGAATTCTAGATGATTCAAAGAACTTTGTTGCATGTGCAAGAACTATGGTTTTGACAACAACAAACAAATCTAAACAGACTACTAACACAAAATGTTATAGGATCATAAGGAGAGTAGGTCTAAAACTATACAAAAGGTTCTAAACCATATGGTATGGTCTGATCGAATGGTACGGTCCGACCTATGGTGGTTTACTGATTATTGTCTCGATTCCGAGGTACTTCTAGGTTTAAATCCCCATGTTCTAGTAGTGTGCACTCCTATATCTTTCAAAATCATCTATAATCGCATAAGTGCACTTATTCCATTGTATTTTCAAAGTTATATCTTGTGTTGCATGATCTAGAACACTATTATAATATTGCATAATTAATGTTAGAAGTTAATTAATTAGAATAGTCATTAATATTTGAACCTTACCCTATTAAACCTAATTAAATTATACATCACTCATCTCAATAATTTAATCAAGGTAAACAATTAAACTTTTCCCTTCATATTTTGGTAGTCTTGTGATTAAATCCATGTAAACCTCTACCCAACACTCACTAGGAATTGATAGAGGTCACAAAAGGCATGATAACTTAATAGTTCATCCTTGTTACACTAACACACCAAGCGTTTCTACCAAAAAAATTTTACATCCTATTTTAACCCTTCCCAAAATAATTTTTATTTAATTTTGTGATAATTTTTTTAGGAATCTAAAATGGCCTTTACTAGAGAAGCATGAAGCTCTAAGAGAACCTAACTTTTAAGGGTAGAGTTCTTACATAAGTACAACCAATCCTTGTACCACAATGCACCCCCTTTCCTAATTTTCTAAAATATTTGGATCTTATTAGAGATTTTGAATGAGAGTGTGGTTATTTGTGTCATTATACCATTATGATCTTTCTGATTACCCAATCTACTTTTAATATGGATGTGGCATACAACAATGCTTCTACGGACTCATCTCTCCCGGATATTTCATCGTCTACTACATTTTTCCCTTTCTTGTAAATGATCTCAAATTCATATCCCAACATCTATGTGACCCATTTTTGTTCTTTAGATGATATTCATTGCTCTGATAAGAATTTTAAGTTGTTAAGAATTGTCTTCACCTTGAAGTGACGAACCATGAGATATGGTCTCCATTGTTTGATTGCATGAAGAATAAACATCATTTCCTTCTCATAAGTTGGTTTTGATAGGTTCTTACCATTAATTTTGATGACTCTCTAAAATATGATGGGGAGGATATCTTACATGAATACTACACCTATGCCACCACCATGAAGCATCACATTCAACAATGAAGGTTTTGGAGAAATCTAGGGTAGCCAAAACTAGAGTGGTACACATGGCCTTATTCAATGACTAACATGCCTAATTGTTACCTACATTTCAATTAAAAGAGTCTTTCCTTAATAATGTTTTGAGTGGTGCTACAATTCTACTATAGTTATTCATAATTATATGATGGTAATGGGTAATCCTTAAAACCCTCTAAGGTTTTTAAGGGCTTTAATAATCTTCCAGTCCACCATGGCCTAGATCTTATGAGGATCCTATTTTAAAACATCATGAGAAATAATATGACCCAATTATTCTACTTACTTGACTCCAAAAACACACATAAATGGCTTGGCATAAAGGTTTTTTTATTCAAGAGTTTTCAAAACCTTATTGACATTGTTGATAATCAAATTTGACAATTTACCCTTTAACACTACTAATTATGATTGTGCTTCTTGGCTAAAACAAATACTCCCATCCTATCCTCACTTAGTACATATTGTTATCTTTCTCCTAACTTAATTATTCAAACCACATATTGACGTGTTAACAAATTTTGAATATTCATCCTAGTGCAACTTTAAATTCCATTCACCTTTTCCTTGTTCAAAACCTTAAAATTGGTTAGGTTGTATAATGTGGTCTTATCCAACTTGTATGGTCATGCGCAATGACACAATTTTGAAATCTACTTTTAATGTAATAACATTTGTTGGGTCTTTTCATCTTCTTGGGTCGGCCTTATCATGATAATTTACATTTAGAACCCTATATAAACAAGTTAAGATCACCTCACATACTCACCTAGCATACATGGAAAGCACATAGAAAATCACTTGGTACACTCATTTATAACACTCATAAAAGGCACTCAAGGCTCTCTAAATCTTCCTAAAGTTGATGCACATCCATTAAGAAAAACACTACTTTAGTTTTAAAGCACTCAACTAGGTCAAGTAGTCTATTTTCCCTTGACTGCCAAGCACACCAAGTTCTTTACTTCAAATTCTTAACAAGAGCACAATCATATAAAGCATATTTAAGGTGGTTCAAGTTTCCAAATATTTGCATTCATATATATGTTACATGCTAGGTGGATAACTATGCGTGGTTTGAGGCCTCTTCAGAGTAGTGCCGATGTAGGTGGTATATGAATTACACTTCAAGCCAAACACTAACCTTGTTGCAGGGTCTTCCATTAATGGTTAGTGTTTTGGCATGATTTAGTTTATTACAAATGGTTTTGAGATTGTGCAACAACTAGGGTTTGACAAGGAAATACATTTTCATACCATCGAAGGACCCAAAAAGTTATAGAATCACATTCCAAGAGGTTCCAAGATTATGCGATAGAGTTAAGACCGTATTCTACATCATGACTGAGATGTATAGTCTCTGCACTAGGGTAATTACAAATCATAGCATAAAAATGAATCATCTTCGGTCTTTGCACTACTATATTCTCTAGTATATGCATCTAGATCTCTTTTGTATAGTCCTATATAGCTAAGCACATTTATTTCTTTGAGTTTTCAAGCTTGTAGGATATTGTAATCATTAATTTCAAAAACAAATATGTTATTGTAAATTAATGTTGTAAGTTAATTAATCGAGTATCTCCTAGTTTCCAAACATCACAATCCTTTTTAGTGATGTGTATTTCCATGAAATTTAATCTATTAAGTTTATAAAGGGTGTAAACTATTGGTGAACCGAATCGTAATTAAACATTTAGGATTCAACCCTAGCTCTGTAGGGTTCATTTTTATGCTTATCTCACTTCCTCTTGGTGTTGTACCTATCTTTCCTACATCATCATGATTAATCCTCAACTCTTCTAAAATTTTTTTTAAGCCTGTGGGTTCTCAATCTTTGAATACTATGAGATATTATTCCCCTTATGTCAATAATATACGAGTAGGGAACCATGGTCCCTAATATTAGCTCTTATTCTCCCACTAATATCGTTTCTATCTCTATTTTTTCTATTATCATTGACCATGTACAAGGTGAAAGGTCTAATGCTAACTTTGACAATCATTCTCATGCCCTTCCCAAGGATGAGGCACAACATATGGAACATTTCTTACAAGAAAATCCCACTCATATTGACATCCTTCTATATGTTTCTCAAGAGCAACTTAAGCATACTTCTCAATCTCATATAGAGACATCTACTATTCCTACTTCCACTATGCATATATCTATGTGGGCACCTAGTGTCTCAATGCAAAATGTCTTTATGTCAATTTATGTCAATTCCTACATGAATCATTGTTCCTACTTATAATCACCTCGCTTCACATGGATCTTCTTCTAGCATGCAAGCCCTTGAAACCATTGTTCATATTTTACAAGCTCAAATCTTACAATTACAACAAGGTACTGTGTTACTTCTCATACTATATATTTTACTCAATTGATTTATATCCCACTTGTCCCATAAGTGACTTCTTATCCCTTGCCTCTTGGTTTTTTTGCTCCTATGCTTCATATTTTTGATGTTAAGAGTGACCTTGTTGAACACCTTCACTCATTCCATGTGGCTTACTTTGACTATGCATCTCATAATGTCTTACTTATTAAAAAATTTCCTCAAAGTCTCAAGGAATTTGCTTTGCAATGTTTCTATGATCTACCCACACATTATGTGTGATATTTCACTAATTTAGAAAAATAGTTTCTTACACAATCCTCTATCAACATTGGTGATAAAATTTCTTATGCTCGAAGCTCAAAAGTATTCCTAGGTATAATGATCACATAAATGACTATGTTTTACATTATAATACTATGTTTACTAAAATGAATAATATTCTAGTTGATAACAAACTCAAGATCTCTTCACACAAATCTTGCTTACTCCTTTAAAATAATCCATTATCTTTGATAAATTCCCATCATTCGATCATCTATGTCATACTCTCAAGCAATGTGAGGCCAAGTTACTACATGTGAATAAGCTTAAGTATGTTGTTATCTCTTCTACTACACCTAATGCCAAGTTTTCAATAAAACACACATTCAAAGGAAAGGCTAATAATAATAAGACTACTACTAAGGACATTGTTAATGTTGTCTCCTAACCTACTAATCTCTAGTTACAACTTGCACGAAGGTAATTTACACGCTTACCATGTGCTTTCCACATTATGCTAAAACAATTACTTAAATGTAATCTGGGGCTCTCCCTCCACCACTTAATGTTGATGCAAGTCTCATTGTAATATTTTTGTTGCTAATGCTTATTATGACTATCATAGATGTATTGGTCACACCACTAATTGATATATTAGTCTCAAACATGTTATACAAGATCTTATTGATGGAAATACAATTGAATGGGACAATCCCACTAAATCATCTAAGCCTACTAATGATAATCCAAAGATGGAAATATTTAATGATCCACTGCCTAATCATGACACTTCCACATATAATTCTGAAGTACATAATGCTTGTCATGTGGTACCACCTCCACCTTCTTATGATCACCCATTAAATGCAATGATTAACACTATTATCCCTACACCACCTTCTACACTTGTTATTACTTTTGATGACTCTGACATGGATGACACTCTTGTCTTGAATACTCTATGTATTTTTGCATTCTATCAATCAAGCCCCTATCCATAGTTTTTTGGTTGATCCACATAGTAAACAAAACCAAGTACTCTAAAACTACTTCATTCTCTCGGTTATTCTAAATGAAATATCACACATGATTATAAATTTGCCTATATACATATTATTCTACCCACTAGTGTTAGCTTAGTTAATACATCGAGAACCATTTCTAGTGAATTCCACTCTTAGCTCATGTGACATGTATTTAGGTCTCTCATGGTTACATGCTCTTATGGTTATCCCATCTATTCAACACCAATATGTTAAGTTTGTTCATCAAAATCAAGTTGTCACCATTCAAGGTATCCTTGTTTAGGCTCCTCTTCGATGTCACCTCATCATGCTTCTATAGTTTCTACTCCTAGGTCTCCTAATAGGCCTTCTATCATGCATGTTCTCTCTCATGTATCTTTCTCTCCTAGGTCTCTTGTTAGGCCTTCTGGCACACATGTTATATTTAGCATATTTTTCCCTCCCAGGATTCCTCATAAGTCTTCTAGTGCACATCTCATCTTTAATGGATCTCACTTTGTTATTCCTCCCCATAGATCTACTCCATCATGCATTGTTTCTCATGGATGTAGTCCACCTTACTCTCTTCCCAAGGTTTTTATGGAACATGTTACTACTTATACATACCACTTGTAAACATGTAAAATGCCAACATAATTAATAAATAAATAAAATCCCTATTAAAAATTATTAATTTCTAACATATATTCCTACCCCTATTACTAATTCATCATTCCACAATTCCCATCTTGACCCTATAATAATTAATCACAAGATTAATTATTACTAACCCCTTTCCTAACTTCCCACTAACCTCATTTAACATTTCTAGGAATTTAAAATTCCTATCTACCTACCCACCTACTCTACACCTACCCTACAACTAGCCTCTCCATGTAATCACATCATTAATTCCTAATTAAACCTAAACTAATTTAATCTTACCTCCTCTATTTCTATAGGCTTCTAATTCTAGAAGCCTCTCTAACTTTCCACCCTTCTCCATTGAATTTTAAATTCAATGGATATTTCTCCATAATTCTAGAATTTTCTAATTCTAGACTCTTTTATCTTCTCATTCAATGCTAACCATTGATCTTCCATCTACTTGGTAAGATCTTAGCCCTCTATTTCTTCTTCCAAAAACTATAAATTGGCATGTCACCCTCCACGGGAGCTATGAATATAAGAAATCATAACAAAGTGCTGCCAAAATTCCTACAAAGCCCTCCAATATTCATTTTCATATTCATCAATCACCCATAAACAATATTCAATCCAAAAAGGGGAAGTGTTATCCATTTACTCCCATAAATATGAAGCAAACAATTATAATCCAATCATCTTGAGCACAACTACAACATCAAGGGAGGTTATTCGTTGGTAAGTTATAGGTATTGCTTCTATCTCCCTTTCATCTTTGCTCAATCTGAGGTAGTGTTTAAGAGGATTAGATTTAGGAAATAAATTTGGTTTTGGTTTCTAATTTACATATATATCTAATCACTTTTTGACATCTACATTTTGCACCCACCGTGGGGCCTTGCCCCAATCTTTAGCTTGATTTTAGTTAAATACATTGAGTAACATAGGTTGTGCAAGTTTTGTGAGAATATAACCCTGTTTGCATCAAAAAAATTCAAATTTTGTGTTCAAATTTGTTCCAAGATCTAACAATGTGTATGCTTTGTGTTTCAGCACTTATGCTACATAGTTCACTTCTTTTTCCTTGAGTCAACACTTTTGTCCCATGCTTAAACCTTTGTGATTATAGGTATGTCAATTGGTGTTTTTGTGAAACCCATGGCGTGTACATGACATATATCAATGCTTTTGCTTTTAATTTTTCTGTGTAGGTTTTGGCGCATATGCTCTAACTTTCGGCGCTTATGTGTATACTTTAACACTTATGTTTTGCTAGTGTCGACTTTTTTGTTTCAATGCTTATGCTTTGTCTTTCAACATTTGTGCTCTTTGTTTCAACGCTTATGTTGTGTTATAGCACTTTTGATTTTCATGTATACTTAATCATACTTTAGTGCTTTTGTGACCTGTATCAGCGCTTTTGCCCTATTCTAGCACTTTTGACCTGATTATCAACACTTTTGCTATATCATAATTTTTGTTTAGAACTAACAATCTAACCTTGTTTCCAGGTGTTTTTGGTGACTATCTACGTAGGTTTTAGCATTATGTTTTTATAGAATTATCACAAAAACAAGGGAGACTCTACCCATTTTAATATTTATCTTATTTTTATCTAACCTTTTGTGGTTGCAAAGTTTTTGTTTAATTGAAAACTACTAATCTTTTTGTCTTGTAGCCCGATCGGTCAAAGATATTGGGTTTATAAATAAAACTACTAACCTTTGTGTTGTAGGCCGCCTATTTGAAGACCCAAAATATTTGATATTTTGTATATATCATCTTATATTTTATTTGTGTTGCTTGTATATATCCCCCTTGTGTGCTTGTTATATCCTAAAGGTGAAACCGTGTATGCTCTCCTCTCACATCCTAGGATGATCTTGAGGATCAAAAGTGGCTAACCTTCCCCCTTTTTCATTTATAGGGGTAACGTGACATGGAAGTGACATCCACACACTTACCATAGTCCTAGGAGTCTCGTGATTATGGGCTTCACCTCCACACACGTAGACACACCCCATGTTTTGGCGGGGTATATAAATCCTTGGAGAGTTGTCGTTATTGGCTAGCTTGTTTTAAGAGAAACGTGAAGTGAGGGGCTTCCATGTCCCAATACCGGGCCTTAGAAAATATCTTTGCAACATGAAATTAGGCCCCATGTACCATGAGGTATATCAGGGATGCCCCTAGTGAGCTTGTACATCCTATTCTAGGAAACCTTTTGGCTGCATATCAAACTATAGTGCAAGGAGGCTGCACTCCCCAATACTACTCACTATCTGAACCTAGATTGAAACATAGGTGGAGAGCTAGATTGTGGCACCATCATTGGTGTGTGGTATTAAAAGTGGGCTATAGTTTGGTTGCAATCCTACTTGACTAGTTAGGTTGTGTTTACATGATTGTGATTTCTTGAGTGTTTATCGATACTAGTACACAACCCCACACTAGTCCCCTTTCATCATACCATCTTATACACTCATCATTCATCCCTTTGACCACACCATTTGACTTTGATTTGACTATTACCCACATCACCTTTGACCATCATACTTTTTCACTTTGACTATCCCCATACATCTTTGACCATACTCTTGTCATACATCATTCACTTAACATCACTCATCTCCTTCACACCTTCCTTTTGATATAAAAAATAATAACAACAATAAACATTTCCACATAATCATTCACATACATCCCCCATTTCACAAACACATCTAAAATTCACTTACACATCCCTTACTTGCTACATTATATATAACACCATACCACATTGTATATAAACCACCTTTGCATCTACATCACACTTCACCTATCACTCATACATCCTCTCTTACTCCCTTCAAACTTATTACATTGTATACAAATTATCATTACCCACACTTAATCACACATCCCCACTTTATATACGTAATTTATTCCACAACATCTCATACACCTAAACATCTATTCATCTCATTGTCACAAAGCTTCCACCTAGTGGTTTAATGTTTCCTTTTGACGTCACTACACTTACATAGGTCTAAAATATCCTAAAACATATCACATCATACATCCCTTACTAATCACAACATTTACTACACTTAAAAATCCTCACATTCTCACAAAATCCTACACATACGCTTTCACACTCAAACACCTTATCTAAGATTCCCTATTGGCACGATTAATTGAGTCTCACTAGTCGACACCTTGAATATGGACACAAAATCCTTATCTCTTATCCAATCATCCTAATCCCTCACACATCGAGGCACATCTTAAGCCCTATATCATCGAGGCACATCCTTCTTCAATCCTCTCGTCCTAAAACAAGGTTTAGTTGTTGGGATTATACGTCAATCAATAAGAAATCTTATCCTCTCTTCATCTACTAATCACACATCCTTCACCAACTTAATATAGATCCATCCCATCCTCACATCTCAAAGCACTAGGATCTAATGGCACCTAAGACAATATTTACCCAATATAAAATAGAAACGATGAAAAAACAAGCCACCAACCAAACACATAAATCACAAATGGCTTATTTAATCAAAACTTATTTGATGCCAATGCGATCAAGAAAATCACAACTAAGGGTGAGATGAAGAAATAATGGTTAATACCAGTAGTGATGATGACTCAAGCACCTATTTCACAAAAGGAAGATGATGTGAAATGCTTAGTCACTTTGTAGATAAAAATAAATATGTTCTCCTCCTCCAATTATATCACATGGGAGAAAAACTTCCTTCTGACTATACCCATGACCAACTTCATCATCTCCTCCCCAATGAGAATGAATGCATTAAGTAATGACCCCATCCTCAATTCACCACGATTCACACAACCTAAATCAAAACAACCATCGTGCTACACATGGATGGGATAATAGAGAGAATACACATAATTCTCATGTATCTAAGGAGAGCGTACTATCCCAATTACAACAAATGAGCAATCAAATTGCCTAGATAACATCCTAATTTGATCTACAACATCCAAATGACCACAATAACCGTGATTCTGAACATTCCCAATGTCCCAATTTCAACCTACCACCCACTGCCCTCAAGAATCCACCTTGGAGTAGGAAGTAAAGTCTATGAAGGAAACACTTCAAGGATTGCAACTCGGAAAACAAGGATGTCAATATAAGTTTGAGGAACTATGTCCTTATCCATTTGACCACAATATTTTATGCATCCCCTTTCCCCCATACTTGAAACACCCAAATTTGAAAAATACAAGGGAAAGGGTGATCCTTGTGAACATGTCAAGGAGTTATATATGTTGTCAAGAAGTAGCTTATGATGAATCCTATTTATTAAGACTCTTCTCATGAAGCCTAGGTGGTCCCGATCTCGAATGGTTCCTTTGCTTACCCAAGGGCTCTGTCACCACCTTCGCCGACTTATCAGAGAAATTTTTCAAACACTTCTCGTACAATGTGGAACATGATGTCACAATGATTGACCTATGCAATACCAAACAACACAATGGTGAAAGCTTTTCATCCTTCTTGAAATGATGGAGAGCTCTTGCTAGCCGCATTCCATGGCCCATACTGAAAAGTAATTGATCACTATCTTTTCGCTAATCTCCATCAAGAGCTAGCCTTCCATCTCTAAGTCCATTGTGCAAACACCTTTGATGACATCATAGAAAAGGAATGCAGATAGAAAAAGCTATTGTCTCCAAAGGCCTCATCAAACTATATTCCCGAGACAACTATAATCAATCTAATCATCCTTCCACATTTGAGAAGCCCAAGTATTTTAACAAGAATAAGAATGTTGTGGCGACAGCAATTGAGTGACATAGACCAAACATGTCCAACATGTTTAAAAGTTACTTCCATATCCGTTCCTAAAGGTCAACCTTGTTCAACCCAAGATCCAAAGAAAAGGTCATACACCCCTCTTGGCAAGTCCATTGAAATAATCCTTGAAAAACTTGTTTGCCGCTAATATGGTTGTTTTCCCACAAACCCAACCAATTGATGAGTCTAGACCCAAACCCTCTTGGTTTAGGAAAATGAATATTGCAAGTTCCACAAAATTAAGGGTCATGCCACCACCAGGTGTATGAAGCTAAAGAACTATATTCAAGACTTGATTGATCAAGGTGAAATCAAAATCGAAGACAATGCATCCTCCTCTTCTCAAAATCAGAAGTTAGGGATTTATCAAAATCCACTCCCTAATCATGGTTAGATCCACACTTCAAATCAAGGTCAACAGAAGTCTAGTAAAAATCTTGAATCATCCAACCATCAATCTAACCATATAAACTATCGACACGTACCCTTCCAATATGAATCTCTTGTTGGCCATATTCACCATTCCCCCATCAAGTAGCCACCATCAAAGTCATAGGGACTTTTCGAAACCCTCAGTGTGTTGTACTACTCATCGAAGTCATGTAGTGGTTCAAGGGGTTATTCCCTCTTCTTCCAATCCACCTCCACAAGCTCAATACAATATTGTTGAACAACTTGAAAAGGCCCCCTGTGTAGATTTCCATCATGGATCTTCTCAAAACATCTTCCATACATAAAGATATCCTTTACCACACTCTTGGGAGACTCGCATCCCAACTGATATTGATCTCATGCAGTTTCAAGCCCTCATTTCCCACCTTTACCCTTATCCAACACTCCCACTTACTTTTACCCAACAAGACTTGCCACTACATGACCCAACCCACAATTTTCCTCTTTACATTGAGGTTCATATAGAAAATACTCGTGTTAAGTGAGTACTAGTGGATAATGGGTCTAGTGTCAACCTTTGTACTCTATCTCTCATTCAACACCTAGGGTATAATGAATTGGATTTAAGACAAGAGATAATCACTATCAAAGCATATGATAACATTGAAAGAAAATATGTGGGAACTTTATACCTTCCCATTAATGTGGGGCCTGTCACGCTACCCACCCTGGTACATGTTGTGGACATCCAGTTCCCCTACAATTTACTGCTTGGTGACCTTGGATCCATGAAATGCATGTTGTCCCATCCACATTACATCAATGCCTTAAGTTTGAGCATGTCGATGTGGAGGTCACCATCCATGGTGACCCTCAACCCTTCTAATTTTTCCAAGCGCTTGAAGCACAAGCTTATGAGGAACCATATTGTCCCATTACTGAAATTGTCACTTCATAAATCTGTGTAATGTTCCCAAATGGACATATTTTTCCCTAGATGGATTTTAGCCAAATCCCGTTCACATGTAGCAATTTATAGAATTTATAGAAAATAATATCATGCAGATCTGAATTTAAATAAGGAAAATGTGACTAGGGCTGAGTGAGAAACTTATAGACACCCAGAGATATATCAAGCCATATGCATTATAATCTGGTCCATTACATTTATGAAGCCAAAATACATAGATAAAACCAGATTTGGAATCAAGAAGAGGCTGAAAATAATTTATAAAAATTATGCAGAAACTTGCCTCAGACACAACTGAAAGTGGTCCTTCCTCCACACCAAAAATACTAAAAATTAGACAATATGATTTATAAAAATCAGAAATAATAGCAGCAGTTGGAACAAATTTAAAAGAAGTCACCAAACATCATAAAACAACTCCTAGAGTGGTCACTCCAACTGGAAAAGGGCATAGAAAAATGATAGTAATTTTCTCTACAAACCCTTGCCAAAAATTTGCAAACCTCCTTCATTTAACTCTACTGGAAAATAAATTGAAAATATTTGCAAGCACAATGAAAACCCTTTTGTAGAGAATCCTCACATAAATTCTTAGAGGGTTTTCATCCTCAAGAGGGTATTTCTAAAGGTTTTCATCCTTAGAAATAAAATAAACAAAGTTGGAAGCTTCATACAAAATCATAATTGAGAGAAATATTCAAGTGCATCTCCAAATAAAATTTGACTTGCCTTTATAGAACTTAAGACCCCAAATAGCCACCCTTGGTGACCAACCAAAATTTTCCTCTCATTAAATTTTTTCCAACCAACTTTTATTTTTCATGCAAGTCGCATTTTTCTAGAGTGAATAACCTAGCCCATATGCCCTTACATTATTTCTCCTATTTATTTTTACTCCTTAGTACAAGTCACACTTTCCTAGAATAAAACAATTTGGCTCAAGTGATTTTCACTATATGTTGCCTTTTTCTATTTTTAAGTCACTAATAAATTATTATAAGTGCATATAATGTTTTCCCTTATTTTATATTTATTTTTCTCTTTATAATAAAATATTAGAACTTAAACCACCCTTTTTCTTCCCTTAGCCGTCGGGTAGACAAAATAGGTTAAGAGTCTTTGAATGGGAAGGGGATATTACAATCCTCCCTTCCCAAAATTGCTTTCCCTTAAAAATTCAACACTTTGTTTTGTCCAAGTGCCATGCACAAGAGACAAAACATGTTGAAGTGTTTCAAAATCTTGGCACATGTGCCTGTTAGATGAGCTAAAACTTGCCACCACTTTTCATTCACAGGATGTTCATAAATACATGGTTGTACCCAAGGCATTACATAATGCAAATGACAGATTTTATCATCTAGATCATCACTCTTCTAAAAAAATATGCAACATATATGACATTAATTTATAAGTGTCATACCTTATGAAGTCATCAAGATCCAAAAAAATTGAATTTCATCCTCAATCAATCATTGCGATGTTATGCCTCTTTCTTTACCAATTATCTCTTATGAAATCTGTCCTTTTTCGACAACCCCAATCATCAAATCTTGTGGGCAAATACTTGGAAACTCTTTGTAGATTCCTTTCATGGTGTGAACTCCCTCAATCAGCTCATCATGAACTGTTGTTAGGGAATTTTCAGCGAATTGATCATGACCAAGAGCAACCGAAAGTGTACTCTTTTCCAAGACAAACTTGCCCCTATATCATCCTTATCATCTTCATGCAAATATGAATTTTCTTCAACACTTTACTACATATAATCATTAGAAACTAAAGGAATATCAATAAATACCAATGAAATTTTACCTTGAGACTTATGTTCCATGATTTCTCCTTTTTGTATTGTCAATAATGAAGAGCTTTTTGCCTTAAACTCTTGTAAGTTTTGTTTCCCTTAAGTGGCTATCAATCTAGTAACCCTATCTCTTCTTTGCCACCCTCACACTTTCTTTGAGTTTCCATTACATCCTCCTTGCTTGCATATATGAATTTCTTCTCCTGTCTAATATCAATATTTGGTTCCTTTGGAGCTGAAATAATCTCTCTAACTTGGCATCCAACAAGCAATGTTTCCTCCTTACTAATGCAATTATTTTGTTCAATGGAAACCATACCTTTCTCTCTAAAAGCTTCTTCTTCTTCCCTTGGTTGTAGATTTGATTTGTCCTCCTTCGTGGGTGTAGACTCCATGGTTTCACTTCCTTGCTCATCCTTACCATCCTGCACATCAAATCTTTCTAGAAATCTTTGTGAGAAATCTGCAAGTGAAGCAACGGATTCAACCCCTTGGGTCTTCAAAAATGTCTTCAATTCATTTAGCCGACATCTAGCAGAGATTTTCTCAGTTCCATCGAAGGAAGGGACTTGGGTCCACTTCATCTTTTCCTTGATAGCATTCAGATCTAATTTTTCTTGTCTTTCCTCGTGGGATGGGAGGATTTCAAGCTCAAATACCATTTTAATGACCCCAAATGGACATATTTTTCCCTATATGGATTTTAAGCAAATCACATTCACTTGTAGCAATTTATAGATTTTATAGAAAATAATATCATGCATATATGAATTTAAATAAAGGAAAATGCGACTAGGGTTGAGTGAGAAACTGTTAGGAATTCATAGTGCTTCATTCAATAAGTATATGTATTACTATTGTTACCACATATTTATAGTAGAGTAAATCTTAATTACGGTGTGGTGAGTTTACCGTATGGTTAATATGGTTAAACGGTTATATTGTTATTTAGTATTTCAACAACAATATATTTGTAGAGTTTTGTTACATCCGTAAAACCTTTAACACATTATATTTTTGTATCACTTCCTATTTTATAGGAAGTTGTTTTCTATTGTAATGTCCATATAATAGCCAAATGCATTATACATATATATATATAGAGAGAGAGAGATTATTGTGTTTTGTAATTTACGTGAATCTGTACCAAGTCTTCATTTGGCATCAGAGTGATCTGATCAAGTCTGTGAAAAATTATGGAGTTGTGAATCTAGTAGAGAGGAGGAGCCATTACAGGTTTTTAGTTATCTCGTTGCATGAAGGAATAATAGTGGTAGATACCGTGCAACAATTAGTAGAGACATGCAGATAATTATTAAAGTCTTTGTGAAATTTTCTACGCAACCTTGATGGAGAATAAGTCCAGTGTCATTACAATCATGGCATTTTGACCATACTTCTATTGTTTATTCTTCATTTACACGGTCACATTGGTGGTAGTGTTTAACCTCTGTATGCATCACATTTTCACTTCATGGTTTGATATCTCTATATCTACCAAATGGACAACGTACAACCATGAGGTTAGCATGCTATTGTATGATTCATGCACCCATTGAATTTTCCAGCCAACACTTCATATGTTTTACCATAAAGCATCCCTAGATCCACCGTGTTTTTCACAAATTTCCTTCCTTCATAGCGTGCAGATGCAAAGTCGTGACCAGGACTGCAATTTTCATAGGTGTAATATATATCATGGTGTTTGATCCATCTCACACTTGAGCTGCTCTCCCAATACACGTTGCATTTTTCACCTCGAGCTTTGTGATGGAAATTGTCATGAGATCTTCTGGTTTGAGGCTCTTTTCTAAAGCTGACTTCTTATTTGTTTAAGGAGTTCTTTATTTATTTTAAAGGGTCAAGTATAGACTAAATCTTAGAAACTTAGTCTTCACAGTTCTAAATCCAATCTTAATTGGATTAACGTCGAAGTATATAGTCCCCAAATCAAAAATCATGTAATATTGTTTTTGTTTATGTCATGTAATATTGTTTTTGGTTATGTTATAATATTAGGTAAGATTGGTCAAATAGTTTTGTAATTTAATTTGTCTAGATGTCAAGAGTTTTTATTGTTTGTATCTATTAATTATTTGTCCGTCTAATTTCTTCATATAGCCCTTTGGCTATATTAGAAATTAAAGTTAATTGTCAAAATATTATTATCAATTGTTGTGTCAATTAATAATGTCACTTTGTTATCAATAGTATATTTGGATCAGTAGTTATTGTAAAAGCATCAAAGGCATTGTTTTAAGTGTATCTTATTTTTATATTGTCAAAAGAGTCATTGTGAGTCAAATTCGTGTTGAGAATATTGTCATAGTCATTGGTAAGAGTTTCAATGATATTGTAGTGTTCATGTTTAGAGTCAAAATTTGTCAAGTAGTCTCATTGTCAACATTAGAGTCAAAATAATCAATGTTTGTGAGTCTTTCATATTGTTCAAGCATGAGTCAAAAAATGTCGTCGTTGTAACTATCAAAATTTGTAAAAATAAAAAAAAATTATCTTACGGATGTATTTTCGGTGTTACCCGACGTTCGAAAAATAAATGATTTCACATATGGGGGAATAATAAACAATGTGGGAATCATTGAGCTTCATATCCAAATTTGGATGAGTTAGCTTCACATGTATTGGAGGATGGAGCACAAACATCGTTCTCTCGCTAGCCACGAGTGACAGGATGCAAAATGAGGTTGTGGCATTTTGTTTCAAAGTGTGTTTTCTTTCAATTATAGAGTACCTGTCATTGTTCGTATTCAATTTACAGTATGTTCCTGTTGTAATAAAGTGAGCAGATTCCTATGTACTTTCTTGATGTGAAAATATAGTGGAAAGATGAAAGCACAAGGAAAAAACAACATCATGATACTTGAAGAGGATGAACATGGGTTCATACCTTGGACAAGGGTCCATATTTGATGAATAGGGGTTCATATCGGATGAGCAGGGGCTCATACTAAGGTTGTTGGTCAACCTTTGCAAAACCATCAATGAGCCAAGATCATGAGCACACACGGGTGGCAAGCTACAAAAGAAGTGCGATTATTTTTCTCCCATGTTCACACTAAGGGGGAATGTTAGGAATTCATAATGCTCCATTCAATAAGTATATGTATTACTATCCTTACCACATATTTACAATGAGAGTAAATCTTAATTACGGTGTGGTGACTTCACCGTATGGTTAATACTGTTAAACGATTATATTGTTATTTAGTATTTCAACAACAATATATTCGTAGAGTTTTGTTACACCCGTAAAACCTTTAATGGGTTATTTGTTTGTATCACTTCCTATTTTATAAGAAGTTGTTTTCCTAGTGCAATGGTTATATAATATCCAAATGCATTATACATGTATATAAAGGGATTATTATGTTATGTACTTTGCTTGAATATGTACCAAAGTCTTTATAAACTTATAGGCACCCAGAGATATATCGAGTCATATGCATTATAATCTGGTCCATTGCATTTACGAAGCCCAAATATATAGATAAAACCAAATTTGGAATCAAGAAGAGGCTAAAGTTTTTTTATAAAAACATGCAGAAATTTGCCTCGACATAGTTGAAATTGGTCCTTCCTCCACACCAAAAATACTGAAATTTAGACAATTTGATTTATAAAAATTAGATATAATAGCAATTGTTAGAACAGATCTAAAAGAAGTCACCAAACATCATAAAACAACTCCTAAAGTGGTCGCTCCAATCGAAAAGGCATATAAAAATGATAGTAATTTTATCTTCAAACCCTTGCCAAAATTATGCAAACCTCCTTCATTCAACTGTTGAAAAATAAATTGAAAATATTTGCAAACACAATGGAAACCCTTATGTAGAGAATCCTCACAAACTCTTGGAGGGTTTTCATCCTCAAGAGGGTATTTCTAAAGGTTTTCATCTTTAAAAATAAAATAAACAAAGCTAGAAGCTTCATCCAAAATCAGAATTGAGAGAAATATTCAAGTGTGTCTCCAAAGGCAAATTGATTTACCTTTATAGAACTTAAGACCCCAAATAACCACCCTTGGTGACCAACCAAATTTTCCTCTCATTAAATGCTTTTCTAACCAAGTTTTCTTTCTCATGCAAGTCGCATTTTTCTAGAGTGAATAACTTGGACCATATGCCCCTACATTATTTTCCTATTTATTTTTGCTCCTTAGTACAAGTTGCACTTTCCTAGAATAAAACAATTTGGCCCAAGTGCTTTTCACTATATGTTGCCTTTTTCTATTTTTAAGTCACTAATAAATTATTATAAGTGCATCTAATGTTTTCCTTTATTTTATTTTTATTTTACACTTTATAATAAAATATTAGAACTTAAGTCACCCTTTTTTCTTCCCTTGGCCATCGGGTAGACAAAATAGTCTAAGGGTCTTCGACTAGGAATGAGATATTATATTCTCTATCATCCATGACATCCACCACTTCATATGATTTACTTGACAATCTTCCATCCACTTCACATAACACTTCATCGTCATCCGCTCCTATCTTACCCACTCCACCTCTCAAAATCAAAGCCACAAGGTGTGGAGAATACCAAACTTTCAATATTGAGCAACTCTTGCTTTCACCTAAACAACATGATAGGCCTAACATGTGTCAAGCTAATAAGAAAACATATTCATTGGGATCTTTAACTTTTATCTACTTTGGGTATCTTATCGATGAGTACCTAGAGCCATCTCGATACTACATGGCTCATAGATGATTCCATACCATCCTGCTACCTAAGTAATGAATATCCAATCCCCAAGCACATGATGACTCACATGGGTTACTCTGGTCAAGGACTAGGTTACAATGAACAAGACATCTTTGAACCCCTTATTGTTATCCCCAATCTTGATGGTCATGGATTAGGGTATCAGCCACTTGACGAGAGTATCATGATGATCTAAGTGACACAACCAAGATAGCTGAGGATGTCATAGATGTCATCGAACAAGCTTCGTTTATAGCCAATACGAAGAGCTTTCCACCAAAAACCTTTTCCATGACACCATCATCCTTGCCATTGACACTTCTCTCACTTATCCCCAACTCATCTAGTGGAACCAATAGTCTAAACATATCCCTCTCGACACATTTCAAAATGACGAAGCAATTCTTGAGTTCATGGGAACTTGAGACAATATACTAGTCGGCGACCATAAAAGGGTTTCAAGTATGTCTAAATTTTGATGCCTATTTTGGTGAACAAGAGCCTATCCTACCTATCTAATCCCAATCCAACATCCCCCATCCTTACTCCTCTTGCCATCTAGATGAGGAGGATCCCCTTACTAAATTTTTCAAAAATCCCTCACATCTAGATCAATACCAAGATATGGATCAACTCCTTCCAGCTCTGAAACGCTACAAGATGGTTCAACATCACTAATTGAAGAAACCATTGATATTAATATCAACACTGAAGAGGACCCCAAGATTCTCAAACTAGGGGCATCTTTATCTATAGAAGAATAAGCCATCTTTACAACACTCCTTAAAGAATTCTTAGACGTATTCACATGGTCCTATGCAGATATGCCTAAACTTGATCCATCCTTGGTGGTTCATAATCTAGTGGTACATAAAGATGCAAAACTAGTCAAATAGAAGCTACACAAAATACATCCAAAGGTAGCCTTACTCATCAAAGAAGAACTCCAAAATCTGCTTGACATTGGTTTCATCCGCCTATCGACTATTCTGAATGGATTTCCAACATCGTCCCAGTAGGAAAAAAGACTGGGGGCATTCGCATTTGTACATATTTCCGCGATATTAACAAAGCTTGCCCTAAAGATGATTTTCCATTACCAAATATCGACATGATCGTGGATTCTACAGCTACACATGAAATGTTATCTCTCATGGATGGCTTTTCCAGCTATAATCAAATCAAAATAGCATAAGAAGATCAACACAAAACAACTTTTGTGTACGCCATGGGGTACATTTTGTTATCAACTCATGCCTTTTTGTCTCAAAAATGGTGGAGCCACATATCAACATGTTATGACCGTTATCTTTCATGATATGATGCACAAAATTGTTGAATATTATGTCGATGACATTCTTGGAAAATATAAAACCATAGAAGAACATCCTATGGTTCTTCACCACATTTTTGAAAGACTCTGAGAATACAAAGTCGACTCAATCCTAAGAAATGTGTTTTTAGTGTCACATTAGGTAAGCTACTTGGCTTCATTGTCTCACGTCATGACATAGAAATTGATCCAGATAAAGTCAAAGATGTTGTTGAAATTCCTCCACCTACCAATCTAAAGCAACTCAGAAGTCTACAAGGTGGAATTCAAGCTGTTAGAAAGTTCATAGCGTAGCTTGTTGATAAGTGTCATCCATTCCATCATTTGCTAAAAAAGGGAATAGTTTTCCATTGGAATGAAGAATGTCAAGCATATTTTGATAAACTCAAAGAATATCTACTACATCCTCCAAGATAGTGCCTCCCACTCCAGAATTCCTCTTCTCCTCTATATTTTAGCTACTCAACACACCTTGGGAGCTCTCCTTGCACAACATGATGTAAATGGAAAGAACAAGCCATCTATTACCTAAGTCAAACATTAATTGCTTATGATCTCAACTACACTCCTATCAAAAAGCATGTCTTTGTTGTCTTTACCTCTCAAAAGTTATGACATTATATGCTCAACAATACAAGTAAAGCTCATTGCTAAAGTAGATCCACTCAAATATCTACTCTCAAAATCAGATTTGACAGACAATTGGCTAAATGGATTATGCTCTCAAGTTAATTTAAAATTAAATATGTTGATAAAAAAGTTATCAAATGAAAAGTTTTGGCACATAAATTAGCTCTAGTTTTCAGTTCCATGCCACTCAATACATGGTTCTCAGATGAATTTGTGTTCACTATCAAAGAATCAGATAGTTGTACATTATACTTTGATAGATCCTTCAAAAACCATGGCTCAAGAGTAGGCATCCTATTCATCACACCTCAAGGAGATTTCATCCCTAAGTCCTTTCGGCTCACTTTCCCCTACACTAATAATATAGTTGAATATGAGGCACTTATAACTGGACTCAAAATGGCTATCTAATGGAATATCAAAAATATTAATGTCTTTGGTGACTCAGAACTCATAATCAAGTAGGTTAATGATGAATACTCAACCAAAGATGACAAAATTGTTCCATACAAGTGAATGGTGGATAACTTCAAGCTTTACTTTCAACATATTTAGTTTGAGCAGGTTCCATGAATAAATAACAAATCAGTAGATGCAATGGCTACCATTGGTTCTCTCTTGAACATGCCTTAGATGCCCATAATTCACAATTATTGGTTGAACAACTCATGGTTTCGGCATATGATGTCCCTAAATTTGAAATGGTATGTGAGATTGTTGGTCCCAACTCCCCATGGTACCACAACATCTATACTTATCTCCATGACCATATCCTTCCACCCGACCTTCCTCACAACCATCGCAAATCCTTCATCCAATGTGCATCTAGATTCACCATCCTTGGTGGCACCCTCTACCATAGAGGATATGACAAAACCTTGTTATGATGTCTTAACTCATAAGAGGTTGAATTAACAATCAAGGAATTTCACGATGACATATGCGATGCTCACACCAATGGTGTGGTACTTTCCAAGAAACTTTTGCACACTGGCTACTATTGGCCTACCATGGAAAAAGATGCATGCTCATATGTCCATAAATGCGTCCCATGCTAAAAACATGTTGACCTCATCCATGCCTTCTCAAGATTTGTAGCCCATCACTACTCCATGGCCATTTTCTACCTGGGATCTCATGGGCAAGCTTAATCCTACCTCATATGATGGTCACAAATTCATCATTACTACTATGGAATACTTTACCAAATGGGTCAAAGCCATTCTGCTCACCTATGTCACCGACAAACAAATATCAAAATTCATCCTTAATCATATCATTTGCCACTATGGTATTCCATCTGCTATTATCATGGACAATGGTAAATCCTTCAAAATCGTGACATCTCGTGATCCGAAATCACGAGCAATTTGTGAAAACATTCACCAAAATTGCTTTACAAAATGATTTCATGGATTAATTATAAATTTTATATATTTTTAAGAATTATTAAAAATATGTGAGCTCTGTGAAAATCATGGAAAAACTAGGCAAAAATAGTGAGAAAATAAGACACACAATTGTTAACGGAGTTTGACATGCAAGCCTACGTCTCTGGGGTCCCTATAAAGGAGATTGCTCTATTAAAATATCCTCAAAACACTTACAATGCTTCAAAAAAGGAAAATACAGATCTTCCAACAATTGCACAAGATTCTCCCTAAAACTAAGGCCTAATATCCTTTGGAAATTTCTCCCCAAACTGCCCCTAACTCTCATAATTTGCAAAAAGGTCTCACATAGACACCAAAAACTATCCACCAAATACCAATATGCTCCTTTATATACTATGCAAGCCACCATGGTGTAATGACCACATATTATTTTACTATATGGTGGGTCAAGGGTTCAAATCTCCTTACCCACCACCCACCACTTGTTCTATGATATTTTGGGTAAATCCCACATTCGTTGTGTGACAAATGTTGAGGGGGTTAAAATGCATGGCGGTGGTCGAATAACATTGGTCTTAAGACCACTTTTAGTGGGGCAAGTTATAACCATCGACATCGTTAAACATGTGTTTCAAGTTGTTTGCCAAGGTGGATAGAGTTAGGTGCTCACCGAGTTGGGAGTTGTAATGTTCGGTGAGTTGGGTTATATATACGCCGAGCTGAGATGACAGATAAGTGGGTGGCAGGTGAGTTGGGCCTGCATAACAATTTCAATACATTGTATAATATATCCCACATTCACCCCATTCTGAACAATAAAAGCATATATATATAAAAGTGCTACTAATGCAATATGAAAATTGGAGGCCAAGGAATCCCTCCACAAAAAGAGTGTGTCGACCTTGGTCAAGGCCCCTAACCAAGTAAAGAGTGGAGCCCATTTGTTTGAATCGAGCGTCGAATACTAGAGTCTCAAAACAATTATTTTTGCTCCATATCACCTTGCCATGTGATGTCATCACCTTGGTCCACTTGGTGGATGTGCACACGTCCATGTCACTTACACAATCCACTATTTTTTCTAGTTGGCCAGAATTTCAGTGGGCCATATCTTTTGCATATGTGCTCCATTTTACACGTTATTTATACCACCATAAAGCTCTCAAAAATATCTACACAATGAAATTAATGGTTCCAGATTATGAGAAGATTATAGATTAACGTTTCTCAAAAAGGATCCCCTGGATCATTCCTCCCCACTGAGAAAATTTTGGACCTCTCAAAAGTATTTTTAGTTGGTGATGAGGTGAGGGTATTTCTCCCTCACCTTTCCGGTTTCCATCCATTTCACCTTATTTGGATGCATGCCTTTCAAACCCACATGAAGGTACTCCACATCACCCCTTCACGAGGTTCTTACCTTCTTGTCCAAAATGACATCTTCCTGCAATTCATCCATACACTCAGGAGCAAAATCATCAATAGAAGGTACCGAAACATTAGCATCATGATCAATAATCATAGGCGGTTCATACAACTTCAGATTTTCAACATTCACAACTAAATAAATCTACATGTAAGGAGGTAAATCTAACTGGAAAGCATTATTACAACTTTCTCCAAAATTTGGAATGGACCATACCAAATTGGTTTCAAATTTTACCTTCACTGTCAACCTTTCCTTGCTGATGTGAAGCCAAACTAAATCACCCACTTGAAATTTGTGATTAGTTCTATGTTTATCATGCATAGCTTTGTATTTTGCTTGACTTTTCTCCAACTATTCTTGGACAAACTGATGGACTGTTGTATCCTCTACACAAACTTCTTAGCTTTTCAATATCACTATGTCCATTAACAACATTTTTTGTCCAAAAGAGAAATCTAATGGAGATTTAGGTAGATAACCAAAACAAGTCTCAAAAGGAGACTTCATAGTAGAAGAATGAATGACACGATTATAGGCATGTTACACATAATACAAATGTTCATCCCATAATTTAGGATGTTTTCCACAATAACCCCTGAGAAGATGTACCACAGTGTGGTTTATGACCTCTGTTTGACCATCAATTTGTGGATGAAAAGTAGTACTTTTCTTTAGTCTAGTGTCCATCAAATCCCACAAAGTTGACCAAAATTCCCAAGAAACCTAGAATCCCGATCAAAAATAATAAAAGTGGGCAAACCAAAATGAACCCATACATACTGAAAGAATAAGTGTGCAGTCCCTTCACCAATAATTTTCTTAGTACAAGGAATCAACACACACATTTTTTTAAATCTATCCACAACCACATATAGATAGTCATGTTTTCTCTATGACATGGGCAAGCCTCCTACAAAATCCATGGAAATACTTTCCCAAGGATGAGTAGGGATGGGAAGAGGAGTGTAAATTCCTAACTTCCTATTGTTAGGCTTTCTCGTGGCACAAAGAACACATCCCTTTATATATCTAGTTACATACTCCTGCATATGAGGCCAATAACAATACATCTGTAAATGTGCAATAGTTTTACCAACACCAAAATTCCATGATATAAGAGAAGTATGAGCTTCCCTAACCATATGAACCCTTTCATCTGTGGAATGCAAATTAAATTTCTTCACATCTAGCGTACTTATTCGCTATCAAGTATGACACGCACAAGAGCCACCTAGGGAACAATTTCGCACACACACAAATAGAACTACATTGGTTCTAAGATGTAGTACAATGCTTAGTCGTAAGATCACCATTGTCATGGCATATGAGGATAGTCGACCCCTCATTTTTCATCTTTCTTTTTAGGATTTGATGTCTCTTTAAGGGTTTTCAGGTCATTATTTCATTCGGTTTGAGGTTTCAACGACTTTGGCGATCATTGTGCGACCTCATAGTGACCAAAGGAGAAAACAACAAATACATCATGACCACTTATAGGAGGTTTATTGAGTGTTTTCAGAGACATATGTGCCCGAAACTATTCTAGGGCACCCACATGTGCCCTTGTCCCTCTTTGGGCACCCCTATCCAAATTACTCCTCCATTTACATTTTTCTAAGCATCGATATGATAGTCTATGCTTTATAATTTTTAGTTTTCGACTTTGTACACCTTTGGAATCTTTGCAAATCAACTAAGTCACTTCTTACCCTCTTTGCAACTAGGGTTTCATATTTTATTACTTAGTTTATTTGGGTTAATTTATGTACTTAATTGTTTATTCATTCATTGCTCAATAGTAATAAGATTAGGCTTATATTTCCATATTTAGCTTAATCATTTTGGTGAACCCCACTCATGATCGATCATTTAGATCCTTCTTTGGCACATCATCTTTTCTATCATGGATCCTAAATTTCTCAAATTTATTTATATGATTTAATTCAAATACATCATAATTTCCAAGTTGTTCTGAAAAAATCCCCACACACCATGTGTTTCCCTAGAGATACGCCACCGCATCAAGTGAGTGTTATTCTCGATCGTCTATCTAACGATCCCAATCTTTGTGATCCTCCATCTAATCAAACCATATTGGAGTCAATTCAAGCTTTGCATTCTTTATTTTATGACAAATTTTAGGCTATGGAATCCACGATCATATATCTTAAATCTGAAATCCAACATCTTAAAGACACTTCTCAAGCTCATGTTTGTTATCCTTCTACATCTCATCTTCATTCTATGTCTTCTACATGTGCTCATATTAGTGAGCCTCAATTCATACCATTACCGAATCCTCTCACCTTTGATCACAATATTAAGCAACATGACATTTTTACTAAACTCCTTAGTCATTAATTGATCACTTTACCGTCTACTCAAGGCTATCCTCCTTACCAACTTACAAAATATCAAGGTCGCCCATATTGCAATTATCATCGGATCAATGGACATAATGACAATGATTGCTATGCTTTATAACAAAGAATCAAACATCTTGAGCATTAAGGTTTTATCTCATTCATTGCATGACATCCTGTTACATCTTCAATTGTTACATTCTAATGGGTTCCTAAATCTGATTCATCTATGTCTAATGAACATCATGCCATCACCTCTCACGTTCCTTCTATGGAAAATCAAGCACCGCCCAAGTAACCCCTCTCAAAATCAATCTAACACCGTCTCATCTCAAGTTATATGCGGCATCATCAAGTCAAATTAAGCAACCACCTCTCAAAATTAGTCTACCTTCTCCTATCAAGTCTTCTACAATGTTACCAAACAAACAACCACTCGCTATGAAAAACCACCAAGATCTAGTTCACCTCTTTCAAATTCCACCACTCAAGGCTTCTACAACATCACCAATACAGCATCCAATCACTTTTGTTAAGGAAACTACTCCTTACATTGATCCACTTAGTGTCTTTGACTAGATCTCCATCGCTTACATACTTGGGGGGCATCATAGCTTCTCCCCTTGCATTTTTATCAAATTTTGATATCATCTCATGCACTTGACGCTTCGTGCTTAGTGACTAATCTTCTATAAGAATTATTACTACTATCGTGCTTTGGTTCACACTTGATTGTTGAGGGACTACTATATACATGAACGTCACACACCGCACACTCTACTATACACTAGACTACATGCTACATTACATATTACACACAATATACTTTGCAGATACATGACATCTTCCTCTCGCGCCTTCTACTACACACTTTACATATTATTTACTCTACACACTCATGACATATCTTTTCACGTCTACTACTATGTACTACACTCACTACCCTATGACACACTCTAGTTCCACAGTTCATACTTGATTGATGAGGGTATCAATCTAAAATGAACCTCACATCATCATGATTACACTCTACACTTTACACTTTGATGATCAAATCTTTGTAGTACACACATTCGTGACTATTTCTCAATGACACAATCTTATTTATGGTTCGTTTCTTAATCCGAGGGGGCATGTAGAAATGAACCTCACTTTATGCATACACATCGACTCGAGGGGAATGCGGCTCCTATCATTCACATTACATTTCATTTCATCTACACTCCACAACATAATGCATATATTTGTTGCATTTACTTATTACAGTTCAATTTATTACACATGCTAGATAGATATCTTGTATGTTATTATCTTTATCATGCACACATGCATTTTCACTTTCCTTTCTAGTTGTGATAAAAAATTCTATAGATCTACATATGCAAAATGGATGCTTGGCGCAATACCTATTACTATTCCCATAGCATCTCTCGGGGCATCCACTTTTATACATTACAGGTATTATTATTTCATTTTTTTGAATAAAAATTTCTTTATCACATTATACACACCTTGACATACTTTTTATCTTTTTAACATGCTAATGGGTGCTTCATTTACGACATTTTCGCAAGTTTATTTGCCACCATGGCTATCTGTTACATTGCTTGTTCTTGTCTTCCATTGTATGTCATTGTTTATGGGCTTTTCCCTTTGTCTTATGTGCACACTTGTCTGCTTTTGGCTTTGTCGGCCTTGATTTTCTTGCGACATCATGAGTGGTGTCCCATGTTTGTAACCTACTTTTTGTGGTCTACATTATCTTCTTGCATGTTTACATTGTCTTTTTTTTGCATCTTAACTTACATATTGTCTGTTTAGCTTACACTTTGTCTTCTACATGCATGTTTATCTTTTCTTGTACTAAAACTTGTCTCCCAACCACTTTTTTTGTGTGTGCTTTAGTTTCTACATAACACATTCCCTTCCCCCTACAGGGCATAGTTTCAACATAGCGGTCGGTCCTCCTTTGGGCCGCATACTCCTTCAACGATGCCGTATGCATCCTAAACAAGGGGGCATCAGTAACGCCTTGATTTTTGTAAGTTATCATGGTAATTACTTTTCATGATGTGTATCTGCAGAAATGAAGATAAATATGTTAAGATATACCTTTGATCTTAAAGGAATGTGTTGCTAATCTGGACCCTTGTTTGTTGTAATTTGTTTACTTGGGACAGAAGTTATTATTGCTTGTATGATTGCTAATGAGACAACAGACTTTTCGTATGCTTGATGAACTCTATTCGCTGGTTGATAGCACACCTTGAATCAATTCCATTGATCCAAGGTATGTTGTGGCCTTCTTGTGATCGCTTTGTCAATTTACTTCTAAACAGACTGAAGGTTGATATAAATGTTGCAGCACCTGATTTCAGGGATGAATATCTGGTACATAGATGCCAATGAAAAAGGTTTGATTCTTGAACCACACACCGTTGTAACGCTAGACAACGTAAGATGATAAGGGCCTGGATGCAAGTGGCACAGGTATGTGGAACATGGGACGAAACGTCCTGCATAGTGTTGAATATGACTGTCAGGCGGAAAGACTTGATTGGAAACTAATTAATTAAATATTAGGGGATTAAACCCTAACCTACCCCTAAGTTTTATCCTATACCCTAACTACTATCCTATATGGATTTTAAATTTCATAAGGGTGAAAATAGATGTAAATTCTATTAACCTATGAACTAGGTGAATGACCTAGATATGGACTATTAAAATCCTAAACTAATCCTAACCTAAGGAAGGGGACGCATGGACCCATGTGGATGGAAAGGATAAGGAGGGAAGGTTGGAAATTTATTAGGACAATGAATGACGTCCTTACAGGTTGCAGCGCCAAGTTTGGCGGGAACATGGGAAAAGTTGGAGGCGTCCAACTAGCTATGAAACTAAACCATGATTGCATGCAAAAATTTGAAATTAGAAACTCACCAACTTGAGTCGGCGGTGGCGTGAGGAAAAAGGAAAAAGGAATGCATTCAATGGCATTGGTCTTAGCGACCAGCTCACCTTGGAAAGAGGATTGTGAAGGAAGTTTGTTTGTTGTTGTGTGCATTGGGTTTTAGTTGCTCTGCATTTTGTTCCTCCATGGTTCTGTCGAACCTGCTGTATTTTGGTTATTATCTCTATTCTTGGAGAAGCAAGGCTATTTTTGGAGCCTGTGGAAGTTAGGGGACTGGTTGGAAAGCCTGGCCGAGGACGTCGTGGAGAGAAACAACTCCAGTGGGCGCGGTTTTCTTCGAACCACAAAAAAAAAGGCATGTTAAGCCCTTCTCCTTAAACCGCTTGCTTTTGCTTAATCGTCTCATTAAAACAACCCTGCTCTTATGATGGGGGTTTTGGTTATTTGATTTGGCTATTATGTTGAAGTGATTTTGGTTGAGTCGTTTTCTTTTGCTGTATGCGGCTTGAGCATTCTTTGCATAATGATTAAGTTGAATATACTGTCCTTATTGTGTGGTTCGGTTCGATAGTGTTGGGTATTTGTTTTATTACCATTAGGAGTATTGTGCTAATGAATACATTAGCTAAGCGCATATCAATTCTGAGTTCTGTGTATTCCTATGAAATTGGAAGGATGAGATAATTTTGTATGTTTGGTTGAACTGTCATTATAAGGATGAACACGACTTGGGTATTCTTGGGTGTTTGAAGAAAATGATTGTTCTTCTTATTGAAATTATTAATGAATTATGTTTTCTCTTTGCTGTTTTGAAATCTGAAGGTAATGGAAAGTGGATTTTATTGTGCATTATGGATGCGGTTTGATCTTCTAGTTTGAACTGTCATCATGAAAACGAACATGGCTTAGTATTTCTGTGTAAATGAATGAAACAAATGAGGTTGGGCTTGCTGTATGAGATTGTTTTGACTGTATCTTGCTTGCACATCTATTACCCTATATGGGTTTGCATTGATAAAGGTATTGTTATGCGAATATTGTATTTCTGAGTTCAGTGTGTGGAAACGTTTGGGAAAAACAAATTTGTGGTGATGTTGATAGACTATTATGCGAGTTATAATTCCTTGATGTTTTTCATTGCATAAAATACGGGTTCCCTGGGACAGTAAGGTTATAGTAGCATCTTACTTTGTTGTTCTAATTTGATATGGTATTCTGCCTGCTGGTTCTTGGTATTCATATAGGACTGTTTGGAAGGAAGTTCTAATCTGATGAGGAACAGAAAATCAGTCTATATAATAGACTGAGTAGAGCATGCAAATTATATTGTGTCTTGCTGAACTCAAGGATACACACACACACACACACACACACACACACACACACACACACACACACATATATAATTTTAAGGATTGTGGACCTTTCATCGTTTTCATTAAGAGCAGAATATGAATGGATTTATTACCTTCTTTGTTGGAAAGTGAATTCTCTCATTATTAGGATGAAAGTGTGACTGGTTGTGGTCGTTGTACACTCTTGCATGTTATAAAGACGTAAATGTCTGTAGAGTGAATTATTTTAAAGGGAAATGATTGTGCTTAGAAGTTCCTTCAGATATCGCTGCCTACGGGATCACTGCAATGAATTCTGGTCAACTTTTGGATGGGTAAATAGTAGTTTTGCATATTGAAATATATTATGCGGAATGAATCATATTGTTGGATCATGTCTGTGCTAAATAGCAGATATTTGGTTAAACAGTGCAAAGAGGTAATATGATCCTTCTTCCTTGTATCCGATTAATGATTTTATTTATTTCACTTTGAATTGTTACCATTGATTGGTATCACGTTTGGATTAAATTCTCAGTACAGCTAAGAGAAAAGAAAAAGAGTGTGGATGGATAATTTGAATTAGTGTTCAATTCTTCTCTCATACAGTTGGTAAATCTGTAATTGTTATGGAATGAATTTGTACTGCCTTGGTTTGAGCATCTGCATTTAATTGCTGTCTACTTTTCTCTTCAGCGTTTGATTGTTGAAATTAGACGAGTAGTATGAAAGGAAAGGAAAATGGTTCTGCTGGAAGTCTTATTTAAAATCTAATTGTGAATCTTTCTCTAACTAATGTAAGGGAATGGAAATTATAGCATTTATGTTAGAACAACAGTTTGCATAATTGTGTTTTTAGTTCTTACAGATGTTTGTAATCTGGAACTGTTTGAAGGAAATTACTTCTTGTAATAATTATTTGGGAAAGAGGGCAGTAATCCTTGTCTGATTGGGATGGTAATTAGATGATTGAGTTGTTATGTTGTTCATCCTTTTTGGTACTTAATTCTTGGATGATGTTCATTTTAACGTTTCATAAAAGCAGGGTTCTTTTATTGAGACAGTTAATTAAAAGCACCTCATTTTAATGACAAGTGCTTAATATGCTCAGTTCAATGAACTGACCCATGCAAGTAATTTTGCAGATGGAACTTGAGTATAAACGAAGACATGGTTGTTTTCTGATACTTCTTTTGATTAACTGAAGATGGATTGTATTGATAGCTATTACTCCTCTACGAGGAAATGAGAAAGGAAGAAATTACATTCTTCTATCTTTATGAGTTGTAATGTTGTTTGATATAAACAAAGTCCAGTCGTTTGGACTGGCAAATGTATAGATTGTAAGACCGATGGATGAATACAAGTAAAAGTGTGATATTTTAATGACTGTATCAGTTTGATATTGTTGAATAAGTTTGAGAATATAACATTATTCCTTGATTTGGAATTATCCAATGTTGATGGATGAATTTAAAAGGAAATAACATCTATTCTTTACCTGAATGCAACTTTTACGTTGAAATGTGCAATTAGTTCATACTTGGGTTAAGATGAATTTTAAATTGACATTAAAAAGGATTTAGGTAAACATGATCTCTTAATTGAAAGGTATTCAGGATTAGCTTGAAAGCTAAGGAATATCAAATAACTTAGGAGCAGCCGAACCTTGTATTCAGACTCCGTTAATAGCCTCGAATGTTTAAATTCAGAAAATATAGATATGGGAAAACATATCTATTGTTAACTGACCTTAACAGAAGTAAGGTTAAGGAGAATAAATGAATAGGTTCATTTAGAATTAGACCTCGTTTAAATGATGTCTAATAAGATGGAATTCTGAATTTGTTTACAGTTGTGGAAAAACTTGGTTAAGTTTAATAGGTTAAACTTATTAAGTTTATCGGTAATGGACTGATTAGTCCGAAGATTAAAGAAAGGAACCAAGAAGAGAATATGCAATCCTTCGGTATGAAGAAGGAGATGTATATTAAGCTAGAAGACAAATTAAGTCTCTCTTAGCTACATACAACTGTAACAAGAACGAGGATAAAGGATCAGCATGGCTGCTGAAAGTTGATCTTAAATATTAAGATTACAACCAAATCACACTTGAGCTGGATGTGTACTCTCGATGAGAGGATTCCGTAGGATATTGACATACGCCAGCTACAATATGGTGTCTTCATGAAGGCGGGACCTTCATGACGACACAATGTTATAGCTGACATATTACAATGCCCTCCCGAATTAAATCATCAAGTTTACATAAGTTGGATACTAAGTTCTTAGATAGGGATAGGAATGTGATCACACATACGAAGTGACTCGGAGGACTAAAGGTAACTAGACACACGGAGTCGTCTAGGGACGACATCGTATGTCTGCGTATCTTTAGTTACCATGAGTAACTTCCTATGCTCATTCATATTGCTAATTGGGGTTAGAGCTTGACCTTAAATGGAGGGACCGGCAGAGACCAGGAAAGACCATTCTAGATAACAGACGAAGTGAGGTGAAGGACGTATTCCAATGATGTGTACCACATCTAGGAATATGATCATGCAAAGCATGTGAAAATCTTTGGCCAAAGTATCGCAAGTGCTGGTTGCGTTGTCCTAATCACCTAGTTTAAGATGCAGGATGTCAGATGAATATCAGTAACAGATATTCAGATAGGCTTCTTAAATGGATCACTTCGATAACCGGAAATGGTAAGAGAACCCTGTATATTCATTATACAATGCACGGATTAACATGAAGGATCGGTAAGTCGCCGAGTCATGAAATGAGAGATCGCTGAAACTCCGAGCCATAAAATGGGAGATCGGTAGTTCTTCGAGTCATTTACAGAAGCATATGGTATCTGTTATATGATTGAATGGCACTGAATGTGTGTTCCATATTGTAAAATATGCGAACAGAGAACATTGGTTTTAAAAAGAAATTGTGTGATCCAAATTGCATTAATTGGACAGTGAACAATTATTAAAACTTGAACGTGTGTTTGAATTGTATAATTCAATACAGAGAACGTTACAAAAAATTTTTTTCCTTGTTCTAGTGTCTTAAAATGGGGATGTTACAGGCATCATTTGAATGAATCAATCACCCCATAAAATGTCATACAATCAAATTTGAACACAACACAAGATGCACAACACAATTTTCACTATGAGACATGGCTCAAAATCAGACTTGGGTCCTTAGCAAAATAAACACTAGTGCCTGCATCAGACGATAGCTCTTGGGTGCCCCGCCTCTTCTAAGACACTCCGTGACTGTGGGGAAGTTATACGGTATTTGACGCTTAAACACATTCTCTGAGTAACTCCACACATCGTATTTTAAATGGCACAAATCCTTCCCAAGACTCGACATGCATGCACTACACAACACTTTTTACTTTCGTGTTGGATCAAATTGTTTAAATTTTACACACCATCGCATAAGTGGTGTTCTACATCATGAGAAGCGGTTAAATGTTGGAGAATAATACCAGACTTTTCTCCCTACCCTTCTTCCATGACTTGGCATGATATTGCCCTAAAACTTCATGCCAACGCACTAGCGTGAGATCGCTCGAAAAACTCATTCTTCTACAACATCTTCAGGATCCTTTCTACACCCTTTTACTCATCATGGATCAGGTGCACATGTTCCTTTTTCATTTTCATATTTTACATATTTTCCTTACATACTTTTTACATGTTTTCGATCATATACATGCATATTTGACTACTTGACCATTCTTCTCTTTTGCAGGTCCGTCTTTATGGGAAGTGGTAGTCACATCACATCGCAACATCAACAACAACAATCAACATCGAAAACAAGCACAATAACGAAAACAACACATGCATTTCCACCTTAGGGTCATTTTCATCATCACTTTTTCCCCTTTTTCATCCTTAACATCCATGCTTTATATTTTTATCACTCCACGCTTTGTCTTATCCCTAAGCACACTTTCATCATCGATCTACATGGTTATCAGGTACACATATCTTATCTACTTTATGTTATTGAGATTTCACTCAACAACATAAAGTGGGGGCAAATGTAGACACAAAATCATGCACTTTGAGTAATTATCTACTCTTGATTAGATACCATTATTCATATTATTCCCAAGTAAGAAAAGTACTAATCAAACCATGTCTTTGGCCACCTTTCTTTGTTATCTGTTTCCACTTTTGGTCTTGCACCCTTACTTTCTCAGTCTAGCTTTTAACACCTCAACATTTATCATCCTAGACACCAAGACCCACCTGGGACACCAGCACCAGTGCCCTCGTCCCCTAGGCGCCCCGACCTCAGTATACTTTGTTCACAATTTTTGGGTCCTTTCTAGCCGTTTGATTATCTTATATTTTTAGTAGTCAAACTTTTCAGGGTTAATTATGAAATTCAAGCAAGGGAATCATATAAATATAAAGTTATGTGATCATAATAAGATACCAAGCATTAAGCATTATCTATCACCACCTAAGGTTGCATCCATCAAGCATCTAAGAGCTCCATTGCATCCATCTAGTGCCATCTAAGGGACACAAGGGATGACCTTATTATACATAAAATTTTTAGGAGGGGATTTCATTCTATTCCATGCACACATCTATTACATTTCTTTACATCTAGCTTACTTGCTTACTATCAAGTGCAACATGCACAAGAGCCACCTAGGGCACAATTTTACACACACACATAAAACTACATTGGGTCTGAGATGTAGTGTAACGCTCAATCGTAAGATCACCATTGTGATACCGCTGAAGATAATATGACCCATCATTATGCATGTCTATTTTTTAGGATTTGATGTCTCTTTGAGGGTTTTGCAGGTCATTATTTCATTGCAGGTTTCTAGTGACTTTGGTGATCATTGTGTGACCTCATAACGACCAAAGAAAAAAACAACGAATACCTCGCGACCACTCAGAGGAGGTTTTCTGAGCATTTTCATAGACATAGGTTCTCAAAACTAGTCTAGGTGCCCACAGTGCCCTTGTACCTCTTTGGGTGCCCCTGCCTAGCTTACTCCTCTAGATATGCATTTTTGAGCTTCTGGTGTGACTCATGCTTGATTTTCCCGTTTTCCAACTTTTACACCTTCGGGATCTCGTGAATAAACTAAGTCACTTCTTACCCTCTTTGAACCTAGGGTTTCATATTTTATTTCTTAGTTTGCAAGGGTTACTTTATGTACTTAATTTTTATTCATTCATTCACGTGCAATATCAATCAGATTAGGCTTATATTTCCATATTTAGCTTAATCATTTTGGTGAACCCCACTCATGATTGGTCATTTAGATCCTTCTTTGGCACATCATCTTTTCTATCATGGATCCTAAATTTTCTCAAATTTCTTTGTATGATTTAATTCAAATGCATCCTAATTGCCAAGTTGTTTTGAAAAAATCCTAGACACCATGTATCTCCCTAGAGATATGCCACCACATCAAGTGAGTGTTATTCTCGATCATCTATCTGATGACCCTAGTCTTTGTGATCCTCCATCTAATCGAACCATATTGAGTCAATTTAATCTCTCCATTATTTTTTTTTATGACAAATTTCAATTTATAGAATCCATGATCATATCTCTTAAATCTAAAATACAACAACTTAAAGACAATTATCATGCTCATTTTTTTTTCCTTCTACATCTCATCCTCATTATATGTCTTCTACATGTGCTCATATTAGTGAGCCTCAAGTCATACCATTACCAGATCCTCTCACCTTTGATCGCAATACTAAACAACATGACATTCTTACTGAGCTCCTTAGTCATCAATTGATCACTTTACCATCTACTCAAGGTTATCCTCCTTACCGACTTACAAAATATCAAGGTCACCCATATTACAATTATCATTGAATCAATGGACATAATGACAATGATTGCTATGTTTTACAACGAAGAATCAAACATCTTGAGCATTGTATTTTTATCTCATTCATTGCACAACATCATGTTACATCTTCAATTGTTACATCCAAATGGGTTCCTAAATATGATTCATCTATGTCTAATGAACATCATGTCATCACCTCTCACATTCCTTTTACGGAAAATCAAGCATTGCCATAACAACCCCTCTCAAAATAAATCTAACACCGTCTCATCTAAAGTTATTTGTGGCATCATCAATTTAAATTAAGAAATTACCTCTCAAAATCGTATGCCTTTTCCTATCAAGTCTTCTATAATGTTACCAAACAAGTAACCACTCGCTACATAAAACTACCAAGATCTAGTTTTCCTCTTTCGACTTCTACAGCAAAGCGACACACACGACCAACAACAAAGGTCAGCGAACACCTCGCGACACAAGAAAATTTATATTTTGAACATTTTCAGTCATGCACCACAAAGTAAAAGTGCGCACTGGCACCCTAGGCACCCCTGCACCCTACCTGCATGTCTTATCATTCTATAATTTTTTATTACGGTTGTGATAGATTCCTCATCCTGTTTAACAGCTTTTCCAATCCGGCATACTTTAGGATAAATTACAAAATCAAATAAGTTATATATTCCCTCTCTTACACCTAGGGTTTCATTTTTTTATCTAGCTTATTGCTTAGGTAAAATTTGTACTTTATTTCTTATTTATCATATGTGACTCTACAATTAGGTTTTACAAATTTCAATATTTGTTAAATCATTTGGTGAACCCATCTCATTCGAACACTCTTGAGTCCTCATATTATTGTTTTACTCATTTCCTTAGGATCCTCTCATCATGGATGTCTCCATCCATGCCTTTTGCAAGCTCATCCTGATTATATCAATAAACTCAGGTCTTATCTAGAAAATACTTATATTCATCCTCATATTTCACCGAGTATGTGTATCATAAGTTTACTTGACTCTATCTCTCAATGAAGATCACATTACTTTCACATCGAAGAGTTGCCTTCTCAAGCCATGTTAGAGCATGACCCCCCTCTATATTTAGGTTTGTATCAATAATGTTGGGGTTAAATGTGCCTTAGTTGATAATGGCTTAGGGCTTAATATTTGTAATATTGCATTCCTCCACCAATTGGGTCTTTTTGAGACCTCTTTGGCTCCATCATCTATTTCTATTCATGGATTTGAAAATATCCCCAAGTGTGTCTTAGTGTAGTCACAAAATAAGATACTTTAGACATTATTTAGTCTCGGTCTCATACTACTATTTGTATGGTTTTTGAGTGAAGAAAGTACTAATTAATCCATGTCTTTTGGTCATTTTACTTTGATTTCTATCGTCACTGCCGACCCTCATCACATACTTTCCTAGTTTGTTTTTGTCGTTTTGCATCAATTTACCTTTGACTAGGATGTTTAGCCCAATATTGGTGCACCCTAGGAACCTTGGTCCCATTTGGGGTGCCCTGAGCCTTTCTACACTTTCCACCACTTTTTGGTCACTTTTTGACCGTTTGAGCTTTTTAGTGGTCGACCTTTTTGGGGTTAATTACAAAATTCGAATAAGAGAACCATATAAATATAAATTTATGAGACCATAATGAGGGACCAATCACGAAGCACTACTATCATCACCTAAGGTCAGATCCATCAAAGGCTCCATTTACATCCATCTAGCTCAATCACAAGGCACAAAGTCTGGTTCATCTACATGACATCATAGATAGAGTGAAGTTTATTCTATTTTATCCACCATTATATTTACATTTTCTACACATAGTTATTGTTTTTTACTTTTACAAAGTGTGTGACACAAGAGAACCTAGGGCATGATTGCTCACACACACACACATATAACTACATTGGGTCTAAGATGTAGTGTAGTGCTTAGTTAGTAAGTCCACCATTGTTATGGAATCGAGGTCAGTTATGAACCCTTCATATGCATCTTTCTTTTTATGGTTTGATGCTTGTATTGGGGTTTTACAGGTCTTTTCTTCATCACCGATTACCAACGACACATGACGTAGTGCAACGAAGTTAGTGCGACAGAGCGAAGGCAAAAACCATTAAGCGACACCTCAAAGGAAGGTTTAAAAGATTTTTCACATACCAGGGTGCCTATATTATAGGCTAGACACCCACAAGCACCCTTGTACCTATCTTGGCATCCTAGTCCACTTAGATTTCTGGATATGCACTTTTCTAGACTTTGGCACAGTCATTTCCTCCTCCTGTTTCTCCAGCCATCTCTGCGACATAGTCCAACAAGCTCGTCGAATCAACTGAGTTCTTTCTAACTCTCTTTACACTTTAGGGTTTCACATATCTACTTTCTTAGTTGCTTGGGTCATTTTATTTATACATTCATATGTTATTTATTGTTGTCCTTAATGTTATATTAACTATAGAATTAGTCATAATTCCACATTTTAGTTAATCACTTAGGTACTATCACCCTCTCTGTTACCATCGGGCCATGTACACTACCCATTCCATGCCACGTAATGCCCAACAATATTAATTATAATATTCTTCTTGGGTGGCCTTGGATCCATGCCATGTATGTAGCTCCTCCACTCTTCATACACGGCTTAAATTCCTTTATCAAGGAGTTGTCTATGATGTTCCAAGTGGATCCATCACCTTTCACATATTGTAATTCTATTGAGCATTCCATAAACACTCCTAGCTCTTTTGCATCTAGTCAGGATTTCTCCAAATATGGTCTTGGCTATAAATATTTTCTCTATTATGGTTTCTCTAGTACTGGTTTAGGCCCGCATGGTCAAGGAGTCACAAAACCATGGGATTTCCCACTCAATCTAACAAGCTTGGCTTGGGATACCATCTTCCCTCTATACCTTCTTTAGAGGCTTATATTGCTCTACATACTTCTTCACTTCCTCTAATATATCCTGGAACTCATAAATGATTCTACTTATGCTTTGCTTGGGATAATTTAGACACTTTTGCTACTGATGAATCTCTTCTAGAATACATGGGAGTTTACGATCACCTCCCTTCTTTCCATCATAAGAAACACTCTCCATAATTTCTTAATGTTACCGCTTACTTTGGATAATCCAATACACTTACTGAAAGTGTCGATGCTCCTGACACTATTCCTATTGACCCATACATAGAGGATCGGTCAGCTCTTCTCAATGAGGATACCATTCAATATAACCTCGACACTTCTACCAACCCGTGAATGGTTTTGTTAGCCACTTCTCTCATGCCTACTGAGAAAAATGATATCAAACAAGTTCTTCATGAATTCTCTAATATATTTACATGGGACTATAACGATATGCCTAGTATCGACCATTCTCTAGCCATGCACAATATCATCCATCACCTGGTGTGAAACTTGTTCAACAAAAATCTGTAAAATGCATCTGAAGGTCACACTACTAGTCAAAGAAGAAATATAATGTTTATTAGATGATGTTGGATTTATTCACATTTTGGATTATCCCGAGAGGGTGTCCGACATGTGCCGCGTTATGAAGTTAGATGGTCGGGACCATTGTTGCATCGATTTTCGGGATCTCAATAAGGCATGTCCCAAAGATAGTTTTCCATTGCCACACATTGATGCCATCGTTGATTCCACTACTGGATATGATATCCTTTCTTTCATGGATGGATTTTGGTTACAACCAAATCAAAATTAACCTAGCGAGATCATGAAAAACTTCATTTACTACGCCTTGGGAACATTTTGTTACACCTGTCATGCCCTTTGGCCTTAAAAATGTCGGGGCCACTTACCAATGAGAAATGATGCACATCTTTCATGATTATATTCATAAGATCCTTGAAGATTATGTTGATGATATAATTTCCAAATCATAAAATCATTCTACACATGCTCAAGATCTCGCACACTCTTCAAATGTTTACATAATATAAAGTATGCTTAAATCCAAAGAAGTGTGTTTTTGGAGTTACAATTGGAAATATCCTTGGATACATTATCTCGCAACGTGGTATTGAAATAGATCCCAATAAAATTATGTTATTATTGACATGCCTCCACCTTATAATTTGCATTAATCATGCTCACTACGATAAAAATCGAAGCCATCTGTTGTTTTATTGTGCAGTTTGTTGACAAAACCCTACCATTCACAAGCTCGATGAAGAAAAACCCTAGATTCATCTAGGATGACCTTTTTAAAGAGCATTCGACGTTATTAAATCATACCTCTTAAATCCACCTTTCCTAGTACCTCCCACGACTCAAATGACCTTTCTTTTATATATTTCTACCACATTTCATGCTTTAGGATCCCTTCTAGCACAACATGATGATTCTCAACATGAGAGGGATGTCTATTACATCAGTTAGACTTTACTCTCTTATGAATGCAATTATAGTTACATCGAAAAATTATGCCTTTACTGGTCTTTATGGCAGACAAGTTGTGCCACTACCTTCTTAACAATGAGGTTCATATAATCACCAAGGTAGATCCTCTACGCTACCTCTTATCCCACACACATCTCTCAAGACGTGTCGACATGATGGGTCATGCTACTTACAAAGTTTGACTTCAAATTAATTCCATAAAAAAAATCAAAGGCCAAGTTATTCACGATCAACTAGTTAAGGCACCTTTTCCAAATATGCATCACCTATTTGTGATTCGTTTCACGATGATTTCACTTCTTTGCACCATTAATACGATATTTGGAAAATGTATTTTGACAAGTCTCATTGGTGCTCGGTAGTGGGGCCAGGATCATATTTATTACTCCACATGGTGATCATCTCCCCTTTGCATATCACTTAGGGTTTTCATGCACCAATAACATTATTGAGTATGAATCCCTCATTCTTGGCCTCACCACCACTAGAAGCTCCTTATTTGAAATATCTACATACATGGTGATTCATAACTAATTATTAATCAAGTTAATGATAAATATCACACAAAAGAGGAACATATAGTACCATATAATAATCTTGTTAAGGAGATTTTAGCTACATTTGAGTCTTACTCTCTCACCATCATCCCCTATAAAGATAATTGTCACATAGATGTTATGGCTAGTGCAACATTGCTTATCCCTCAAGATATCATTGATGATCAAGCCACGTTCATCATTCGGCACTTGCGATATCCCTCTACTGATACTTCACTTCTCGAAGCTTGTGTCATCACACACAGTAATGACCATCCCGAATGGTTCACTCCAATTTACAAATTTCTTTATCGACAAACCATTTCGATGGCCTTCAACCTCATGAAGCTCATCACTTATGGCATGAGGCCACATGTTATGTCATCATTGGTGTGGAGTTATTTAAACAATCATTTGATGGTCATTTACTATGATGTCTTGTACTTGCAAACATCTTCACTGTTGTATTTTAGGTGCATGATAGCCTATGCAGTGGCCACTTCTTTGGTAAGGCTATATCACATATGCTCCTACGCTAGGGCTACTACTAGCCTACCATGGAACAATATTTCCTAGAGTATGCTAAGTGCTACGATAAATGCAAAAACATGGAAATCTCCACCATGCACCTATATATGTACTTTAGTCAATTCTTCCATCATGACTCTTCTCTTTATAGTGTTTCAATCTTATTGGCATGATAAATCTTGAATCAGTTGATGGCCATAAGTATATTATTACTACCACATAATATTTTACTAAATGGGTCAAAAGAACCATTACAAACTATCACTTTGGTCCTAATATTTATCATTTCATCACTACTCACATCATTACACACTTTGGCATTCCTCTACTATTATCACTAACATGGGTCTTCTTTCAAAAATAAGGATGTTAAAAGGATCCGTGAAAGATTCAAAATTAAGAAATCATTCTCTACTCCTTATTACCCACAAGGCAATGGCCAAGCAGAGGCCACCAATAAAACCATTTTCAAAATCTTACGCAAGACTAGACACTAGTGGTGACGACTAGCATAATCAACTCCTATATGCTCTTTGGGCTTACTGCACTAGTGTGTGTACACCCACCAATGCTACACCATTCTCGCTAGTTTACGGTATTGAGGTCGTCATTCCACTAGAACTTGAAATACATCATTACGGGTCTCACTTAAAGGCATACTAAAAGATAATGAATATCATGAAAACCACTTACATGAGCTTGAAATGCTTGACTCTCATTATGTCCAAGCTCTTGAACATCTTGAGTATATCAATCTTGCATCACCCAAGCATACAATCATAAAACTTTCCCTCATGAGTTCAATGTGGGTGACCTCATGTTAAAAGAAAATTAAAAAAACACGAATGTGAAGATCCTTTCAAAGGAAAATTCAAACCTAACTAGATAGGTCCTTATGTCATCATAGATAAGCTTGGGGGTGATGTCTATCACCTTTCCACTCTCCTAGGAAAGCCACTTAAAAACCCACTTAACGTTATGCATCTCAAACGATATTATGAGTAAAACACCACCATTACCCTATGACACACTCTAGTTCCATGGTTCATACTCAACTACTGAGGGTCTAAATCTGAAATGAACCTCACCACATTCACACTTCTCATGCTCTATACTTCATTGATATATCTTTCTAGTGCACAATTTCAAACCATTTCTGATGATGCACTCTTATTTTATGGTTCATTCTTGACTGTCGAGGGGTATTTTATAAATGAACCTCATCTCATACACATCCATACACATCCACTGTGGGGCACGTTGCTCTTATCACATTCACATTGCATATCATTCCATCTCACTCATTCACAACATGTTACATATCTTGGTTGCACTTAGTCTTGCTTGCTTATACTTACATGTACACTTTGTTTCCTATGTTAGCCAGATATCTAGTATGTCATTATCTTTATCATATACACATGCACGTTCACTTGTTCTCTAGTTGTGAATGCATACTTTATACAAATATTTACATGCAGCATGGATGCTTGACATTGTACCTCTTACCAGTCCCACTAAGGCTCCTGGGGCATCTACTTTTGTACACACTATAGGTGTTATTGTTTTCATTTTATACTACTTCATATTCTTACTAGCACACTACTCTATCGATATATACACGTCTTGACATAATTTTTATATTTCTAACATGCTAATGGGTGCTTCACATGTAACATTTCCCATGTAGAACTATATACTACCATGGTTGTTTGATAATTTGTTTGATACTTTTTACCATTATTTGTCGCTTTATGCCATTGTTTGTGGCCTTTGCCCTATGTCTTGCTCATTCATCACTTGTATGCTTTTGGCCACTTCAACCCTGATTGTATTGTGACATTGTGAGTGATTTCCCATGTTTGAAACCCTCTTTTCGTGGTCTACATTTCCTTCTTTCTTTCTAGATTACACATGTGTTTGTTATATGCATATCTATCTTATTTGCATTATCCCATGTTTCTAGCCACTTTGTTTGCATGTGCCTTGGTTTTACCAAGCACATCCCCTCCCCTATAGGGTATCCATTTCAGATCATGGATGTTTGGCACTATACCTCTTACCAGTCCCATCAAGGCTCCTGGGGGCATCTACTTTCATACACACTACATGTGTTATTGTTTCATTTTATACTACTTCATCTTCTTACTAGCACACTACTATATCGATATATACACGTCTTGACATAATTTTTTATATTTCTAACATGCTAATGGGTGCTTCATGTGTAGATTTTTCCATTACAAGAACTATATGCAACGATGTTCGATAATTTGTTTGATACTATTTTCCATTATTTTTGTTTTATGCCATTGTTTGTGGGCTTTGCCCTATGTCTTGCTCATTCATCACTTGTATGCTTTTGGTTGCTTTGATCCTGATTGTCTTGTGACATTGTGAGTGATGTCCCATGTTTGAAACCCTATTTTCGTGGTCTATATTGCCTTATATCTTTCTACATTACACATTATCTTTTATATGCGTATTTGTCTTATATACACTAACCCATGTTTCTAGCCACTTTGTTTGCATGTGCCTTGGTTTTTACCAAGAACATCCCCTCCCTCGCAGGTATCGGTTTTAGATTAGTGTCTAGTCCTTTCCTTTGGGTTGCATCCTCCTAGCGATGCCACGTGCACCCCAAATGAGGGGAGGGATACATTGGAAAGTGAATCGTCACCCCATTCAAGCAGTAACATAATCATAGTTCGAGACTTATATAGTATAGGAACAACACACAGTCTTTATTCATAGAAACAACCTAGATTTTGACTTGGGTCCTTACCACAACACATGATATAAATGAGTGTCTGGATTCTCTTAACCCTTCTTGGTGTAAACATCTAAAATTTTGACATGATCAATTACCATTAATATGTCCCGAAACATCATCTAAATCCATATAATAATTAATCACAAGATTAATTATTATTAATTTCAGCATTAATCCCTTTATTCTAATATTTTATCATTTATCCTATTAAAAATCCTTTTTATCACATTTACCCTTTCATCATTTATCATTTATCTCATTTCATCCTTAATCCCTTTTATTTCATTATAATATCATATTATCATAATCCTTCATTAACATTTTATAGGAATTTAATATTCCTACATCTCACCTACCACCTACCCTACACATCCCTACACCTAGCCTTTCCATCAAATCACATCCCTAATCATCATTAATCAATCTAATCTAATCCTAATATAATCACATCCTCACACCTCTAAATCTAGAGGCCTTTATTTCTAGAAGCCTCTCTAAACTTCCCTCCAATTAAAAATTCAAAAAAACCTCTAACTCTCCATTGAATCTTCTCTCAAATTCTAGAAATATCCATTCTAGAATTCTCCATTCTTCTCATGCATCCTCCACCCTTGATCCAAATCCAACATGGCTCAATCTTAGCCATTGAATCCTCCATCCTCAAGCTATAAATTTAGCTCTCCTCCTCCATGAGAGCCAAGTTAGCAAATCCATATCAAAACTATTCTTTTTATTCATCCAATCAATCCATCAATCATCATTCATCCTTCATCATTCATCAATCAAGATAAGAAATCAAGGGAGGTGTTGCCCAAGTGCATCCACAACAAAATCTGAAGTAAAAAATCAAGTTCAATCAACAATCCATCCATTTGAGCACATCCAAAGCAACAAGGAAGGAAGACTTCAACTTGTAGGTAAGTGCAGGTATATTTCTCTTCCCTCCTTCCATCTAGCTCAATCTGAGGTAGCAATTAGAAGTGTTAGTTTAGGATTTAAATCATTTATTTCCTAGTTTGCATTTTATACCAACACCTCTTTTTTACTTACATTTTAGTGCCCACCGTGGGGCTTACCCCCAAAATTTTAATTTATTTTGATAATATTTCATATTTAGAATATGTTGTCCAAATTTTAAAAAATATTGTGATCATTTGCACCCTAAAATTTTAAAATTTTGTGATAGTCTTCTGTTTTAGTGCTTTTGACCTGAAACAACACTTTTGTAGACCTCGTGGCACATTTGTAAACACTTCAACACTTTTTTTTAACCCTTAAAACCATAAAATTGTCATTTTTTTTTTCTATTTTTGTCTTTTGCGCATGCGTAGAATAAAGTACGCATTTGACCTAAAGTAGCACATTTGTGAAAAGTGGCGTGTACACACCTAAAGTAGCGCATTTATGACTTGAAGTAGCACATTTGTACAAATTAGTGCGTTTGTGCAAAGTAGTAGCACATTTTTCTGCTAACATTTTTTTGCATTATTATTGACTAACTAATCACACTTTTTTACTTTTTAGTGGTGTTTTGTAGGTCCTAACATTCTATTTTTGTAGGAATATTATAGAAACAAGGGGAGATTCTACTAGATTTAATATTTGAATAATATTTTACTAACACTTGTGGTTGTGGATATGGATTAAATCAAAACTACTAACCTTTTTCTTGTAGCCTAAGTAGTCCAATAAACATTAGGCTTTAAAAAATCAACTATTAATCCTTCATTTTATAGGTTCCTTTGTCGAAGGCCCCATCATAGAAAATTTATTATTAATCTTTTATCATTTTGTGGGTATTATCCTTTTATAATTTGTGTTGTTTCTTGTTTTAAACCCAAAGACAACGTTGTGTATGCTCTCCTCTCGTGCATCCTAGGATGATCTTGAGGATCAAAAGTGGTTAGTCTTCCTCCTTTTTTTTTTTAGGGGTAACATGATGTGGAAGTGATATCCACGCACTTTCATAGTCCTAAGGGTCTCGTGACTATGGGCTTCATCTCCACGCACATAGACACACCCGTGTTCCAAATGGGGTATATAAATTCTTGGACAACTATCGTTATTGGCTAAGAACTTGATTATTTTAAGAGTGGTGTGAAGTGAGGGACTTCCATGTCCCAATACTTAGGCCTTAGAGATCATCCTTGCAACATGGACTTGGGTCCCACGTATTATAAGGTATATCAGGGATGCCCCTAGTAAGCTGTGCATCCTAGATTAGGCAACCATTTGCCGCATATTGAGCTATAGTGCAAGGAGGCTCACACTCCCCAAGATTAATCACTAGCTAGTCGACCCCACATTGGCACATAGGTGGAGAGCCAATTATGACACCATCATTAGTGTGTGGTATTGAAAGTGGCTATAGCTTGATTGCAAACCCACTTGACTAGTTAGGGTGTGTGTTACATGTTTGTTGTATGTTTTTAAACACCCTTAACCATCCCATTAATTTAAAATTTTAATTAATCAAACATTATCATAATCATCCATCCTAAATCACATGATCCCAACCATAATCCTATCACCATCCTTAATCAAACAACATCCAAATCCTAATCCCATCACCATAAATCCTAATCCAAAACTAATCACCCACACATCCTATCTAACCATGGCCTTTGATCCTCAATCCCCATCCTCTCTAAACCAACACCCAAACCCATATCTCTTTTCTAAATCAATCAACCAAATTATCCCATCATCCCCACCCATCAAAGTCAACCATCTCACTTTGACCACAAAGTCCCACACACTATCCAACACATTAACAAACAAATCTCAAACTTAACATCCTATCTTAATCAATCCTCTCCTCGTCATCCAAATCAACCATCCCACATTGATCCTAATATCCTAGAAATCATCCAACATCTTAATCAACAAATATCTGACCTTCAATCTTCAATCAACCAATCACCCCCTAAACCATCATCTCCCAATCAACCCCATCCACAATTTTCCCTTCCTAAGATCCCTACCCTCACCCCATTGACTTCCTCTTCAAGGAAACCAAATCATCCCAATCCACACCATGACTAAATCAACATAAGAATCTATCCCCAAAAGCTAATTACATTGACTTTTACCACCTCACTAACTTTGACCTAGACCAAGAGGACCTCCTTTATGTCCTTGTTAATCTTGCCACCAATCCCAAATGTACCACCATCTCAAACCCCTAAAAATCCATTCAATCCCCACCCCTAAATCCAATCAAAAATCATCCTAAATCTAATCATCATAAAACCTATCATCGAGTCCCATTCACATATCCACAACAATCACAACAACTTAATCCTAAATCACTATCCCCACATCTCATCTTAGTCCTCCATCCTCGTCATCTTCATCACCCCAATCCAATCCTATGGAATTTCTCCTAGATAGTCCCACATCCCCTAATCCATCATCAAATTCAACCTCTAAACCTATTTCATCCCCTTCATCACCTAAACTCAATCCTCTCAAAACTATCTCATCCATAGTGACTCCTAAGTCACCCCTATCCCCTTCTATATCCAATTCCAAACCATCTAATGTGGCTCTTATTCCACCCTCATCCTCTTCATCCACACCTAATCCTATCTTAACCCCTTCATCACCTAAACCTAACACTATCATATCCTGTAATCCCATTTCATCTCCATCCCCTAATCCTAAAACATCTAACATGACTCCTAAGTCACCACCTCCCAAACCTAACAAATCCAATCCCAATCCTCTCCCCACCCCACCTCCTAGCCAATATAATGAGGCTCCTACATGGCACCTTCATCTACATCATCCCCAAATCCCCAAATCCATGTGATCCCCAATTCACGACACCACACCCATCTCCCAAATCTACTTTGGCCTCTCAAACCCACCGATTCACTTCACTTGGCCTCAAGCCCCCATCCACTAAGTTATCCCCTTCATCTTATAAGCCACAAAAATCTAATCCAAATCCTAAATCCAAATCAACCAAATCATCTCATAATCCACATAATCCTACACCTTTACTTCCTACTCCCTCTAAACCATTACTTCCTACTCCCTCTAAACCATTTAACCCAAACCACTTCACTCCTTTAGGAGAATCCTTGACCACCATCTTCCATTGTCTAAAAACATTCAACATTGTTATCCATCCTCCAATAAAATCACGTGATCAAAACCTTCCCAAACCATCTTGGTATCAGGAAAACTACTATTGTGACTTTCATCGTACCCATGGACATTCGACTAATCGTTGCATACAATTTCAATCTTATGTTCAAAACCTCATTAACCAAAGAATTTGTTTCCTTGTACCTCTTTATCCACCACCTTTCCATCCCAATCCTCTCCCTAACCATCATCCATCACCCAAACCCCACTCAACACCCAAACATCATCATCCATCCAAATGTCATCATACATCCAAACATCTCTCACCAACCAACAACCAAAACAAACTCACCTATCATCCTTTGTTAAATCAGGCCTCTTAGCGGATGACAACATTACAACCCCAGTCTCATGATGACCACATGGCCTCATCTTCCCCATCCACTTCATATCCTATAGCCAAAAATATGTTTGTTAATATGAAACATCGAGGCAAAGGATTAGGCATCCATGAACAAGGCATTCACAAACCCATCTCCCTTCATCAAAATCCAAGTTGTTTAGGCTTAGGATATAAACCTAACACTAATAATGTCCCTCCCACTAATCAATCACAACCCATTTCTACCACCCCTCTTGTTTATCCTACCATCCCAACCACTCAACCTAATCAAAAATCATCTAATCCCCCTATAAATACCAAACACCTAAAAATGGATTGAGCACATTATTCATCGCCTACGCACAAATGTTATTTACTTTCCACCCATCCTCCTTCCATCCAATCTCCAAATCCCTTTGCATCTAACCCATATGTATCATCACATCCATTTATATCCTCTTCCAATCCATTCATTTGAACACTTGATCAACTTAATCACACATGTTGTAAGGTAATAGTACCTACTACAATTGTGTGACCTTGGTCTATCATTACCTCCAACATTTAAGCATCATTGTCCTCCTAGAGATCCACACACTTTAACAAACTTAATCAACTTGTGGTGAAGACCCTTGGGTGCATATTTGACACTCTAGCCAATGTCATCACTACACTCATTTCCATCCCCCATCAAGCCATTGGTGATTCTTAACCCCTTGAGAGTTTTCAAGAGAGTGGAAGCTCTTTATGCAAAAAAAAAATATCAAAAAGTAAAAAAGAAAAAAATCATATCAAAATTAAAAATATAAAATAAAATCCACCTCAAGACTCTCTCTAGGGGTGTTTCAACAACTCTACTGGGGCTATGGATGCCTGACTGGCAATAGAGAAATGTTGTGATAAGAATCAAATGTATCTCCATCGAGGATATGGATGCCTAGCTGGCAGCAGAGCAATGCATGGACTTAACCTTCTGTTCACCTTCCATCAACCTACTTGACTTAATCACTCCTTATACATTGGCTAGTTTGTCTTCACATACTACCCATTAAGTCTTCACTACAAGTGGTAATTAACCTCACAATCACACACATTTTGATCTCGAAGAGATATAGGGCTTGCATGTTGCCATGTATTGTTTTAACCTTGGTCATACTTTTGTTTTAGTCCAAATGTTTCCTTACAACATGTGTTGTTAGGCTTATCTTTTGTTCATCATTGATGTCATTTTCCTTCCACCCATCACATCCACATCCCTTTTCCCTTAAGATTGAATATCCGTGAGTAGATGATGATCCTTTCCTTTTCATCTAATCCTCCTCATGTCCCTTTTCAACTTTCATCATCATGATTGGGGGTAACCTTACTATCATCCACTAGGGGCATCATCCATTTTAGATACCTCTCACTTCCTATCCTACCCTACACATGGAGGAAAATCAAAACCATCCATCCATCCACACATGCCACCCTACTTTACACTTGGGGCACACCATATCTATCCCTCAATCCATCTTCCCTATACCTGGGGGCATATCTTATCATTTTCCATCTGCCCCATCTAATCCTATACCACATCCCTCATCCTATCTATCTATCTCCCATCTCACATCCCATATAATCCTAACCTATTAACCAATCCTATCATATCTAACATATCCAATATCAATCCTTCCTCTCTTCCTATCCAAACACACTTTGGGGCTTATAGGAGAAAATCACATCCCACATTACATTCATTTCACCCCCCATCCTCATGAGCTATCCCATCCTGAATCCTCTCATCTTACCTTATCTCAACAATTCTCCCCATCCAAAATCCAAAATCTAAAAATCTAAACATTCAAAATCCAAAATCTAAAAATCAAAATCTAAAAAAATCCAAAAAAAAAAAAAACAATACAAAAATGTAATGAGTGTGTTTTTGCTTTGTGTGTTTTTCTTGCTTTTTTACATTTACATTTTGGCCAATGATATGAGGCCTCTTTTTTTATTTTTATTTTACATGGCCAATGATGATATGAGTTCATTTTTGTTTCTTTTTTCTTTTCATGGTCCAATAATATGATGACCATCTTTTTTTTTTTTCCATGATATGAGGACAAGGGCATTTGGCAACTCAGTCATCATGGTCTTAATACCTTGGTGCATCTTGCTTTATGCCACATTCATAACACTGCTAATGATGATAATAATGGGAACTTTCTGGTAGCACACCCCTTCTATCATCATCTTTTAGCCTTATCATCATTCACACCTAACCTCATCATCATCAAACTAACAATCTATCATCCTCATCCTCCTATCCACTCAATCCTTTCATCAATCAATCAATTTCCACATCCAAAATCCTCACCCCCTGACTAGGGCATCTCAACATCTAACATCTTCAAATCCAACAATCCAACATCCTATAATCCACAAATCCTCAAAACCTCACCCCCTTGACTAAGGCAGCTCAAAATCTAACATCCTCTAATCCCATTTCAAATACAACATCTTTAATCCAAAATCCAAAATCCTCACTCTTGTCATCATCATTGTTGACTCCTAGGGAATCCAAAATCCAAAATCTCTTAAAATCCTAATCTCCTATTCTTCTAATCTTATCCTCTAATCAAATCTCTAATTCTCTAATCTCTAATCCTCTACATCCTCAAATCATTCTCATCTCTCTCATCTACTCACTTGGGCCTCTCCTCTTTTCGATTGGTTACCCACCTCGTTCCTCCCCACCTAACCCCTCGAGGGGGCATCATATCACCATCCTAACATCATTTTTCTTCTTTTTGTTTGAACGGTCATTGCTACACAATAACCATTCAAAGAGGGGGAAAAATATAGACATCTAAAATGTCGACATGATAAATTACCATTAATATATCCCGAAACATCATCTAAATCCATATAATAATTAATTGCAAGATTAATTATTATTAATTTCATCATTAATCCATTTATTCTAATATTTCATCATTTATCTAAATATTCCATTTTTATCATTTATCCCATTAAAAATCCTTTTATCACATTTACCATTTCATCATTTATCATTTATCTCATTTCATCCTTAATCCCTTTTATTTCATTATAATATCATATTATCATAATCCTTCATTAACATTTTATAGGAATTTAATATTCCTACATCTCACCTACCACCTACCCTACACATCCCTACACCTAGCCTTTCCATCAAATCACATCCCTAATCATCATTAATCAACCTAATCTAATCCTAATATAATCACATCCTCACACCTCTAAATATAGAGGCTTTTATTTCTAGAAGCCTCTCTAAACTTCCTCCAATTAAAATTTGAAAAAAATCTCCAACTCTCCATTGAATCTTCTAAATTCTAGAAATCTCCATTCTAGAATTCTCCATTCTTCTCATGCATCCTCCACCCTTGATCCAAATCCAACATGGCTTCATCTTAGCCATTGAATCCTCCACTCCTCAGCTATAAATTTATCTCTCCTCCTCCATGAGAGCCAAGTTAGCAAGATCATATCAAAACTCATCTCTTTTATTCATCCATCAATCATCATTCATCCTTCATCATTCATCAATCAAGCCAAGAAATCAAGGGGAGGTGTTGTTCAAGTGCATCCATAACAAAATCTAAATGAAGAAATCAAGTTCATAAACAATCCATCCATTTGAGCACATCCAAAGCAACAAGGAAGGAAGTCTTCAACTTGTAGGTAAGTGCGGGTATATTTCTCTTCCCTCCTTCCATCTAGCTCAATCTGAGGTAGCAATGAGAAGTGTTAGTTTATGATTTAAATTTGTTTATTTCCTAGTTTACATTTTATAATAACACCTCTTTCTTACTTACAATTGGGAACCTATGAACGGGGGAGTTACATAATTTTTCTCAGATTAACATGGTTCACAATTGTTTATAGAGCGGTTTTCACAATACATGCAAATTCCTCCACTAATCAAAATGAATTATATCTATGTTTCTCTTCTTTTTCTACTTGGATCAAACTCGATCGAACTAGAACAAAGCAGATCACACCATCTGCAGTGGCGTATAATTTTCAGGAAGAATTCAATGGAGAATAACACTAGACCTTTCTCCCCAACACTTCTTTTGTCGTAGTGTGAGATCGCCTTAAAAATGTGCACTTGGCATAAGATCTCCCAAAAAACTCATTCTTGGCGCGATATCTCCCAAAAACTTGTTTTTATAGCGTTTCAAGACACTTTGTATCCTTTTTCACTCGTCACGGATTAGGTGCACATGTTCATTTTACTACTTTTTCACATTTTTACACACTTTTTACATACTTGGATCAAATTTTTCATATACACATATTTGACTACTCTTTTTCTCTTCTTTTTGCAGGTCTGTCCTTATGAGAAGCAACAATCACATCATCAAACACATTAAGTGAAAATGAAAATAGGTACAACATGACATAACACATACACTTTCACCCCTAGGGTCACTTCCTCTTCTTTAGCTTCCACACTTCATTTTTATCACTCCACACTTTTTCTTGTCTCCTCGGCACACTTTCGCCATTGATCTACATGGTTATCAGGTATGCATCTCTTATCTACTTTATGTTATTGATTATTCACTCAACAACATAAAGTGGGGGTAAATGTAGACACTAAATCACACACTTGGGTACATTTCTAGGTCTTAATCACATACCATTATTCATATGATTCATAAGTGAGAAAACTAGTAATTGACATTTGTCTTTGGCCTCTTTTCTTTCTTTGTGGTTTGCACACTTCACCTTGCCCATTCAAGATATGACTTTCATTGTTTTATCTTTCTTGGCTCTGACACCAATGTCCAGCCAGATGCCAACACCTGGATGCCCTCGTCCCCTTTGGGCACCCCGACCTCTTTGTATATTACTCACCTCTTTTAGGCATCTTTTATATTTTGGGCAACATGTTTTCTTATAAGACATTCTTTTAGTTGTCAATTACAAAATTCAAACAAGGGAATCATATAAATACAAAGCTATGTGACCATAATAAAGGACCAAGTTATAAGCATCTACTATCACCACCTAAGGTTACATCCAAAGGCATTCTAAGAGAATTAAAGCATCCATCTAGCTTCATTCAAGGGACAAGGGATTGCATTTTTCGCATACACTTCATAGGAGGGGAAGTTCATTTTGAAATACACACATCTATTTACATTGTTAAATCTAGTTATTGTTCATTATTCAAGGTGCATCTTACACAAGAGCTTCCTAGGGCATGATTCTACACACACACAAAACTACATGGAGTCTGAGATATAGTGTAGTGCTTGGTCATAAGCTCATTCTATTAGGTGACCGTTGGGGTCATCCAACTCCCCATTTGCATCTTTTTCTTTTTAGGATTTGATGTGTTTTGAAATTTTGTAGAGAACATGTGTTTTATAGAGTACAAGTGAATTCTATGGGCATAGTGCAAACACAAGTGACCAACAACAAAGGTCAACGAAGAACTCGTGGCACAAGAAAATTTAGATTATGGCCATTTTCACAATCACATGAACCTGTATAGAATTTGGTGCCTAGTCACCCCTAACCTACCTGATCAGGCATGCCTAATCAAGGCATATCTGATAGCTTCTGTAATTTTTTAGTACGGTTGTGACAAATTCCTCCTCTTGTTCAATAGTTTTCCGATCTCGACATACTTCGGATCAATTTTGAAATTAACTAAGTCATTTATTCCCTCTCTTGCACCTAGGGTTTCATTTTTTATCTATTTTATTACTTAGGTCAAATATGTACTTTATTACTTATTTATCATATGTTACTCTGCAATTAGGGTTTTACAAATTTCAATATTTGTTAAATCACGTTGAGATTTATATTCCTTCCCTCTGCATTTCTCTCCAAAACCTTATCAAAGATGAAGACTATCATGTGCACTGGCTTCAAGAACTCGAGTTCTTTGGATGAGAAATGCCTCCAAGCCTTGGACCATCTCAAAGCTTACCAAAATCACCTTCACAGACAATATGGAAAACATATCAAAACCTCGTGAATTTGAAGTTGGTGACCTGGTCCTTAAAGAGAACCAACACAACACTAATGCAGATCGTGAAAAGAAAGGAAAGTTCAAACCAAATTGGCTTGTACCTTACATCATCGTAGTGCAAAGTTTAGCTTTGGTGTTTATAATATTGTTACCTAAGACGGGTATGAGTTGGATGAGCCCATGAACATCATACATCTTAAACACTTCTATGCTTAATTTCCCACTATCAAACATCCCAAAACATCCAATTATTAAAAAAATCCATCAATGGTGAAAACCACTTCAGTGGTGCATTACATAAGTACCATGGTGAAAATTAGTTTCGACGCTATGGTAAGCTAGATCCTACGTCCACTAGTGCCTCGCATACATGTTAGCACATTGGGGCAAACCCCTTTATCCATACCCATATTTTCCATCCCTATCCACACTCCTCTCCTACTATCCTAATCTAGACTTCTTTTGGTCCTGACTAGAAGTAACAGTTCTATCATAACCAGGAACACTATATTGATCCTTGGAAAGGTTGCATTGTCTACAACAAACATTTGGTACTGTAACATTGAGAAGATTGATCCTCTACATCAATGCTGAGAAATGAAACCCTTGTAAGATCTTGAGGCTTTCATTCCTTTTCACCCCCCATCTACCTGTCATCGTAATATCCTCTTCTTTACAATCACTTTCCTTTTCTCTCTGTTATTCTGCTTCATTTTAGTGGAATTGTTACATCGTAAATATTTTTATAGTTAGATTACTTTTTACATTTACTTTGTATAATGGCATTGTAAAAATTCCATAACATTTACCATATGTATATACCCACTTGATATGTAAATCATCACATCCATACTTAATCTGCATTATCCACATCAACATTAAACACCACACTAAACATTACACATTGTTATCCATAATAACATTACATAACCATTTCTACATCTCATAATCCAGTTCACAAACTAAATAATAAACCATGACAAACATCTCATCATCAATATCATCCATCTAAACATCAAAATACAACAACTAACCACATAACCATAGTAATAAATAATCATCATTACATCAAACACCATAATCCATCTACACCTAACATCCTCATCATAAATATCCATTCATTTTACATCCAAATTAATTAAAATTGGCATTATTCATACATCTCTACATCTCATCAACACATCAAAATCATTTCATCATCACATATAATCTAATCATCTAACATCATCACATCACAATGAAACTACATCAAATCACCATCTAACCTCATAAACAATAAATGTCTCTAAACATAAAAATTATATAAACATCATCACCATGTATATACCTCAAACTCATCAAAACATCAAATAATCATCACAACTACATCATCATAAAACCATCATATGTGTCATCATCTATACATCAAAAACATCAAAATAAAGTATCGCATAAATATCATCAAAATAATCACATCAAATGTGTCACCCATCAAATTTTTTTCACAAAATAAAAAAAATCGTAAAATTTTCAAAAAATAAAAAAACACAAAACTTAAATATTTGTAAAAATTGTCAAAATTCCTAACAATGATCAAACCTCATCCACTTGGTCAAACTATTCACAAATCCACCCCATCACCACAATCAATAAATCTACCCCGACCTCATTCACTCACTTTTTCTTTTTCTACATGTGTGAATGTGAATGTTTACTTTATTTCTTACATCTTTTATTTTTTGGATGATGATATGAGGCCCCTTTTGTTTTTTTTTTTCTTTTACATGATCCAATGATATGAGGACCATATTTTTGTCTAATGATATGAGGGAAATGACATTTATCAATTAAATCATCATGGTCTTTATACCTTGGTGCATTTTTCTCTATGCCACATCAATAACATTGCTAATGATGAAAACGTGGATAGTTCATGACAACACCCATCCCCTTTAATCATCATCCACTACTAATTGTCTAATGTCATCCTCCTCTCATTTGATCATCTATTCATCCACATTTATCACTCTAAATCTTCTTATCCCCATCCAAACAATCGACCACCCCAACCAACATCCAATTGATCTTTAAAATCCAAACCAAGAGCACAAACGATGTGTGGTGCAAGGGCACTAAAATAAATCAAATCGAGTCAATTAATGAGCCAAGATCACATCCCGAAACTGGTTGTGCTTGGGGGTATTCCCAACTAGTCAAATATTCAATCATTTACATACCAATCCTAACCCCTTTCATATATCGTTGACTAGGGCATCCAATCAAATTCATCCAACTTGATCTTCCTAAATGACACATCTTATCAATCCAATCAATTCAATCAATCTATCCCCCTTCATTAGGGCATCCTATCATTTGGCCACCTTGGCTGGGGCATCCTATCTCTCAACAATCTCTCCTGATCTCAACACTTCTCGTATGCTTCTACTAACATGACCTTCTCTTCATTTCGAGTGGTCACCCAACTCATTTCCTCCCGATTGATCCCTCGAGGGGGCATCATCCTCGTTATCCTAACATTATCTCTTTCTTTAAATGGTCATTACTCCACAATAACCCTTCAAAGAGGGGAAAATGTAGACATGTAAAATGTTGACATAATTAATAAATAAATAAAATCCCTATTAAACATTATTAATTCCTAACATATATTCCCCCATTACTAATTCATCATTCCACAATTCCCATCTTGACCCTATAATAATTAATCACAAGATTAATTATTACTAACCCTTTCCTAACTTCCCACTAACCTCATTTAACATTTCTAGGAATTTAAAATTCCTATCTACCTACCCACCTACTCTACACCTACCCTACAACTAGCCTCTCCATGTAATCACATCATTAACTCCTAATTAAACCTAAACTAATTTAATCCCACCTCCTCTATTTCTAGAGGCTTCTAATTCTAGAAGCCTCTCTAACTTTCTACTCTTCTCCATTGAATTTTAAATTCAATGGATATTTCTCCATAATTCTATAATTTTCTAATTCTAGATTCTTTTATCTTCTCATTCAATGCTAACCATTGATCTTCCATCTACTTGGCAAGATCCTAGCCCTCCATTTCTTCTTCCAAAAACTATAAATTGACATGCCACCCTCCATGGAAGTATGAATATTAGAAATCATAACAAAGTGCTGCCAAAATTCCTACAAATCCCTCTAATATCCATTTGCATATTTATCAAGCATCCATAAGAAATCTTCAATCCAAAAGGGGAAGTGTTGTCCATTTACTCCCACAAATCTAAAGCAAGTGATTTTAATCCAATCATCTTGAGCACAACTACAATATCAAGGGAGGTTATTGTTGGTAAGTTATATGTATTGCTTATATCTTCCTTTCATCTTTCTCAATCTGAGGTAGTGTTTAAATGGATTAGTTTTAGGAAATCAATCTAGTTTTGGTTTCTAATTTTCATGCATATCTAATCACTTTTGACATCTACACCACTCATATATGAACATCCTTCTTTAGCACAATTGAGGTTTGGCCTCCCATTTATTTTAGATATGATTTTCCTCCTTATGAGGCTCTCGTTAGTAGATATTTTACTATCCATCACTTCATACATAACTATATTGAATAATACAAACACATTCATATATTTGCAATAATACAAAACTAGGACTTATACACATCACTTTATTTTTTTACAATTTATAATACATATGTTGTTTGCCACTATGGTTTGATTAATAACATATATTTTCTCCTCTTTACACACATGCATTCATGGGGTATATTGAGCTTGATGCAAGACACATAGAGCATTACATGATAATAGGATATACCTTGGTTCCTTACATTCTTCTTTTGGGGGAAGCCCTCCATAATTTACATGTGTTATTGTTTCATTCTAGTTCCTTTATACTTCCTCATTACACTTGAATACATATATCATGTACATGTTATTTATGAAACTAACAAGACTAATATATGTGTTTTGTGCACTGCTATCATACCTTGTTTCATCAACTCTCTTGCTACTTATATCACTCTTATCACTATTTGGCTTTAGTGTTTACTACACCATGTTTGCTAGTTGTGCATGTTTTGTTTCATTGTATGCATCCTAAGTTCCTTGCTTGTCTTGTGACATTGTGGGTGTCTAATATTTATGGCTCTATGCATTTTTGCATGATGTTTCTTCTCTTGTATGCGTTCTAAGTGCCTTGATTTTCTTGTGACACAATGGGTGTCCCATACTTATGCCTCGGTGTGACTCTTCTCTACATGATATTATCTCTGTTTTCTCACTTGATTGTTATTTTTCTTTATATTGGTTATATTACATCAACATTTTGTTACTATTGTTGTTCTTGTTGTTATCACTACTATTGTTTCTATTGTTTCTATGGTTTTTGTCTCTTTGCATGTCATGGTTTCCACCATACATAACCCCTTTTGCAAGTACATGTTCTCAAGGATGGCCACCACTTCATCATTCTACATTCTCTACAGTTTTTTGGGCATACAATGCATAGGCACACATCTATTATTCTTATCTACATTCTCAAATAATTTATCACACATACCTCAAAAGAGGGGGCATTCATTGGGATATATCTACACCTGTAAGTAGAATTACAGTCCATACATAGGTTTTGATAGGGAAGAAGTGCTCAAAATAATTCCAGATATCAAAGTTTGGTAGAAAACACACATGTTCAAGATTGTATAGAAGGGTCGATCTTTGCATACAAATGTTCCTAACCCTAAAATACATTTTTTCCCTATGGAAAAACACCATATATATCTAAAGTATCATATTTCTCATCATGGATTCAAGTTTTTTCATAACCTCATGTTCATAAGACACAATTTTTAGCAGTTTACATCAAGCATGAATATTTCACTCCTCCACTTTAGTACTAAATTAAAATTATAAAATACAAGTGTTTTGGGGGCATGTGTCTCCTTCGCATTTATATTTCATAACACTACACATTCTTACTCATTAATACGACACACGAGAAGAGCATGGAGGAACTCATTATCTTTTATACCTTGTGTTTATATATCTAGACATTGGGCATAGGTCCATTTGCAATGGTGTGGTATGTGAGGTTATGGAAAGTATTAAATTTGATAAATTATTTGTAGGTAGCCTTTCCTCTCCTCATTTTAAGGGGAAGATATCAAAGCTACTTAAAGCTTTGATACATTGTATTCTTCCTTCCGAGGTGCATTAATACTCTCTCTTCTTCTTTCTCTACCTTATATTTTGTGTCGGGTTATATGGATCCAATGCTCTAGTTTCTTCTTTGGAAAAATTGAGGATTTATCACCTAGAATCCTTAGACAAAAGACAAATATATAATTATAAGAAAGGAAACAAGAAGCTCTTCCCTCAAAAAAAACAAATAAGGTGTATTCTTTTTATGTTTTACATATATTCATTTCACTTCATGCAAGTTAAAATTTTACATTTATAGTTGAGTTACAATTCAATTTCTACTATGGACATTGACTACACTATATGTTGTAGGTTTCATCATGAAGCATGCCAAAACCAATACATATAGACAATAAAAACTCGGAGCAAAGACAAAGTGTGTCTACACACTCAAGTATCTTATCCTTTGAGCATGAAATTTTTATTTCATACTTAAAGGGGGAAATGTAAACACTCAAATTTGGAAATTTAGCATTTGACAGTGCTAGTTGTGATTGTGCTTCTTGGATAAGAAAAATACCCACATCATATCCTCACTCAAGTACATGTTGTTATCTCTCTCTTAACTTATTCCCACACACTAATGTGTTGACAAATTGTAAATAAAATTCCATGAAATCAATGCTTAACCTCTTATCATCATAGTGCAATTTTCATATTCCATTCACCTTTTCCCTATTCAAAATTATATAGATTGTTTAGGTTATATAATTTGGTCTTTGCCAACTGTATCATCTTGCACCGACACAGTTTTATAGCTCTTCTTTTAATGTAATAATTTTTTTGGGTCTTTTCATCATCTTGGGTCATCCTTATAATCATAATTTACCTTTATAGCCCTATATATAAACAAGTGAAGATTGTTTCATTTACTCACCTAACACACCTATTAAGCACATATCGATAACTTTTCTACACTCATTTGTAACATAAAAAAAGGCAATCAAGATTCCTTAAATCTTATTAAAGATGATGCACGTCCTTTAGGACAACCAATATTATAGATATGAAGCACTCAACTAGGTCAAGGAGTTCAAATTCACTCATTTCCTAGCACACCAAGCTCTTTACTTTAAATTCTTAGCAAGAGCACAATCCTAACAAGCATACTCAAGGTGGTTTAAGTTGCCAACTATTTTCATTCATATAAATGTTACATGTTATGTGGATAATTACGTGTGATTTGAGGCCCTTCATAGTAGTGTTGGCATAGGTGGTGCACAAATTGTAATTTAACCCAAACAATAACCTTCTTATAGGGTATTCCACCCATGGTTATGGTTTTGGCATGATTCAACTGATTATCGATGGTTTCAGGATTGTGCAACTACTACAGTTTGAAAATGAAACACATTTCTAAATCACTAAAGGACCCATAAAGTTATAGTCTAATCCCAAAATGGTCTAAGAATATACCATAGAGTCAGGATTGGATTTTACATCCTAACCGAGTTATATAGTCATGCACCAGGAGAAATTGTAGATCACAACATTAGAAATGAAGAATCTTCGATCTTTGTACTTCTAGCTTCTTCAATTGTGTATTTATATCTCTTCTATATAGTCATGTATAGTTAAGTACATATTCCTCTTCGTGTTTTAGAGCTTGTATGATATTGTAATTATTAATTGTAAGAACCAATACATTATTATGATATTGTATAATTAATGTTAGAAGTTAATTAATTAGAATAGCTCCTAGTTTCTAAACCTTACATTTTGTTTTAGTGTTGTGTGTTTCCATAACATTTAATTTATTAAGGTTAAAAATGGTGAAATCATATGTTATGTAAATGTTCCTCCTAGGTATTTCCATGGAATAATATATCATCAAAGAATACCAGACAAATGTCATAGAAATGGTCAAAATATTGAATTCATCAAACTCTAGAAAGTAGGCAATACATTTATAAGGCCAAAATGCACTACTAGAAATTCATAGTGCCCTCATGTTTTGTAAATGCTATTTTGTGAATATCTTCATCAAAAAATATTTTTATTCTTATTTTATGATATCTTGATGAAGATATAATTTTATACAATAAACAAAACCATCTAACTCATCTAACAAATATTAAATGACATGAATAGGAAACTCATCTTTCACTGTGTATTTGTTGAGCTTCCTACAATATAGATACACACACCAACCTTCATCTTTCTTTAGTATCATCCCCACTAGAGAAGAGTAAACACTCTGAATATGGAAACTAATATCTACATTCAACATCTCATATACCATCTTTTGAATCTCACTCTTTTGTAGATAAGGGTACTAATAAGGTCTAATATTGGGTGGTTGGCTTATTTGTACTAGATAACTAGCATGATATTGATATGTTTTATGACGTAACCATTTTGACATATCCCCAAAAATAACCGAGTGCTTATTAATAATTACTTGGTATATGACATTTTAATGGTTGAGCTTTTAGTGAAAATAGTTTTACCACAAATCCATCGACACCCTTTTTAAGCACTTTTTGTATTTGATGAGAACTTACCAATTATGGAGATTTTTACTTCATCCCACATAGATCGAAAGTATTCCCCTTAGAATGGAACCTCATGAAAAATCCTAGAAGTTCACCTCAACACTTCTTGTTGAGCATTTTGGTCAATCATCGGAGGGGGCACAAATGTTTTCACTATAGCTCAATTTTAGATAGATTTGGGGATGACATGTAGGTAAATTTTCAGCTTTATGTGTTGTTCCAGGATGCAATGCCTCACATATACATCCATTCCAACATGTCATCTTCATCAAGACCATGCACCAATCATGAAATATTGTTGCAATACCTTGATGGAGGCAAGAATGACAACATATATCATAAACACTTTCTAAAGCGAAGAAATCCAATTCTGATTTACAAAGTTGGGGTAAAGTGTAATATGTATCATATGTGTTTACTCATGTTGTGGATGATCAAATAAAGGTACAATTAATTCATTTTATTCCTTTATGATTAGGTGAAGTTGTCTTTTATTTTGAGTTGTAAAGGTTCATTTAATATCATGTTACTGAAACAAAATGCAAAAGAACATGTACAACTCATTACATAAGACAATTTCATTTATTCATAAGGAAAGAGTACATAGATCCCACACAAGCTGTGGGATATGGCTAAGTAAAATAATGCATGAAAGTATGACTGGAAATGTAAAAGGGTAAAGAGGACATGTCATTGCTCGAATGATTGAAGGCCACCTCCAAGCTTCTCTAAATTGCTCAGGATGTTGCTCTATTGTACTTGAAAGAGAGTGGAAAAGGCATGTTAGAGTTCAAGGTGTTCTTTGCCTTGTTGTATTTTTAGCTTAGACATGCATACATTATAGAAAGGAAAGAAACAGAGTGTCATCGATCTCCATGATAAACATTACACTATGAAGGATCAAACAACCAAGTCATTGCAACCATAGATTGTTAAATTTAAAGGTATAGTTTTTTATCCATCTCACTACAATTTTCAAAGAAATAAAAGCATATTTCATATTTCAAATCAAATATCACAACCATGCTTTTGTGAAAAAGAATACATATTTCTTTGCAAGATTTATAGAAGAAAGGATAGATTATGCATTTAGGAACATCGTGTCCAAATTTGTGTAAAAATTCAATTAACAAAGTTTTCCATCAACTTCCATACATAAGAGATTTTTAGTTTCCAAAGGAGCATGATAGAAAAAAATTAAAATCCACAAGTGTTCACACAACCACATAGTTCCCGAATTTTCTCATGTTTTGAAATGAAGGTTGTTTCCGAGAAAGTGTTCAAAGCTCAAATATGGTATTACTTTACAAATTTGGATGAAATCAAGAGCTACAACCACCATGTCAAGAAGTTAGGTGTAAGAAAATAACATAATACGAGTTATCCAAATAAAAGGCAAATCTAAAGCTATATAAGCATGTAAAAGGAGTATCAAATACAATTTTTGCTTTATAAAATCTAAATGTTTTGGAATTAGGAGATTTCAGATTTCAACATGGTTATGTAGTCATGAATCAGTAACATTGACATGATTAAAAAAATCAAATGGAAAATGAAATCAGATTAACCAAGATAGTATAAATCGATGCATATGCAGAGAGTGTCATCTAAACACAAATAATTTCCTCTTTTATGATATACAGGGCTCATAAGGTTAGGTGTAAAATTTTAAGTTCCAGTAACAAACAAAGGGCTACCGAGTCAAAGAATTCAAGAGATCACCCATCAAGCCATGACTGAGTTGTTTAAGATGAAGCCATGGACTACGAAGATGTAGAGCATGAAAGCACATAAAGTAAATACAAAGTCATTTGCATGATATAAGCAAAGAAAAACACATGAATCTAAATCTAGGGAAGTATTATGCAACATGGATGTAAGAGGGTAAAGAGTTGTCAAATCTAAAAGGAGGAGCTCATCTATTTTGCACCGATCTTGAACATAATAGAAGACAACCATGCTCAACCATCAAACAAAATAAATTTTCAATAAACATGTCAATCTCATGATAAGATAACGAGCTAACACAATCGGGTAGATAGAAGCATAAAACAAAGAGCTCATGAGCATTTATCCGCAAACACCCACATTGAATTGATTTTAAATGGTTGAGTTCGCCTAAATAGAATAAGTTTTAATAGTGAACAACGACTAAGCTCACAATGGGACAGAGTGAGCTACTCGGCCAATCCAAAATAAATGAGAGCACCCACGAGCCGTAGGAAAGAGCTTCACATCAAGTACGAGTTTAGTAAGTCCACAAATGTGAAAATAGAACCATACAAAGAAAGATATGAGCTTAGGAAACCCTTACCGAGATGGTAAGAAGACACACTCAAAGTGCCTAGGTCTAAACTCAATCCATTCAAAGGAAAAATAAACAATGATCCAACATTGTAAACCCCGAGCTCATAATAATAAAACATGTGTAAAACGGGCCAAGGAATTGCAAAATAGCTCGAGCTAAGAAAAAATAAAATCATAACTCGATACCATAGTCATTCAATAAAGAAAAGGTTCACATTTGTGTACATAACGAGATAAATAAAATGCACTTGTCCCCATAGATTTGAGTTACATAGGGGGCAAAGTTTTGCAATCAATGAGTTATACATGGAACTCCTAAGTTAAATAAAATGGAGCTTATACAATAAGAAATGAAAAAGCATAGAGCTAACATTGCAAACCATGAGCAAAGCAAAGTAAACCAATGGACAAGTTGCAAAACTCCATCAATCAGTTCATTTTCTCTTACAAAGAAATCATGTCAAGTATATGTTAAAAATAGAGTTTGGAAAATTTTATAAGGAGAGACGGTGATTACAGGACAAATCTAGGTTAAGCCATGGCCATAATAACCTAGAATCAAACTTGATACATATAATCCAACCACCAACTCAAAAAAAAAGTGAAGTAAAATACAAAAATCTAGATCTATGCAGTTAAAATGCACCCAACAAGTCAAAAACCAAGCATGATAGAGAAAATGTAAGGGTTTACCTTTGCATTTTATTTTGTAAGGGTTGAGTCGCATATTGAACATAGTGAGTTGAACTCTCGAAAGGGTTGAACCTAGATCTAGCAAAACATGACTCACTCTCCAGGATAAATCAATGGCAAGCTCCTGATTAATTTTCGTGGTGAATGGGCCAAGACGTTCAAACAACGAGTTATATGGAATAAAACTCAACTCGAATCTAAAACACGGCCCAATAACAAATAACACCCACTTCGAGCCCAATTAAACAAGCGGATACTAAGAGAAACCATAGCTCCATTATCAAGCAACTCGAGATAGAGATAAGGAAATGTGATGAAAAATAAACTCAAGATCAAGAGCAAAAAATCCTTCAATACAATGCATACCCAGATCCAAACACGTAAAGCTAAAAAAATAGCTGAAATAATGGTGGTTGGGTTGAAAAATATGGAAAAAGGGGAAAGATGAATACAAAAGGAAGTAATAATGGCAAGTAAGGTAAGAAACCAAACAACACATATCTCCAAAATTCCATCCATGACGGCCATAGTGCTATAAGGAAAAATTTGCAAGAGTTTAGCGTAGAGTGTTTTGGGCATGGTAACCCTCCAAAAGCTTCCCACAATATCCAAAATGTGCAAAGGAGTAATTTTTAGGTTTTTACCCTAATGGTTCAAATAGCATTATCTAATCATAATCAATTAACGATTCGCGGATGACACCTTTCTTTTTGGTCAAGGGACTATCCCAGAAGCTAAGCGAATTTCATCCATTCTTGACTCTTATTCTTATGTTATTGGTCAGGTGTTAAACTTCAATAAATCTGTTATTTTCTTCTTTAATGTTGCACCTAGACTACAATGCAGGATCAAAGCAATTCTCAGCTTCTCTGTGGGAGCTCTCCCACATAAATATTTGGGCATTCCACTCTTTCATGGCAATGGCAGAGCTCATCTTTGGAATGGGCTCTTAAACTCTTTATCCTCCAGACTTCTCTCATGGAAAGGCAAATGGATTTCTTTGGCCGGTCGTGCTCTTTTAATCAATTCTGTGCTCCTTGCAATTCCTATCTACATGTTATCATTCTCTGATTCCAAAATGCTGATTCGATCAAAATAGAAAAAGTGATGAGAACCTTCTTATGGCAAGGTAACAGTGATGAGTGCAAATTTCACCTTGCTAATTGGGATTTGGTCAAGCTTCCCAAACATCTGGGTGGCATGGGTATTCTGGATCTTGCTCTATAGAACACTACCCTAGGGAAAAGCTTGTTTGGAATTTCATCTCTAATGCAAAAAGGCTGGCCTTCCAAGTTCTCTCTCATAAGTATCTCGGTGGGCATCGCCCCGAGATTTTGTTATCCAGTTCCGAGCTCCCAAGAGGCTCACATATCTAGAATTTTCTCTGTAATTCTAAATCCCTTATTGCTGAGGTGGTCACCTAGAACATTAACAATGGTCAGCTCGTTTCTTTCTGGGATGAAATTTGGAATGGTTCCCCCCCACTTAATCTTTCTACGCCTCAATGGCGTAATGAACATAGCAAAACTATCCTGGGGTCCTATGGTTTCTAATTACGGTGGCCAGCACCCTGACGGCTCGCCATCTTGGCTTTGGAAAGATATCTCTTCCATTGGGGCTACTGCTCAAGAATCCATCCTCTTCAAGGATGCCATTCGGGACATAAATGCTCTTTATCTCAACAAAGATGATTGTTTAATTTGGCTTGGGGATGCTTCGGGCTCCTACACGGTGAAATTTGGTTATAATACTCTCATTTCACATTCCGGTCAAGGGTCTCCATGTTCCTATGGCTGCTGGCATCCAAGCATCACTCCAAAAGTCGCCTTTTTCGGTTGGTTAGTTTTGAAAAAGAAGGTTCTTACCCAAGTCAAACGGTGATCTTGGGGCTATTTAGGTCCCTCCAAGTGTTTATTGTGTGGTGCAGCAGAGGAAGATTTGGATCACCTCTTTTATTCGCCCCTTTGTATCTTATTGTTGGGATTGGCTTCTGAACAAATTAAATCTAGCCTGGGCTCCTTGTAATAACATTGTTGTGACTCTTTCCTCTTGGCCGTCTTTCAATTTCAATAGTTTGTTCAACTCTATTTGGTGCATCAGCCCATACTTCTTGCTCTAGCATATTTGGTGGGAACGTAATCTTCGTCTTTTTAGGGAGCAAGCGGTTGATCTTCCCACCTTTCTCAATAAGCTTGAAGTGGCCATCTCGGAGCACGTTAGCGCTAATTGCCTTTCCTTCTCAACCTTCTCTTCCAGGATTTCTCAATCTTGCACTCTTGGCCTCTCATTAAGCTCCTAGCCAGTGCTCGGTGTAAAAAGGGCTCTCACAAGTTGAAAAATTCATTCAAAGGAAAAGAGCTAGGTGGCGTCCCCCTCTCGCAGGTCATTGGAAACTCAATTTCGACGGTGCCTCTAGAGGTAACCCAGGTAAATCTGGTAGGTTGTATTCTCAGAGATGATCACGGTAATCTCATTAGAGCAGGCTCCTTCCCACTCAAAGATGGTACGTACGTGCACTCTGCCGAAGCCCATGCTCTCTCTGGAAGGGGTCAAGATGGCTACTCAGATTGGTTGTTCTTTTTTATCCATCGAAGGGGACTCCCAAATTATTATTTTTGCGGTCTCCAGAGGCTTATCCCCTTCGTGGAAAATTAACCTTTTCATCCCCCAAATTCTCTTTTGGCTGGCCAAAATCCGTTCCTGGAACATCTCCCACAACTTTCGAGAAACAAATCACGTCAGCTGACTTCCTTGCAAACTACGCCATCGATCATCCAATCGCCAACATCATTTCCGGTTCAGCTCATGATTGGAACGGACTGTCGAACTTCCTCTCTCACGATTGGGCATGCTCATCCTAGTTGTTGGGTAGAGGCCTCCCTCATGTGTTGTGGTCTTCTTTGTGTGGAAGGTCCTTTCCCCTCCTTTTCTCGGTGGCAAATATTTTTTTAGCATCTGCCAGTGTTTTTCACACCGGCTCTTGTCTCCATCGTCCTGTTTTCCGACCTCAGCTTCTTTCATTTCTTCCAGGGATGGTTTTCCCCATTTTTCGTGTGGTCTCTGCTCTTTATATGTTGTTCTCTCTTCTTCCTACGTCATCTCCTGTCTGGCTCCTTTCCTTTGCACAACTTTCTCTTTCTTCATGTCTTTCATTGGCTTTCCCTTCATCGCGCTCCGCGCCAATTCCGGAATTGGTTGATTCCTCTGCCATTGATCGGCGACGCCTTTCTATGATTTTCAAATTTTCCTCACGTAGGAGGAGGCCGAAGCAATCGAAACGATTCTTGGAGATTCCATTCATTTTCGAGCTTGTATTCGCGCACAAACTCTGACATTGCCTCCGTGTTCATCTCTCTCTACCTTCTTCTCCATTCAGATTCTACAGATGTTGAACGTGTGGCTGTGGACCAAATTTATGCAGTCCATCGGGTCGGTTTGCACGACCAACTGGTCAATTTCTTTCCCGGATCCCCTTCTGTGGGTGGAGGAAGTTGATGAGCTCGCCCTCGGCTCTGGACATGGCATTCAGTGGTTATGTGGGCAATACCGGGACTTGGTGACTTTTGCACAAAATTTCCATCCTACTCTTGATCAGCGCTTCCTCCCTATGGTTGACGTCGACGCGACTCTCTTCCCGGTCCACTCGGTCAATCACCTAAATGAACTTAAGGACCGTGCTAGTACCGCCTTGAATTGCTGCTTTAAGTGGCTAACTCATGCGCAGGATCCTCCACAGGCTAGCGGACTCGGTCTTCCACCGCCCCCACGGTCTCGGTTGTTATCCTGCTCCTTTTCGGCATTTGTTTCTTTACACGACGTCTCTTCTTCCTTTTTCTCGCTCTCCCGACATTCTTCTCTCTACAACCTCCTTTTATTTCTTCTTTGTAGTTGGGTTGGGGCCCCTTCCCCTCTAGTTCATAGCTCCTGTCAAAAGTGTTTATCAAAAAAAAAATTAACGATGGTTGAGTTAAAAACTTACACCATGTGCCTAAGTGCACTTGTGGGATTTTTTTGAGTGTTCAATTATTACCAACCTTACATGGGGTGATAACCAAACCATTAGATGATAAATTATACCTTTTTCATATGGGAGGTGTGAGTCCAATGATCAAAGGCCATGTATATGCTAGATAAAGTCAAAGCAAAAATATATTTTCCACATGCATATCCTAAAGGCCTAGGTTAAACCAAATTATTGCTTTGCATTGGATGGAAATTCTATTATCATGCTCAATTGGCAAGATAAACCAATTATACCATGCATGCACTAAAATACAAAATAGATTTTGGAGATAAGCAAGGAATCCAATTTTACCTTAATTCTTCCAAACATGGTTGCACCATTACTTTATCCTTTCACAAAGAGCATTGTTGACTAGTCAACAACAATTGATCAAGGAGGAGTATGAGTCATGGGAAGCTATTTTTAGCCTTGGAGTCTCATGCAGGCCATTTTTAGCCTTGATTTTGTTGAAAATTGTATTTAATTGCAAAGTGGGTTAAAATTAGACAAGCAAGGGGTTATTATTGGATTTGTCTCTAAATAGCCAACTTGGGAAAAATTAGGAAAAGGCTATTTTTGGAGTGGAGAGGGGGGCTTATCATTATTTTGCATATTTGTATGCAGTAACTAATGTACTTCTACACCTTTTAAGCAATAAAAGACTACTTTCTCTCCAATCAAAGTTTTTGAAGTGTGTTACAACATGTTTGTAGCTTGTTTTAGTGGATGCTTAATTTCCTTTGCATGCTCATAATCTGTTGAACACCTCCATTTAATTGTTTTATAAGTTTTTCAAGTCACGTAAGTGTATGTTCATGCCTTTGTGAGTGTAAAATCCAGCAAACAACATTGTAGTGAAGTCTATTAGTTATTTACTAGTCATTAATTGTGTTTTGTGCAAGTATAAGTCCCAAAACGTTGGTGTATCACCCTTTTTACTTATTTTTTGTTAAGTTTAAGTTTTTCTATCCCTCAACCCCACCAAATTATTAGTTTAGGTGATCCACCAAGGGAACCAACCAGCTCTGGAGGTTCTCCTCAACCCGAGGCACCCACAACTCGAATGAGATTCCATTGACTAGCCAAGTCAAAAGTCGATTGCTTTCCTTCAATAAAGTGTGTACTTTGGACTAATAACAGTTCTCAATGTAGTAAGCCATTCAACTCCTAATGGAATGTTTACTCCCTCTATTGAAATGGCATACATGGGGCCCTCTAGTAGGTAATCTCCCATAGATAGCTTAATCTGACACACTTTCCTGAATAACTAACTTTACCTCCATCTGTAACCATGACCTGAAACTTTGGGGTTGGATAAATGAAGTAATTTAAGTGTAAGGCTAACTTATGATTGATGAATTTGTAATTATTTATAGAGTCAATTAGTACTCTCACCCTTTGTTTCTTCATGAACCCAACAACCTTGAGGGTTTGCAAGGTGTTAATTCATGAAAGTATATAGAAAGAGGTAGTTAAGATTTTGTAGTCTTGATATTAGGAACCTCTTCCTCTTCATCAATTTATTTCTCCTCATCTTATTCCTCATTAGGACCCTCGATGTATAATAATTTCTTCTCAAGAAACTTATGTCCTCGCTCCACTCGATATCACAAATGTAATATAAACCTTTGTTCACTTCTCCCGAATTTATTGAGGAGTCTATTGGTTGATTCGGGGGAATGATAGTGTCATCATCATGTGTTCTTTATGAATATTGAGACCCCTATGTTTTACCATATCTCTTTCCGCACATGATGAACAATTATCATGGATTTTGATATCAAACTCGTAAGAAGGAAAACATCAAGTTGGATGTTATCCTTGGGTCTACCCAAGAAGATATTATTTATATGATCCTCTGAGATGTCATCCACTCATAAGGGTATATTTTAGAAATAATGGATAGAATCCTTGAATTTTCTTGTTTGTCATCCATTGGCTATCAAGCTAAAATAGTTCTTTGTAACAATATTATTATAGCGTGTTTGTAGCTCATCAATGAACATATACTAGGTAATAGGGATACCCTTATTTTTTTCTCGCACATCCATCTATACCAAATGAACCATTTTGGTTCTAGATATAAGGATGTCATTACCACCTTCTTACCACTTTGGACTTTATGTAGATAAAAAAAATCCATTTGGTTGATCTCAATGATAGGATCATTTCCATTGACCATGCACATTTCTACTTTTGGAATAATGTTCCAAAACTAGCTAAGGTCCATTGATTTATGCAGAGGATCCCCTGGTTGGTGTGATTTGAATCTAAGTGTGTATTCCTTGAGGAACCCATGTGACTTGAGGGAATTTTTGCAGATTTTCATGTGTGAAACAATGAATGTCAACTCCTTCCTCATTAATTTGAACCCTACCTTCATTTTACCCTTCATTTCTTGAATACCATGGTTTATGTTGGATTTCAGTACTTTAAGATCATCCTTACTCACCATAATATTAACCTTTTCCTCAATTTAGTTGACTACCTATGATACCTTGAAAGATGAAGATAAAAATATATTCCTTATTTGGGGTCATTCTTGGAGTGGTTTTGTTGGCCTCTAGTTGATCTCCTGTTATGATGTAGGGTGGTAGTATTGGGATATAAGGATCGTGGTAAGAATTTAGGGTTTAAGGTTTCTTATGGTTATTAGATGAATAAAGAGAAACATTTGGCAAGATTTCCATAAATAAAAGAAACTTAGAAAAATTCCAAAAATGGAAATCAGTGGAATGAATTCATGAAAAACCCATATATATATATATATATATATATATATATATATATATCGTGGAAAAAATTTTAAAAATAACTAAATTTTGAGATAACCCTACTTGACTAATATCTCCACTTAAATAAAAATTTACAAAAAAATCGTCACCATTTTGGAGATATAGCTAAATCTTCAAAATTAGGGCTTTAACCTAATTTTGGCGTAGATCGAAGCTCGATACCACTTAGAATGAATTACTAAAATAGATTTGAATATCAACATCAATATAACACCAAGGAATTACCAAAACATAGACAAATTATCATAATATGAAAGTTGAATGACTTAACCACTTCAAGGGGCAACCTCTAAACCATATAATAAGACTCAAGTTCTCAAGTGTGGTCCTCCTCTACTAGCCACTAACTCCTATAAATACCCTACTATCTACTAAGCATATGGAAGTATAAATGAATGGGATATGATATGATAAGAGATTATTTCAGCCACAAGTTGGTCATCCATATCCTAATATGTGACCTAAGATTAAGATTATAATAAAGGTGGAAATTTATTTTTGTTTTTTAGCTTCATTTGGACATTTGACGGGGGGTTGGGATGTCTATTTTATATCACTCGTGTGAGATTTATCCCACCATTGAGGAGTGAGGCTCTAAATTTTCTTGGGACCAATGTGTGTTGAATATATATAGTTATTTGTACAAATTTTCTTTGGAGAGCCTTAAAGGGGCTTGGTATTCATTTCTTTTATGTATATAGGCATATGACCACATCAGTGGCTTGTCCATTGGGAGGGTCATGAGTAGATCGGGCCCATCTATATATATTTATGACACATTGGGCCATTAGATGTAGGAGAGGACTTGGTACCATAGAGTATTGATCCATATTAGAAAATTTGGCATCACATCATTTATAGGCCACACATGGATTTTAAAGGTTGGTTAGAGGATGTTATAGAGTTTCAACACATCAAGGTGAGTATGTGGTTGGAGGACCATTTCCTAGGTTAGGGGAATGGTTCTAGTATAAGATGATGATTATTTAGTTTGGGGTTATCTAGAACATGCCCCCACACCGTACTCCATGAAATAATTGTAGTGAGTTGCACACGAGAAAGGTGATAGGTTAGGGCCCACATAGGTAACATTATCCCCGCTACCAACTAATGAGGTGGAACCCCTAATGACTTCCATAGTATGATATGACACCAATTTTATATCTACTTATACATAACGATGGTTGGTGCATTATGAGTGTTCTTATTTCTAGTGATAGTATGAGGTTTAACATAAGGCACATGCATGATAGGAGGAGGTGGAGGAGTTATTCCTCCACCATCATGAGGTGATGGGGAGGTGGGGAGCCATTCCCACACTAACAATAGGAGATGGGGCACCACTAGTGGATGTGCCCCTAGTCGATGTAGTAACCATCATTACACATTTTAGGAATGATGTGGTTGATTTAAAATTATAGTAATTGAAAATTAAAGATTATAACACCGACTAATGATTTATATGTGTATTGTGATATAGGTGATGATTATTCGACCATGATTGTTGATGTCTCGGTCCCAAAACTAATGTAAAATCTGCTTATGGATATTGTAGATGAAAATATTTTAGAGTGCATGAAGGTTATAACATGTGAGCATGCATAGCTTTTTAACCCTGTAACAATAGATGTAATAATGTGTATAGTGTTAGTCAGACAAAGAGATGATCACCATCATGAGCTATATAGATACCCCATGCCCCCACTAGAGACAAAGATCAATCGAGACATTTTGAATAGGTATACAACCTATAAGAAGAGTATGTGAGGGTCTTAATGGTACTATTAGGGTTGCGAGAGAGAGAATACGATGATATAGGTTGTGATCATGCACTCAAGGATAGTGGGTTCTAAGAGAGGCTTCAATCTATTATGAGGGTATAGATGTAAATATCTCTCGATGATTTCAAGGATGATGACGATGTATGATAGACCATTAGAAGGGCATGTATTTCATTGTATATCATGTGTGTGTGTGTGTGTGTGTGTATGTGTGTTTATGTGTGTTTATGTGTGTGTATGTGTGTGTGTGTGTATGTGTGTGTGTATGTGTGTGTGTGTGTGTATGTGAGTGTGTGTATTTGTGTGTGTATGTGCGTGTGTTTGTGTGTGTTCCTGTGTGTGTTTGTAAGTGTGAATATGTAGTGTGTGCATGTGTGTGTGTGTATGTGTGTACATGTGCATGCACGTGTGTGTGTGTCGAGAGAGAGAGAGATCATTTTTAATTCACACATTATGTCTTTAGATTATTATTGCTTTAATGAGATTTTGTAATTGATAACTATTGATGCGGAATCACAACACCCCGAATTACCCGGTTTGAGATGGGGCATTCGGTGTGATTGCACAACATGGAGTTGTCGTGAAGTGTGGGACCTTGTGAATCAAAAATCTTCTGAGAAGGCTGGTTCTTACTCCTAACCTACCTGCCACTAACTACTTCTAGTGCAAGCAAAACTACAAACTAACCCTAATCTACAACTTCCAAGGGAGAGGGAAAGAAGGATTGCATGAAATAAACCTACACTAAAGCGGTGATACACTAAGAAAGGAGTGCTAATCACTCTTTCCAAGCCTTGTAAAATGGAGAAATGACGAGTTGAGGAGGTTGAAAACTACAACAAGGGCCTAAAATTCCACCCCTAATAAACACAAAACACCCAAATCCTACAATAACCAAAAATTATGCATAGAACACCCTGTTGCAATGAGAGGTAAGAGAGATAAAAATCATGCAGAGGTTAAAACAGCTAACACAGAACATAATTTTTATTGCTCATGAAGTATACATAGTACATTACATGTGGGAGAGAGGCATGAAGCCATTACAGATTTGAGAAGAAGGCTTTAAGCCCCAAGAAGAAATGGGGTGCATGGGAGAAGAAAGGTGATCAACAACATTTTTGTGGAAACACCTTACATATTTATAGAGGAATTTGATGAGAGGAGAGAGAGAAAGAAGTTCTTGAAATTGCAGAAAAACCCATAAAAAATCCTTCTTTAATTTTTAGTGGGTGCTTGAAGATCTCCAAAATCCTCTGCTCCATTAATGGGGTTGCCTTGCATTTGAAACAACCTACTCTGATTGTGCCTCATGTCTAATCTAGATCTTGTAGACTTGTGATGACCCTACCTTCCACCAACCTCCATTAATGATTTCACCTACCACTTCATGTCTACCATTTTTGGAGGCCCAAAACCCTCAAAATCTGAATATGTATGATATTATGCTCTAGATCTCGAAATCACCTCTTTGATGACTATAAAATTGTAAGAAATGGTTGAGTATGCTGAAAGATATCACCATTTTTATTTTGGTCTTGATCGGGCTTCACCTTCAATCCGCTCCTCGAAATTGAATTTATCCATCACCATTGAATTATTCATTGAAAATACTTTATATAAGTATAAGTTTGTCAATTTTGGTGGAGTATTGCTCAAGATATGTGATTTTGAAATTGGGCGTGATTTAGGGTTTCATTTTGGGCTCCTTAAGCTCCATCGAGCTACTTACAATGCCAATCTTTGAGTTGCTTTCATCAATGTGACTCACCTCTCTATTATCTCCTCCAACTCGGCCGTTGACTCCTTTCTAACTTACCTACCACTTGGCATGCCTCCCAATTGGCTTGGTCTCCTATGTGTTGGCTCAAGATGTCTGCTCAATGCAAAAGGGGTAGGAGTTTGTTAGTTTTCGGGTTTCGGCCCAACATTTTCAAACTTAGCAAACCCCCCGCTTTGGGATTCACCTTTAATCGCTCCTCTCGAAATTGAATTTAGCCATCACCATTAAATTCTTCATTGAAAATCCTTTCTAGAAAGTATAATTTTGTCAATTTTTGGTGGAGTATTACTCAAGATATGTGATTTTGAAATTGGGCGTGATTTAGGGTTTCATTTTGGGCTCCTTAAGCTCCCTCGAGCTACTTCTTATAAAGACTTCGAACTATTTTCATCAATGTGAATTGCCTCCATTATCTCCCTCCAACTTGGTGTTGACTCCATCCAACTTACCTACCACCCGGCTTGCCTCCCAATTGGCTCGGTCTCTTATGTGCTAGCTTGACAGTCGTTTAAATGCAAAAGGGGTGGGAGTTTGTTAGTTTTTAGGTTTCGGCCCCAACGTTTTGAGACTCACCAAACCCCTCGCTCGGGATTTATCCACTTGTAACCCCGAACAAACCCACGCCCGAGTCCCCTGAAATCCACTCATCGTGATCTTCGAAGACCTCATCCCACTCTCCACGTACACTCGTTAGTTCAGTGTTCGTGACTTTCAAGTCCACGTTTTCGGATCTAGCTCGCCCAAAATTTTAGGCTTTGCACCCCACACTTTTCAAAACAAAACCCAAACTCCACACTAGTCGAAATCCAAATGCATGCACCTCCGAAGTCTGAATTTCAGACTTTGAGGTCTTCCGCTTCGAAGTTCATCACCACCCTTTCGGGCTTCTCGCTTCAAAGCCCAAAGCACTTCCTCGAAACCCCGAAATGGACTACACCAATTTTCCACATCATGCCCACCATTTCATGTTTTTGAGCTCATCTTATGTGATTTCCAACTTGCCATGAGTTGGCTTGTTTTCCCGAGCTCGAGCTCCTTTCTTCCATGTTATGGTCGGCCAAGCCGAGATCTACCTTCCACATGGCCGAGTCATCCCCAAGTCACCTTTCATCTCGTTGTTGATCCTTCTTTGTTGGCTCGCTCGCTGATTTTCATGATGCGGCATCACCCCCATGATGCACCTCTTGGCCAAGATCGAGGAGCTCGGCCCCACTCTTCTCTCGATCTCTCTAGTCCCGTCTAAAGCACAAACTTGTCCCATCCATGATGAATCCACCGCTCGAGCTCTTTTGGGCTCCTCTCCGAACTTCCATGGCGCCAACTCCCTAGACGCAGTTAACCTATTTGATTAGAATGATCCCTATCCTGGGCCATCTTCACTACATCGACATTGACCTTGACTTTCCCGAGTGAGTCTCATCTACATCTAAGCCCTCGCCACAAACTCTCGCCTCCCGGCCTCGGCTCAAATGAGCCTCGCACAACCTCGGCTCGCCCAACAATATAATCTGTCTGGCTCACCGAGCTACTTGTGAGTAGCTCGATGAGTTGTTTCTTTTTTATCTCACTGGTCCCTCGAGGCCAAATGTTTTTATTACTTTTATTTTTCAAGTCCATCATGAGCCATTTTTTACCATTTTTGGGACCATGATCCTGTATGGCCCTCGAATGGATAGGTTTAGCTCGAATGCTTCCTGAATGCCTAAAAATGCTTCTCGACACCTTGGAGACTACTTGTGACTTGTTTACAACCTGTGGGGCCCACTTGGGATCCTGTGATTATTCTAAGACCCTATTGGGCAATTTTTCCCATGAGGTGAAAAAATTGTCAACAATAACAACACATTAAAATGAGTGGCTTATGATTGATGTGATATATATGAATACATGAGCTAGCATGATAGTGGATGCATGGTCATCATAGGCGAGAACACGTTATAATTATATGACATTAATTGCTTATTCATTTGTTAGATAATAGATTTCTCTTTCATTATAACTATAGTTGTATTGTTTATTTTTGTATTATGATTGATTGATAGGTATGCATTAGCTTTAGACACCCATATAGATCTAGGTGGTTGAGAGGACCATTTAGGAGAGAATCCTCTTCGAGAAGCATCACTTGTAGGATGTCGAGAAACTAATTGCTCCCCTAAATTGGTATTGTGGGAGATCCCAATCTTTGTAGAGTGATGCATGGAGGAGGAGATAAAGTATGGTGTATATCAAAATAAATAATACCCTTAGTCTCGGACTACTATATTGTATTTTCTCCAAAACATATAAAACATTGTCATAATGTCCATTAATGTCATGATAGTTATAATAAGGTTGTCCACGTTGTTGAGCCTATGAAGAGGATAATGATCATTAGATGGTAAAGTGGTCAATAATTTATCTAATAAGGTATGTAAAATATCACATGGTCTATCTTGAGCATTATCAAAGTGAAGCGGTTCTTGCTTGCCTTACAACCGGTGGGGTGGCCTCTATACCTAGATCAGACTCCGAATAAATAGCTGAGAGAACTATAACTCCTATCCATAAAAATTATCTCTCGGCCTCCTCTCTAGTCAAGATAGATGCCCAAGGGAAAAAGGAGGTGACTTTTACATTGGGGATAAGTAGGTAGAATGGGAACTAGATGAAATCATATAGAGAAACGACTTATGACATCACCAAAAGGATCATAACCATATTCATGGGGGATCTCGAGATCTATAACTCTATGGGGTGAGGTCCTCGACTTCTAGATAGGAGATAGGGATGGGGATGGGGATTAATACACAAGGCACATGGCATGGGCGGGCCTCCGCCCTATCTATCTCTATGGTATAGGGGCCGAGGGCATACTATTGCTATAAACAGCCCCCTTTCTATAGATATGAAAAATAGATAAGATATTATATATAGCTCATCCACCCTTATAGAGCACTTGACGATAGAATAGATCTCTAGGGAGCCCTATCTATTACTTGGGGGAGACTAGGCCTCATATAGAGAGTTGGTAGTCATCGAGATTAAAAATGGGAAGTCAAGCCATATATATAGATAGACCCTACCTATATATCTAGATGGATCTATAGGGGAGGGGCGGGGGAGTGCCCGGGGACCCCCTCTCCCCTCCATATAAATATGAGAATTCTAGATAGTGCATGTCTTTTCCATCATCCACATATGGGCTCTATATATCATAGTTCTAAAGAAAGTACATTGTGCCCTATCGATCCGTATATCTAGTCATCACGGTCATCGGTCATATCACGTAATAACAACCCAACCCCGATAGAGAGAGGTCGATCACATGAATGATCTAGTTTCTATATTCATCTTTATGAGGGTGGGAGAAAAGATAAAACCTGATCATTTATCGAAAGTGAAGTTTGAAACTCATGTCATTGACCCTTTCTGTTATTTCGGTTAACCTGAACTTATTCCCTATCTTCTAGTTTGGAAGTTTGGGTAAAGGACTAAAAAATAGTGAATTGAGTCAATGGATCTTGGATCGCTGTCATTAACCAAATTTTAATTTTGTAGAATTAATTTTTCCTTGTTCTGCTGCTTATTTTGTGAAGCAGCAATTCTATTCTGGTTGCCAACAGATCAAAATACCTACCTCCCAGGCTCAATCCTTTTTAATTCGTCTTAGTCAGTTATGAACCTTTATGTCTTCTACTAACGATTTAGTATATGTAACGTTCTCACAATTTTCGCATAAAACCCACAAATGCTTATATTTTTTTGATCGAATATGTCTTTTTCACCTTTTTCTTCAATTTCAACTTTTTCTTCAATATAGTCACGATCCTTGTTTTCTTCACCCATTTTACTTGTCTCCTTTATTTCATCGTTAATGTACAACTTTTAAATTTTACACAATAGCATAATTAAATATTGAAATAGATACTTTGAATTGTTGGATCGTTAATCAATTTACTCAACGAGACAAAAATTCCTCGCTCGCTAATAAATCGACTAATTAGGCTAATATTCTTATAATCAATTTGTTCTCCAGGCCCAATTGGTGATAAACGTTTCCTAAAAGATCGCTGATTTCTTCGTATTTGTATAAATATTTTTTAATGTACGAGTGCCATTTATTAGATTTTCGCAAAAGCCATTTCAAATTACTTTTGACATGCAAAATTTCCAATATTGGAAGTAATCCTACATCATCAGGATCCGACACCTGATCGACAAAATCGACGAATGTCAACCAAAAACCATACCAATTTAAATTATAATAAATTCTGAGCTTTTTAAAAGATTTTAGCTTTTCAGTATATCCAAAAAGTAATGTTAGCACATATTCCTCTCGAAAATCCTCGACACGATGAATGTTAATAAAAAGAATGATGGGATCGAACGGGACACTTACTTCACTTTAGATAGTTCGGGTGGGGCCGGGGAGTCGAGTTGAACACTAACTCACCGTGGGATTGGAACGGGACACTACTCTAACCCATATCTCTATATGGGGAGTCGAGTCATGTTGAACACTAACTATTGATGGTGATGGGATTGGAACGGGAGAGGGGGTCGACTACCCCCATGATTTCTAGTAATGACCAATCCAATATAGAGAGAGGGAGTATGGCGGTCCTATTTTCCTTTCCGTCACCCGAATGAAACCTATCGGGAGAAGATATATTTATTTGGGGGCCTCGAGACTTATACCTAACCCCATAGAATTAGGCAAGGGTCAATCACTTCGAGAGTGATTGTCTCGATATGGATGTGGCCCTAATAATATTTACTACAAATGACTCCACTATTATAAGAGGTCTCATGGTGCTTTAGGTCGAGTAATAACACGATAGAAATTATTTCCTCTATGTAATTCCTTGACTTATCCTAAATTATAAGACAAATCTTGTATAGTACTTAAATAAAGTTTTATATTAATAATAGGATCATTAACATCTCGTGTAGGCACTAACTCTCATCGAGGAACAAGTTCTTTCTCCAAACGAGTAACTCAAAGACAAAGCCTACGAAATGAATCTAATGTATCATATGAGAACTTCTCCATAAGATGATAAATAAGGCCATGAAAATATATATATTGGATTTTCAAAGTAATCATTGATAATTAGTTGTTGTATACACACTTTGAAGTGCAAGATATAGTCACATACTAGTTTAAAATTTCCTTGATATAATGAAGGTAGATGTTCAAAGGTAACCTTAGACCCTTTATTTGCAATTAAATGAACTAGGAAAACATCTTCAAGCTATAAAAACGTGCTCAAGGATCCACTAGGGAGGTGGTGACACCAATCTAAGGCTAGTCCTATTAAACATTGTTAGAGACGATAGGCATTGAGAGGGGGGGTGAATTAGTGCTCTTTAAAACTTTTGAAGCAATTTATAGTGATTCAATCAATCATACTTTACTATCTTAACCATGATAAGCATGAATATTCAACCATAAGAGAGAAAGAGGAAAAAACACACATAAACACATGAGAAGACAATATTTAAGGTGGGAAACCCATCAAGGGACAAAAACCCATAGAAATCAGAGAACTAACTTGGACAAATTGTCCTATAATGCTGTAACGATTTCACCTCAGTAGTGAGCACCCACTCTAAATTTTGAAGCACCCACTCCAATACAAAGCCAAACACCCACTTGACTAATTTGGAAATCACATACTTGTTAGGAAGCACCCACTCTGAATTGTTTAAAATCAACTCAGACTTTTTTCATAAAAATGTTTGATCACCTTCACCACCTTATTACTAAAATAAAAATACCTGTGCAATTTGGTTCAGTTCACTTTCCTTCTCTTCTCTTCTCCTAATTTGACATAGGTTTAACACTTTCTTTATAATCTCAAAACTAGCACATAGCTCTCATCCATATCAATAACCATTACATGCTAAAAAAATGAGCTTATATAAACAAGAATCACCTCTCAACATGACCTTTGACCTTTCAAATATAATGACTCTTCAACTACTTCATTCTTCCATACGCACAAGAAAAATTAAGAAGTCTTACCAAAACTGCCTTACGCTATGTCATTTAGCATATGGTGTGTTTCAGTTATGTTATCAAATCTGCGATCTTATTTCAACATTCTCTAGAGACAAATGATGATGAGTAAAGTCTTTAGAACTCCATTTCCTTATACTACACTTCGACAATATTCTTCTACCCCCAACAACCGGTTTAATAACTGTCAAAATATAGTTTGGTCTTCTAGCTAGAGATTTATAATTTGTCTTTTACAATCTTTTGAGCATGCACCATGTAGCATATGCATGCAAGCATTTACCAAACCTTCTAAGGTAATTTATTAACTCTCCACATTCTCCATTCCTAGTCATTATCCTTCAATCTCCATTTTGAGCACATAGGACTAGTCTTGGTTATCATTTTATTTGAACTTGAAGAAAGGATATTGGCTTCATACAAATCTACTACATCTACAAGAGATTCATATCAAAACCAAAGGCTTGAGAGCTATCAGAACAGGGTATGGGGCACCTTATTCACTTTTTCTTCAAGGCCTTCAATTTACAATGACAAAGGTTTCTATATCACACATGAAAGAAAAAAAACTTATTTACCACCAAGGATTGATTTGACAAGCCACACATTATAGATCTTCAATATATTTCACACCTTGGAGGAGACAATTTCATACTTGTAGATCATCTTGACCAAGCAAGAAGAAGAAAGGCGCTACTGACCTCTTCCTGACACATTCAGAAGGTAGATTTTTCACAAGTTTTCACATACAAGAAGACTTTCAAAAATATTAGCAAGATAAAACTATGATCTTTCCATTTATGGATTGAATGAAAAAATTCAGTGGAGATGTAGATGGCATGATGCTTACTAGATACAATAGCTCACTTCACTTCATAGTCACTAACTCAAACTTGCAAGGTCATCAACACACACACTCAGTCAAACTTGTGAGCATCAAACTGAGTTGACAATAGTGAGATGATTTTATTGTATAAACCTATGTCCACACATACAAAGATAATTTTTATGAGATGCACATTTTCTTAAGCAACTTATCATACCAAGAGTAGTCACTAACTCAAAGACCTTGGTTATGAGATTCGACCATTTCTAGGATTGGTTATGAGCTTTGTTCAACTATTTGAGAGCAATGAAAACTAAGGCTTCACTCCACTTCACCAAAGAAACTATGAGTTACAACAAGTTTTCATGGACCTGTAGAAGATGATCACATTCATACTTCACCTCAAAGACGGGTTTAAACATAAAACACCTTCCAAAACCATGATGAATCAAATTTCACAAGGATAAAGTACAATCCATACAAGTACAATCACTCATGTAGACAAAAATACCACCAAAATGGACTATAAGAGGTCATCTACACTCTTGAGTTGGTTTCCCAACTTGCAAACTTGATTTGGATTCAAAACAATCAATTTCATGTCCATCGCTTTAGAAAGAAGGTTTGAAGAGAGAAAAACACTTTCGATTAAAGTGAATAGAACTTTTTTGTCTTTGCTCCTTTTGACCTTAAATTTTTTCAAAAATTTTGTCTCTGAGTGCTATTTAAAAATTTCTTCTATGATTTATCTAATTAAGGCTTGTCAATTTTTCTTGAGTGCTAAGAAGTTAAGGTGCTTAGTTTGCATTTTCCAAAACCCGGTTTTGATAAAACTTCCATAACTTGCACAAAACACCTCCTTGGGTCCTAAAATTTTGACCACATATTCAAAACTTACTCCTCCATGAATTAAGATGAAAAGTGTATCATTTTTTTCTTTGTAATATCTATCCTATCTCATTTATGCCGAATTTGTTCACTAGTTCCGAGAAAAGTGTTATATCAACCTATATAATTGCTCAACTCACCTCCTTAGGAAATTTTGAAGATCTGTACACCTCATATATAATCATATTATCCTCATTACATATTTAATTTACATCATCATACCTTGGGTCATCACCCTCACTTGCCTACTAGGCTTGTCTTAAATGAAAAGCTTTAGAATACCTATCTTCATGCCCTATAACCCCGATTCTTGACCTGATACTTCTCATATGCATGATATTAAAGATCATACTACTTCAACCATGATTTCCATGTTTTTCCTCAATATTTTTCTCATGTTTTTGTGCCAACCTGCTTGATTAGGACTAGGATTAAGCCTAGAATCACCGACTCTTCATGAATTTGACCATGTTGACCTATTACAGACACATTAACACCTCACACACATCTCATTGACCATGTTTGACCTTATGGAACCTTCATAAAGCCTTGGAAGAACACATTTCCACAACTTGCTTGCTTGACCATGCACCTAGACCATGCCTGAACACCTAAACTCGTGATTTGATATCTCATGAAGACACTGGACCACTTGGGAAGACACCTAAACCCCTTGGACATCATATGACATCACTAACCACTTGAAATCAATGACAACACATGACTATGACATCCAACAATCTCCCCTTTGTCATTGATGACAACTACCACCAACAAGACCTACACCTACAAGACCTTTTCACATGTTTCTTGGTTCACTCTCCCCCTTTGACATCTATGAAAAAGGTACTTGACTACTTGACATGAAAAAAATGACAACCAAAGACAACAATGAGTGTAGGTGGACTTACTTGTTCACAAGATCCCCCTAGGATTGTATTCTTTCTTCTTGACTCCAACCAACAATAAATTGGATTCATGGTCCTATCTTGGGCATTGAAATATCTCCCCCGAGAGTGTACTCCTCTTACACCATCTTGGCTTCTACACCTTTGCTTTATCTTGTCTCTACACAACCTTCTAGACTTGTCCTTTTAAGGCATCATTGGCAAATTAGCATATTTTGCCTTTATACCTTATTTTCCCATTATTTTACACTTGTACTATCTTTGAGAGACCCTCTTCTTTACTAAAGCGATACCCCCTTGGGATTGGACAACCTCCTTCAAGAGAAAGGACCCATTTTGACTAGTTAAGCTCACATAGACCCTTGGCTTCTCATCATCTCCATCTTGTCCTCAACCTACTATATAGATCCTTGTAGCATATTTTTCAGTGCATTTTAACTAAAATTTGATAGCCTCTCGAGATCTCACCACCTCATGAAATGACACACCTTCTTATTCTTTAAAGAAAAATCTAGTTGATCACTTTCCTATAAAACATAAAACATTATTTTAAGCATTCAAACTATAAATCTAAGTGTATATGAGGATCTCTAAATATAGAAATAAAAATTTAATCTAGCATTCCCTGCATAAAATTGTACAAATGACTCAAACCATTTACCATATCATTCATCTCACTTATTTACTTCCTCTCGAAATCAATCTCTCTCAAGTCTATTCTTGAATGTCAAGAAATGATTAGCCCTTATTATCAGTACAAATCAAACAATTCTCATGAGTTTCCTAGGCACACCGAGAATTATCTACTCCATGTCTTGTGAATTTAATGCAAACTATCAATGATAAGGTTTTGATATTATTACCTCTGTTATATAGTCTTGACATCTATATAGTTGCCTCTTTAGATGATATTTGGCTTCTAATAACTCCTAAAACATTTTTGGCATCAAACAATGAACTAAGGACATAAGAACTCGGCATTTCCCAAGTACCTTTCCATTAGGTGATCTCTATGAACTCCTACAATCATAATCTTCTAGAAATAATAGTCCTTCTCTAGATGGTCATAATTGAAATCTCTAACATTAGGATTGAATATAGGACATACAAATCGATACTTGTTGGAGCTCAAATTTGCACCCATCCCAAGTTAAAAAAATCTAGGGGTTTGAGGCAACATGGGACTGTCTCCAAGTTGTGGGACTCGAACTGAGACAAACCTCCGGAGAAGGTTGACTTCCTCTACTTATTCCTAATTCTAAACTACTCCTAGGAATTGAAATGCAACTATCTAGCTCTACTCTAACTTTCTAAGGGACCAGGGTGAGAAGGAGATGCATAAAACATAAACCTAAACTAGAGAAGGTGATAGCACCAAAATAAGGGGATGAATACTTCAGCAAGAGAGAAAATGGGTGAAAACAATGATGAAGAGGGTAGAATGAAAGCCACAGATCAAAATTGCGTCCTAAATCCACTTTCATAATGCACAATAGACATGGATTCTGAAACAACACATACAACACACCTGTGAGTGAATGAGAGGAAAGGAAACACAATAAAACAACAACTAAGGCAGAAATGAGCCACAAAACTAGAGATTTTATTGCTTAAAGATCATGCACAAATCATCACGATACAAGAGGAAGATGTAAAACATTTACAGAATTTGAGCCCAAGGCATGCGACCCTTAGAATACTTGTGCAACATAAAATGATGCCCTTATATTCCCAAAGTATCCAACATTAAAACTAGGCATCACTTTACAATATATAGAAAATTGGAAGAAGGAGAAAGAAGAAGAAAAGAGAGGGAAATTCAAATTCCCTTTTCATCATCCAACCACCTTCATTAATTCTCTCAGAAGATCTGATTATTCTGCAAATTCCGCCTCTGAAAACCCATTTTCCCATGCCATCTGCCTTGTTGAAAAAAAAAAAAAAAGGATGGCACCCATACTACATTTAATTATGGTGGTTGATCCAACTCGGGAGTAGACCTTTGCGTGTTGGAGACACTTTCCTCAACTTTTCCCACCTAACTCCATTAAATTCATGGAATCTAATTTAATTGCATAGAGGAGGTCGAGATTTCCTTAAAAGTATCAAATTTGCAAAGATATGATCATATGATTCAAGATTACATCCCTTTTATCTTTCCGTAAAAAAATTCTATTTCCTCTTGATACGCGTCTTTCTCCCGTTTTATTCTTGTGCAGTTTTAACCTCCTCGACTTTATCTTCTTCATTATGCGGTTTTACCAAATTTCTCTCCACTTTATCCCGCGATCTTTATTTTTTTACTTTATCCATGGCTTTTTCTTTAGTTAATCATGCTTGCTAAAACATATGTGGCTTCCCAAACTTCAGTGGTATTTCACTCATGTCCGTGGTTTTGTCTCCTTCATCCCGTGGCATGCTAAATTCTTCTATGGTCCTTGACCTTAGCCCATGGCTAACCGGGTTGTTCAATTTTTGCAGGGTGCAAAAATGGGCAACATTTTTGGCGACTCATAGGGGCCATCTTCCTGCTAGATGAGATTATCGGTAGCAGTCTGTGGTATCTATTGGGCATGGAGTCACCTATTATTTTCAAATATGATCTTTAACTAGAACCTCTCCTCCAACAACCTTGGAACATGATGAAATTGTGCACAAGGACATCTTTAAGCAACAATACTATGCAAAGCACTTAGGTAAAGAAACCTACACTACCAACAAAACAATGTGCCAAAACACTTGGAGGAATTGAAATTATAAACTATTATATACAAGGTGTAATGAATTATCTTAATGAGAGGGTTTGAGATGAATCCCATTGACAGGGATTTGAAACACGTTCCCATCAAGATCAGATAACTCAAATGAGTTAGCCACCTTACAAACAGTGATGATGTATGATCCACTCCAAATAACATCAAACTTGGAGTGTCTCCCTGGTTTAACCCGATCTGTGTCCCATTTCAAAACTAGATCTCCAACCCTAAATGCTTGATCTCTAGCTTTCCTATCAAACCACTATTTGGTTGACTTTTGATGTTGCTCCATATTTATCACAAAGACATTTATATTTTCCTCAAGTTCCACTAATTCCACCATTTTGATTTCCCTTTGATCCGCGCCTTCAAATTCCAGTTGTTGAGCTAATTCAAGTGAAGGAAACTCTAGTGACAATGGAAGTCTTGCTTCTTTTCCATACACTAGTTTGTAAGGATAAGTGCCAATGGATTTCTTCACTATAACTACATCCACCCCATGAGCATTTTTCACCTTTGTGTGCCACTTTGCCTTTGATTGATGTCCATTGTTCTCTTCATGATTCTAATCATATTTTTGTTGGTAGATTCCGCCAATCCATTACCTTGGGGGTAATAATTGGAAGAAGTTTTCAAATAAATCCCAAGTCCCAAAGCCCAATTAGAAATTTTTGATCCTAAGAAAGCTTTTTCATTGTTTGAAATGATGGTCTGAGGGACACCAAACCTTGTAACAATTTCTTCAAGGAATTCCAAGATGACTGATTCAGTAGCTTCCTTTAATGACACAACTTCAGTCCATTTGGTGAAATAATTTTTTGCTATGAGAACCCATTTGTGGCCAACGCTAGATGGAGGATTGATCATACCAATGAAGTCAAGACCCCATTATGTAAATGGATGATCTGCTAGATTGGATGAAGTGGCAGATGGCCAATATTTTCTTTCCAGTGAAGAGCACACATTCTTTGCACTTTCTAACCCATCTATGAGCATCTGTGAACAACATAGGCCAAAAGTATCCTGCTTTGATGATTTTCATGGTTGTGGCCTTAACAAAGAAATATCTACCTAAGAAACCATCATGGAACTCAATCAGAACCTTGTTACATTGCTCACCTTCTATGCACTTGAGTAACACTCCATCAATATTCCTTTTGAACAATACAACACTAATTAATGCATAAGGAATGGATCACAACCTTAGATGTCTTCTCTTTGCTTTGTTCAAACCTAGAGGGTATGCACTAGTAGACAAGAACTTAGTCATATCAGCAATCCAACTACGATCATTGAATACATTCCTTTCATCCTGTTGTCATTCAACATCCTGTGCAAGGCACTCATCATTTGAAGAAACTTCGTTTATGAAGGAGTCTTTGGGGTTCTCTGCAACATCTAAAGCCAACTGCTCGCAAAGAGATCCTCCTCTTACCAAATTTTTAGCATTTATGATCACATCATATTTCATAATTTTAGTCACCCATCCATCCCATTTCTCATTGATATCTACTCCCATGATGAAGTCTCTGATGTTGGAATGTGATAAAAAACCTTGTGTGGTTAAAAGTAATCATACTTTTGAGCTTTTTCAAAGATCTAATGATAGAAAACACTGTTTCTCAATGTGAGTGTACTTGAGCTTATAATCCTTCAGTGTTTGATTGAAAAAGGTGACAAGATGTTCTAGTCCCCGATCATTTTGTTGAGTTAAAACCGCGTGCAATGTTGGATTCCGCCCCATGAGCATAGAGAATGAAATCTTTAGCATAGTCTGGGTTAATCAATGTAGGAGCCTGAGAAATCTCTTGTTTTATCTTCTCAAAGATTTCCTTCCCCTTCGTGGTCCACTTGAATGTTGAATCTTTCTTGAGCATGAGAGTAATAGGTCTTACCAAACCCATGAAGTTAGGAATGAAATGCCTAACAAAGTTGATCTTTCCAAGAAATGACTGCAAAGTGCCTTCTTATGAGCTGGCAAGGAAAGATCCGCAATAGCTAAAATTCTCTTTGGATCAATGGCAATGCCTTCTTTTGAGAGAATGTTCCCCAAAAGCTTACCTTTAGGGATTACAAAGTTACATTTCTTGGGATTAAGGAGACGACAAATTCCCCGCATCTCTCAAATACTTTCTCCATATGCTTCATATGATTTGTGCTTTATTTGGAGAAAATAATAATGTCATCTAGGTAAACCAAGATGAATTGATTGATATACCCTTTGAAGGAAATGTTCATCGCCCTTTGGAATGTGGCACCTATGTTTAATAGGCCAAATGGTAATTTCTGGTAAGCATACATTCCTAATTTGGTGGTGGACGTAGTTTTATAATGATCTTCTTCTTTCACTCTGATCTGATTAAAACCCGAGTAGCCATCAAGCATTGAAAATATCTAAGCTCCTACTACTGTCTATAAAATCAGTTCCATGGAAGCTAAAGGGTAATGATCCTTAAGAGAGGCCTTATTCAAATCGCGAAAATCCACACAGAGCTTGATTTCTTCATATTTCTTCCTCACTTTGGAACCAGATTGGCCACCCAATTTGAATATTTAATTAGAAAAATTATTGTTGCCTCAATGAGCTTTGCGGTTCTTTTCTCATGAGGGGCTCAATCCTGGGGTTAACCGGCCTCCACTTTTGCCTAACTGGCTTGATGTTGCGATCCAAATCAATAGAATGTTGAACTATGTTTGGATTAAATTATTTTAAATCTTTGTAGTCCCATGAAAATACATCATTGAAATTTTGGCACAATGAGATAAAAGTAAGCCTTTTGTTTTGACCACATACTTTCCCAAGTAGAATCTCTTTACTTGGAGCAATTATGACCGGTTGGCGAGTTTCTTGCTGCTCTACCACTATGTTCTTTTCCAAACCTTTGAATTCATCATCTGGGTTGAAGATCTATTCTAGGGTGACCAATATTTTTGGTAATTTGTTTATTTTTAATTTAATTATTTGATCACCATGTATATCTTGCAAATAAGATTGCATTTTTTAGGAGAACTCCGCCTCATTCTAGATGAACTACACAATTTGTTAATCGTTGTCAAAACTTTCCAACTAGTCTCGATTATCTGGAATAGATGGTCTCGACCACCACTTTGATATGTTACACATTGCCTTTGAAAAGGTCTTCTACTAGTGAAAATTTAGAACCAAGAGCCACCATTTGATCTGCTTCTTGTTCAACTTTCTAGGCACAACTTGTAGGTTGATGGCGTCAAAGCCTTCTAACAAATCCCGGACTCTATATTTATAAGCCTTTAAAAAATTTTCTTTGTAGCACACCTGTCATGGACCTGATGTATGATTAGTTCAATGTATCCAAGGACTTATAATTCTTTGATATTCCTCTTCTCCGAAATCAGCAAACTATGCACTAATGCTTCATACTCTACCACATTGTTTGAACATGTGAATCAGTAACCTATGAGCAAAGAAGAATTTCTCATTCCATGGAGAGATGAGGAAAACGCCCACCCTAGCTCCATTTATACTTCTTGAACCATCAAAGAACATCCACCATAGTCCATTAGTACTTTCCTTTTCTTTTTGAATGTCGCGGGTATCATAGATTCTTCTTGGAGAATGCAATAAGTGCCTAGACTAGTCTCAAAATTTTTGATCTCTTCATCATAAGGATCAAACTTGTGGTCTCTCTCAGCCCATTCATCTAGTAACAAATCAGGCATGGAAAGAGGGATGATTTTCTCATCTAAAACGAGTCTTGTTCATGTTCTTCTTGTATTAGGCAATTTTATTGGATGTGAGTGGGATCATATGACTCAATATGGTAAGAAAAGATAGGCTCAGCTTGTATTTTGAATCTTGTACCATATCTAGTTCTCAACAACATATGAGTCCAGTTTGAAGACAAATAACCCCTACCTTAGCAGTTAAATCCCTAAACAAGAAAATGGAAAACATGGGAGGTAGATCGATTATTGATATATCATGGGTTATGGTGAGGCTTAGGTAGGCATGAAGTGTTAATTGAAGACCTTTTATTACACCTAACACACCTATGGTTGACCCATCAAGTTGTAAAACTCCCTTAGACACAGGATTGTATTTGAGACCTAGGATATCAACAATTTTCTTGGGCATCACAGAGGTACTAGCCCTGAATCAATCATATAGTTATGAACTAAGTGTTTACCCACAATTAATGACATATAGAAGGGTGTGGTCTTAACAGTTTTACTTACTTGGTCTTCTTTTGCTTGACAGACATGAACCTGTAGCATGAAACTTTTGCACTATTAGATCCGCTTGAGGGCTTCACACACGAGATCACACTACAATGGAATAGCCAACACATCCCACATTTTCATATTGACATTGGTCTTCTTCAATTGTTCCACAATATTAAATGGAAGACCCACATATTTCTACATATGTGACATGTTACTATCTTTCTCTCTGTTGTTGTGGCATTTAAATTGAAGGATTTTCTTGAACCACAACCTCCTTGTTTGTGACTTCCTTTTCCTTCGCCACAACATTGTTATGACCCACGGGAGATGGAGATTATGATTCTAGCATTCTTTTCTTATGTCGCGTATGATCAACAATGTTGGTTTGAGGTTTGATGGGACTTCCTACTACTTGGTTAACCACACAAAATCCTCAGCTCCAAAGAACATGAGATTGACATCATTATTAGTCTCTTGAATTACTTATGTGGTTGAACGGGTGCCTCCGGAAGTGGTTCTTACTGATTGGATGAACCTTGAACCATGTATGCTTGAAGATGCATTTCCCTTTCACAACCCAATTGATTGTGCGACAAATTACATGGGATATAACACTTTGTTTCTCACGCCATGTTATTTTGAAGAGGAACCAAGGCCTGACTTGAACTGGGAGCAGGAAGTGCTTGTGGAGGAGGAATTGTTGCCAATGGAAGAGGAGCAATTTGATCTTTCCATCTATTATTTTACTAATTTTGTGCATATCTTTGATTAGATTGTTGGTTTCTATATGGTTGATACCCCTAATTTGAAGATTGCCCTTAATTTTGATAATTTCTATAGGATTGAGCTTGTTGTTTCTCTAGGGATATAACTTTATTTTTTAAATTTCTAATCAAAGCCTTCATTTCTTCATCTTCCTTTTGTTGTGTAGAAGTGTGAGATGTGGAAACAATAAAGTTGTGATCTTGGCTCAGGATAGGAGCAATAGAAGGTTGAACAACTTGAGGCAATTTAGGATACAAGGGCATGGGTGGCCTAGGGGCTAATTTTCTAGCTTGTATTAAACTATTTTCAGCTCTAATTACAATTATGAAGGTTGTTGGTAGAGTTATCCCTCCCATGGATTGTATCATAACAAATATATCAAAGTTAAGAGCTTTTAAAAAGTAAAGAAAGGCACCTTTTGTTGTAGGTCTCACAAGAACTAGAATTTTGTCCCATGTTCTCTCAAATCTGAAGTTCAAATCCGCAATTTGTTCATTAGGTGCTCTCTTAATTGTAGTCAATTGCTCTAGAAGAGACAAGTTGTCTACTCTCTCTCCAAATTGATTGCATAAAGTTGTACACAACTCATTCCAATTTCTAACTGAGCTTGTTGTCAAACTTCTAAACCATTGTAAGGCTTTCCCTTTGAATGATGAGGCCAAAATTTTTATAGCTACATCCATCTCAGCAATTTCATGGATAACACAAACATTTGCAATGTCCTAAATATGATCAAGCTGGAGTAGTATGATTTTCTCCTGTGAAGAATGGAATGTTCTTCAAAGCTACTATTGGAATGGGATTCTGAGCATTCAAGGAAAACATACTACTTCCGGTAAAGTTTACAAAAGGATTTGGTTGTTGTGCAACCATTCTGATAGGTTTGAGAACTCTTGTTGATTGTAAGAAGGGCCTACCTGTGTGGAGGTGTTGAAAGAGTTTGATTTGGTGGAGATGGTGATCTCTAAATCTATTTTCTGTTCTACCTCTACTGGAGATAATGTAAATACTTAAATACACTTTCTTGTCTTGTTCTAGACCTTGTTTGGATCCTTCTCATGAATCAAAGGCTCTTTAGAATTTTGAAACCACTTGATTTTCTAAATGGATTCGCCAGATGTGTTGTTTCATAACCTCCAAAGGATAGAGTTTCACCAAGATACACATTAAAACTTGATAAAACTGGAAATATTAATTCCAAAGAATCCCACCGGGTGTGCCAAAATTGTTGGAGGCAACATGGGACTACCTCCAAGTTGTGGGACTCAAACTGAGACAAACCTCCAGAGAAGGTCAACTTCCTCTACTTATTCCTAATGCTAAACTACTCCTAGGAATTAAAATGCAACTATCTAGCTCTACTCTAACTTTCCAAGGGACTAGGGTGAGAAGGAGACTTACAAAACATAAACCTAAACTAGAGAAGGCAATAACACCAAAATAAGGGGATGAATACTTCAACAAGAGAGAAAATGGAAGAAAATGATGATGAATAGGGTAGAACGAAAGCCACAGATTAAAATCGCATCCTAAATCCACTTTCACGTTGCAAAATGGACATGGATTCTGAAACAACACATACAATACACCCGTGAGTGAATGAGAGGCAAGGAAACGCAATAAATCAACAGCTAAGGTATAAATGATCCATAAAACCAAAGATTTTATTGCTTAAAGATCATGCACAAATCATCATGATACAAGAGGAAGATGCAAAACATTTACAGAAATTCGAGCCCAAGGCATGCAACCCTTAGAATATTTATGTGACATAGAATGATGCCCTTATATTCCCAAAGTATCCAACATTAAAACTAGGCATCACTTTACAATATATAGAAAACTTGAAGGAGGAGAGAGAATAAGAAAAGAGAGGGAAATTTGAATTCCCTTTTCATCATCCACCCACCTTCATAAATTCTCTCTAGAATATTTAATCATTCGTAAATTCTGCCTCTAAAAATCCATTTTCCCACGCCATCTTCCTTGTTAAAAAAATGATGACACCCATACTTTTGCATTTAATCCGGTGGTTGAGGTGTTTGGAGTAGACCTCTTGCGTTTTTAGACGCCTTCCTCAACTTTTCCTCGTAACTCCATTAAATTCATGGCATCTAATTTAATCACATAGAGGAGGTCGAGATTTCCTCAAAAAGTATCGTATTTGCAAAGATCGATCATAGAATTTAAGATTACATCCCTTTTATCTTTCCATAGAAAATTGCTATCTCCTCTTGATACATAACTTTCTCCCGCTTAGTCTTGTGCGATTTTTACCTCTGCCACTTTATCTTCTTCATTCTGCGGTTTTATCGGCCTCTCCACTTTATCCTGCGACCTTTCTTTTTTGCCTTTATTTGCAGCTTTTGTTTTAGTATATTGTGGCTTGCTAAAACATCGGGGGCTTCCTAGACTTTGGCGGTTTTTCACTCATGGCCATAGTTTTGTCTCCTTCATTCCATTGCATGCTAAATTCTTCCGTGGTCCTTGACCTCGGTGCATGCTGGCTAACCTGTGTTGTTCAATTTTTGTAGGGTGCAAAATGGACAACAATACCCACCTAGTTTACTTACAATCTTGATCTTAATATATGGTCCTTCTTGAACCTTAAATCACCTTGAATGTATCATATTCATTGTTTACTCACACACACATTTCTAATATTTTACTTCACATTTTGTCAATGAGTCTTATAATGGAACACTCTATCCCTATCTCCTTTCAACACATATTCACTCAACTGTTCAACCAAATTTAAGCATATAATATGCTATATTTTCACAAGAGATCAATATATTATCATTTACAAAGTCTTTTAAACATATATCTTCTATTAAAATCCAAATCACAACTCAATTCCTTATGATATGGTTTGTCTCACACATACCCTGTCGTATCTCTATCCTTTAAGCCTAGTTTTAGGTCCTTTTAGGTATAATTCACAAAATGATAAGATTCTTAGAGTTCCATAATGAATTCAAGGTGTCCTTTTATATAGTCTTAAATTGTGAATGACTTGTACCTAGGTGTACGCTGGTGAAAATCGAAGAGAAATAAGGTATACAAACGATCTAGATCAAGAAAGTTTAGGATCAGTATTACAACAGTTGACTCAAAATCAAGTATTCATTCTTAAGAAATACTATGAATACCTTTTATTTTCTTTATAACATCTCATGGATCATTCTCATACTTTGAATCATCCTCCTTGTATAATTTTTCATTAGTTTCCTTAAATAATTGTCATTGTTCGAGTCTCTCACAAAATTGCAACTTTATGCAATCAATAACTCTCTACACACATACCATCTAGATCTCAAATTTTTACACCGCTTGTATAACCCTTCAAAGAACACATGTTCTAAATTTCAGCTAATTTGGTTGCACAAAACAAAAGTTACATCGATTTTCCCATTCGGTCATTTTGTTAAACACTTCGTGTGCATCGTAGAATTTTTTGTCATTGATATCTTTACTTGCATGTGTTGGTTTAATCTGAGATTTGAAGGGATTCTTTATCATGTTGGGACATACATTTGAATAATTTTTGAGGAATTTCATCGACAATAAAAATTATAGACTGCCCTAGTTTGATCCGTGAATAAACAAATAGCTATAAAAAGCATAAAAATAACTTTCAAGAGCTAAATTAAATTGTTTCAGGATTGTGAATACCTGTTTGTTCCTTATATCATGATAATCAAGGGATTTTATGAGGTTTTCAGAGATGGAGGGTTTTGCACTTGTTGTCCTGAGTAAACCCCATGCATAATCATAACTAAAACATGTTAAAAACACAAATTAGAGACAAATCTTGGTTTCAAAACTCCATACCTCATTTCTTCATACCTAGATCCATATTCCAAAGCTTTACATCATCAATTATAGATCCAAAATTGGATCTTTTACTCAAACTACTCCTAAACCAACTCATATTCTCTCTCCTAGATTGACTTATTCATCCCTACAAGAACTCAACCACACTCCAAGCTTAGAAATATAGGATAATATTCTTCTAAATTGTCCTCACAAGATCGTACAAGATTGATTTCATTATTTACATGGCTTAAAGAGCCTTATTTAGTATCAAAAATTTTCACTCCACCTAATTCACCTAGTTAACCTTTTTACAAGTGCATTCACTCTTACTAGCCTAGTTTACATTCAATTTAAATTCAAATAGCTATAAATGGAGGGAAAAGTAGCTCTTCATCCTCCTAGACCATATAATTACAAATAGAGCTCAGTGTATGATGAAGGAAGAATCTTGTTTGCATATGATGTTCCTACATCATGAAACCTTCTTCCAATTATTTCCCATGGTGTGGACTACCTCTTCCTACTTGAGAGCACAAAAATTGAGGTTTGGAACATGATTACCATACCCAAATAATGGTCACAAGTTTCACCATGGTCCTGAACTTTTCTTGCAATGTTCTTAGCAATATTTGGAAACAATTCACAAATATATCCCACTACTAAGCCTATAACATTATATCAACCTTGATATATACTAGGTTTTTAGGATTTTTCTTGTTTTGACTATTAACCCCTTATTGTTTAGTCATTCCACCATGATAGGTGTTTCGTCTTTGTGTACTCAGTAAACTATTATTGTGCATACACAAATTTTCCAAAGAAAATAATTGTTTTTGTTGTCATTTACACCATTTAGACATCATATATTCCATATTTTATAAATTCCATCATCTTCCAAGAGTTCTCAGGGCTTGTAGTGCTTTATCAACCATTAAGAGGGCTCATCATTATGACACAATACCTTCATATACTGATCTGCACCGCATGCAGAGATAGAGGACACGCTTTTTTCACTATCTTTCTTCAAAGGTCCAGAGGTATAGTAAACCATCCACTTCATGTATACCAGCTTGTGAAGCACATCACTGATCCATCACATAGCTTTAATAGACATCCAAACACACCCTTTCTTTGGTAACAACCACTTCAAACTCAGTCATTTTCAATCATAGTCCATTGAACAAAAATTTCATCACTTTATTTATTACACATCTCTCTTCATATGAGTTTCTTGGAAAATGAGAGTACTCATATACCTTACTCTTGATCATATGAGACATCTTTAAGTGCTTTTCATTATCACATCATGTTCATTTTTGGCTTAAATTTTCTTTACTTTCCTTATAAGCTTTCTTAAACTCCATACGGAGCCATGAATCATGTTAGAATCCTATTGTGCATGATCAAGGTCAATTAATACCATCCCTAGGTTCATCTTAAGATGTATGCACAAGATCCTAGGCCAAAACATCAAGTAATTTCTCAATTCTTACTTTTCTTACTTTGTTAGACAACCTTCTTTGTAGTCCTTTCTTAAGAGTTTTCTCTGCCTTACTTTTAGTAGGAATTTCCTTGTGATGTAAAACCATATTTGAGTACCCATTATCATTTATGTCTGCATAAGAGATTTTAGAATCCAACACATAAGGAAGGTCACCTTTTTCATGACAGTTATTCTTTCATTAGGTCTCTTCAGGAATGTACCCTACCTCTCACAAACTAATTGCAACTACGCACACATGTGAAGACTTTGAGTGCCCTAACCACAAAAATTTGTGCAAGTGTTTGTCAAAAATGATTTGTATGAAGTTTCAACAACAAGCTCCATCACTTAGGCCTTTAACACTCAAACCCTCACCAAACCCTAAGAGGGTTTCATAGTTTTCCTAGAGAAGAAATTATGCAACCAAAACCTCAAAGCTTAATCCCATTGTCTCAAACAAATTTTACAAGGTTTGTGTTATGCTTGTTAACCATTATATCTTACCAGTAATGACTATCTCCCTTTGAGATGCTTGCTTTTATTAGAAGATGCCCTACTTTGTTGTTTATCCTTGGTGTTCTCAACCACTATTCATCATGTTTCTTGTTATTCATGTGTGTGTCTCACTCACATGCCTTTAAAGGAGTCTATGTACACTTCAAATATCCTTCTTAGATATGGTCCTTCATCTCTTTGATCAAATTTGATCTCAATCTTGCTTTCATAATTAGAAAAGGTCTTTCAAACCACTTTGCTCGGGTTTCTCATCTTGAATAACCTTTTGCAAACACTTTTGATGATGATTTTAACTCTTCAATATCTTGAGAAGCACAATACATGATTGAAATGATTGCACCTTGTTTTCATCTAAGCTGTTAGAAAATATTGACACACAAAAAAATGAAACTTCCTTGTGGAAGCACTTTGTCACCTCTCAATAAGCTCAAGATGAGGACATAAACTTGCTTCATCCTACTAGGGTTTTCAACAAAACTTCACACTTATTTAGCCAACATTACTTTAGTGAGTATGTAGACACTCTTTTCTCAGCTTGTATAGGCTTGATAAAACCTTGCAACTCAGATTTAGACTCATATTTCCTTAATTGCATCAATTGGCTCATCACTAACTTGTTTAGATACTAACAAGACATGACCCATTTCTTGACCACTCAGTATTTCATGAACAATTTGAATGGCTTCATGACAGGGAGATTATCATGGTTATCTTGGTCTCCTATGTGCTAACATCATTAACAGTTTGTCTTGGCATTGACTTGACTTTCTCAATGCTTCAACTATGTACAAGTCTTCTTCACATCATTTTCATGGAGATTTTCAGTCTTTGATGCAACTAGCATTAGTTATATTATCACATTTTGAGACCATTTTTACTTGAACACAACCAGAGGACCTTGCTTCTCTTGTTGCATTTCCTTGATCATGTTTCTTGAGGAACTGGTCTTCAAATCTTGTGCCAAGTCTTCATCCAATAGCTTGCTTATAACTCTAATTGATTTTGAATGTACTCATACATGTGTGAGGCCTTATTAGGGGCATGATCACATTTGATTCATATGCCAAATAATTGTTCCTCCTTCATTGAGTTTTAGATAACCTTGAACAATATGTTATGACCATGGCTATTTCTTACACAGGCTTCAGTACATTAGGACTATCCCGAGTGACTTCACACTTTGAAGGCTTAAGGTGGAGGAAATATAGACCATCACAACACATTTATACTTCTTATTAAGGATCTCTATGCACACAACACAAGATGGCATTTGAAAACACAAAAAATAATGACAAAGCAAACCTTTTTAAGGATTACTTTGTTCGTGGTTATGGTTTTTGACAACTTGATGAATGTATTGGGATATTGGCACACGATTGATTAGTATTTATCAAGAAAGACTAACAACTATTCAAGGACATGACCTTGGGATGCTTCCACAACCTATATGCAACCTACTCAAAATGATTCTTTGGAAACACATACTAGAGATGTCATTATGGACCTTTGGACTAGATTTACAATCTCTTATCAACTTGGATAGACACATAGAATCTTCAAGCAACTTGTACACATTAATCATGCACCATGACATCATGAATAAGCTTAGCAACATACCTCTTTACTTTTTACTTGAAACCTTGGATGACTACCATATAATGTGACATCATACTCCTTGAATGAAGCTTGATGAACTGAATTTGGGGAACTTGATTTTCTTGCTCAAAAAAATCATGGGGAGGAACCTTAAAACCTTGATCAGCTACAAAAGAATAAGATACTTTTAACTTCATAGCTTCTGTATTTTGAGAGTGATTTCTTTGAGGTGGCCAAAGATGATAAACACCTTCAAAGTAACCATATGTTTCCTTTGAGTGATCCATGCCTTCCAGAAGCTTAGGGAAGACATTTCATGCTCCTAAGAGTATTAGAACAACATGAAGCCCTCAAAGGATTCCAATGAATCCACCTTCCTTTCTCTCTTGTAAATTGATTTGATGGTTCCTTTAGATACTTGCATAGGAATGATGCTCTCCTGATTTTTTCTCATCAAGCACATATGGTTCTCTTCATACATGGGCTTATCATTTACTAGAGAAAACATACCTCTCATAAGGCTTGATGGCTGATTGGTCTTGACTGATCCAACTTCCTTCTTCTTAGCTTTGTCTATGCATTCTCTCACCTCAATTGAGCTTAGCTCTTCATTTGCTAGTTCTGATTCTTCCTTGGTTGTTTCTATAGGAGTAAGCTTGACTTCATCCTTTCTCTTGTAGATGAGCTTCCTCTTATTACAGTGTCTTGCAAAGTGACCTATTTTGTTGCACTTAAAGCATACAAGATGAATCTTGTCTCTAGATGCCTCCTTTATCCAATCTTGCTTCATAGGATCTTCAAGACAAAATTTGGCTATGTGACCCCTCTCATGACAATTGAAACAAACTCTATTCTTTTCATATTCAGTCCTACAATCTCTCCATGGGTGTTCTTTGTCTACTCTCCTTATACAATCCCTAGCTCTATGTCTAAAGACATGACATGAAAAACAAAATCCATGAAAATTACTTGGGAATCTCCTTGAATTTGGTTGTCTAATGGCCTTCTTGTGTCCTTGATATGATACATGGATTGAATCACCCTTCAACTCCCTTTTCCTTACTTGTTCTAGTTCCTCTCTTAGTGTCTTCATTTTTGTAGTTATTTTATCACATTCTTCAAAGCATTGGCTTTGATAGCTACTTAACATGGATCATGAAAAGATTATTGCTTCAATTCATTCGACCTTCTTCTCTTTTGAGAATCAGGCCTAATATGTCATTAGAATGTTTTTTTTTGTCTAGAAAATCATTAGTGCTTAAAATTTCAGTAATTCTTTGATACATCATAAATTTACTTGTGGTTTATTATAGCTCATCCTTTAGAGTCTTCAATTATTCTTCATGTTGAAGACATGATTTTTCCTTGACACTTAGAGATTTTGACAACTTACTAACAATTGATGCCACCTCTTCGAGTTCTTGAAGATGATTTGCTTCCATGAACTTGATTTCAGTCTTTAACTCATTTATCAAGGCTTGATCAATCTCATACTTCTTCTTCAGTATTGTTTCAGCTTGACCACCCATGCTTGTGCCTTAAGGACCTTCTCTTAAGTTGTTAAACTTGTACCAAGAGAACATGCTTTGATACTAATTATTAGAAATTATAGGCACTAAGAGGGGGTGAATCAATGCTCTTTAAAAAATTGAAGTGGTTTATAGTGACTCAATAAATCAGACTTTATTAGATTAACCATGATAAGCATGAGGATTCAACCATGGAGAGAAAGAGGAACAAACACACATAAACACATGAGAAGACAAGATTTAAGGTGGGAAACCCATTAAGGGAAAAAACCCACATAAATAAGAGAACTAACTTGGAAAAATGTTTTATAATGTTACAATGATTTCACCATGTGGTGAGCACCCACTCACCTTGAAGCACCCACTCCAAATTTTGAAGCACCCAGTCCAATACAAATTTAAACACCCACTTGATTGATTTGGAAAGCACCTACTTGTTAGGAAGCACCCACTCCCAAATTGCTGAGCAACAACTCATAATTTTGTCTTAAAAATGTTTGATCACCTTCACCACCTTGTTGCTAACATCAACATATTGTGATCTTTGTCAGTTCACTTTCCTTCTCTTCTCTTCTCCTAATTTGACATAGGTTTAACACTTTATTTACACTCTCAAAACTAGCACATAGCTCTCATCCCTATCAACAACAATTACATGCTAAAAAATGAGCTTATATAGACAAGAATAACCTCTCAACATGACCTTTGACCTTTCAAATACAATGACTCTTCAACTACTTCATTCTTCCATATGTATAAGTAGAATGAAGAGGTCTTACCAAAAATTCCTTCCACTTTGTCATTTAACATCTGATGTGTTTTAGTTATGTTATCAAATCTATAGGCTTATTTCAAGGTTCTATGGAGACAAATGATGAAGAGTAAATTCTTTTGAACTCCATTTTATTTTTCCACACCTAACAATATTCCTTACTACCCCCAACGATCAGTTTGTAGCTGTAAAAAATATTTTGGTATTCTAGCTAACGAGTTCTAATTTGTCTTTTAGCATATTTTGAGCATACACCACATAGCATATGCATGCAAGTAGTTATCAAACCTTCTAAGGTGCTATATTAACTCTCCACATTCTCCATTCCTCGCCATTATCCTTCAATCTCCATTTTGAGCACATAGGACTAGTCTTAGTTATCACTCTCTTTGAAATTAAAGAAAGGATATGCTTATGACTTCATACAAATCTACTACATCTACAGGAGATTCCCATCTACACCAAAGGCTTGAGAGTTATTAGAACAAGGTATGTGACACCTTATTATTCACTTTTTCTTCAAGGCCTTTAATTTACAATCATAAATATTTGTATATCGGACATGAAAGGAAAAAACTTTTTTATCATCAAGGATTGATTTGAAAAGCCACAAAGTACAAATATTTAATCGATTTTACACCTTAGAGGAGATGCTTTCAAACTTGTATATCATCTTGACCAAAGAAGAAGAAGAAAGTCACTACCGACCTCTTTGAGGCATTCATAAGGCAGATTTTTCACAAGTTTTCGTGTACATGAAAACTTTCACAAAGATTAACAAGATAGAATCGTGATCTTTCCATTTATGGCTTGAATGAAAAATTTCAAGTGAGTAGATGACATGATGCTTACTAGAGACAATAGCTCACTTCACTTCATAGTCACTAACTCAAACTTGCAGGGTCATCAACACACACACTTAACTAGACTTGTGAGCATCAAACCCAGTCAACAATAGTGAGATGATTTTATTGTATAAAAAAATTTCCACATCTATAAAGAATTTTTGTATAAGATGCCCCTTTTCTTAAGAAACTTATCATACTAAGAGTAGTCACAAGCTCAAAGAACTTAGTTATGAGATTCAACCATTTCTTGGACTGGTTATGAGCTATGTTCAACCAGTTTGGGAGAAATGAAAAATTAGGCTTCACTCCACTTCACCAAAGTAACTATGAGCTCCAACAGGTTGTCTTAGACATGTATAAGATGTTCACATTCATAATTCACCTCAAAGACAGGTTTAGACACAAAACACCTTCCAAAACCATGATTGTAATCAAAATTTGCAAGGACAAAGTAAGTGCAATCCATACAATACTGATCACTCTTATAGATAAAAATACCACAAAAATGGACTAGAAGAGGCCCTCTACACTCATAAGTTGGTTTCACAATTCACAAACTTGATTTGGAGTCGAACAATCAATTTCATGGCCATCACTTGAAAGAATGTTTGAGGAGAGAAAACACTTTCAAGTAAAGTGAATAGAACTTTTTTTCTTTGCTCCTTTTGACCTCAATTTTTTTACCAAAGTTTTGTATCTGAGTTCTCTTCAAAAATTCCTTCTATTATTTATCTGAAGAAGGCTTGTAATTTTTTCTTGAGTGTTAAGAAGTTAAGGTTCTTAGTTTACATTTTCCAAAAACTTGGTTTTGGTAAAACTTCCATAACTTGCACAAAACACCTCCCTAGGTCCTGAAATTTTGACCACACCTTCACAACTCACCCCTCAATGAATTAAAATTACCAATTTATCATTTTTTTCTCTAGAAAGTCGTGCCCTATCTCATTTATGCAATATTTGTTAACTAGTTACGAGAAAGAGTGTTATACCAACCTAGGTAGTTGTTTAACTCACCTCCTTAGGCACTTGAGAATCTTTGTACACCTCATATATCATCATATTATGCTCATCCCATGTTTAGTTTGCATCATTATTCCTTGGGTCATCACCCTCACTTGCCTACTATGCATGTCTTGCATGAAAAGCTTCAGAATACCCATCTTCATGCCCTATAACTCTGATTCTTGACATAATACTTATCCTCTGCATGATATTCAAGCTCATACTACTTAAACCATGATTTCCATACTTTTCCTCAATCCATTTCTCATGTTTCCATGCCAACCTACTTGATTAGGACTAGGATTAAGCCTAGAACCACCTGACTCTTCATGAATTTGACCATGTTGACATGTTACAGACACATTAACACCTCACACACACATCATTTACCATTTTTGACCTTATGGAACCTTTATAAAGCCTTGTAAAAATATATTTCCACAACTTGATTTCTTGACCATGCACCTAGACCATGTCTGAACACCGAACTCATGATTTGATATCTCACAAAGACACTTGGACCACTTGGGAAGACATCTAAGCCCCTTGGACATGATATGAAATCAATGAACACTTGACATCAATGAAATCACATGACTATGAAATTCAACAAACACTTAGGAAAGACTTTTAATAAAATCCTATCACCATCAAATGGTGACATGGAAAGTCTATACCCCTTAAGGTGTTAGTAAGGGTCACTAGTCTCCTCAAAAAAATTGAAATGTAGGCATAATAAAGTCTCACAGGGAATGAAGAATAACAAATCTTACACACACAATTGGGTTCCTATGTATAGCTTTAAAATCTATCCATACATAATAGGCCTTGTTTTCTAATGATAATGCATGCACTTTATGTTGTAAAGCACATACGACATGTATTAAGTATATAAACTCTTAAGCAGGTATAGAAAAGATACAAAGAGGATCATTAATGGGTTGAATCTTTCCATTAATATTGTAGACACTTTGAATCATGCACTTGGGTACATTTCTAGGTCCTAAACACATACTAGCATTCATATAATTCCTAAGTAAGAAACTAGTAATCGATTTAATTGTCTTTGGCCTCTTCCCTATGATTATTGTTTTCTATTTGGTCTTTACACCCTAAAAATCAGTCATTATTTTACTTATTTATCTTTTATGGCTCCAGGACATCAAGACCCCAGCCTAGACAGAGCGCCTGAGACGCCCATGTTCCCTTTGGGCGCCCTTGACCCTTTTAATTTTACTCACTCCTTTTGGGCCTCTTTTATCTTTTGGGCATCTTTTTCACTTATGGATCGACCTTCCAGAATGTGAAATATGAAATTCAAACAATGGAATCATATAAATACATAGTTATGTGTTCAAAATAAAGGACCGAACACTAAACATTACTAGCATCACATAAGCTTACATCCAAAAGGCACCTAAAGCACTCTAAAAGCATCCATCTAACATTCATTCAAGGGACAATGGATACAATAACTTTACATTCATAACATAGGAAGGGAAATTTCATTTTTCATGCAAACATTTTACTACATAGTTACATTTAGCTACAACGCGCTATCAAGTACACTTTCACAAGGGCATCCTAGGGCACAAATTCTACACACACTCACCCGACTCTGGCCGTAAGTTCGCTCTCGGGGTGACCAGGGTTATTCGACTCCCCATTTTGCATCTTTCTTTTTTGGATTTGATGTGGTTTGTGGATTTGGTTTGAATTTTATATGTGATATCTATTTTGTAGGTTACATGTACCCTTGGTGATCAAAGAGTGACACATAGGCTATCAACAAGGATTATCTCGTGACACTTGTGTGACATAGTAAAAGTATATTCTGACTATTTACGTAGTCACATGTGCCTAGTAGCAACCTCCAAAGGCCTGTGCGCCCTGTCCTTAGTGGTACCCATGTCCAACATTGTTCGGGAGCTCCAAAATTTATCCTAAGTATTTACGACATTGTTCACCTCATGTTCAACAATTTTCCTATTCCGAGCACCTCCCAGATCAAACATACATAAGCTAATTCATTATTTCTATGTATCTTTCTTAGGGTTTCATACTTGTTTATTCACTTGCGTCACATTGCACTTAACAACTATATATCATAGTTTACATCAGTTAATTTGCAATTAGGGTTTAATAAAAATATATTTTTGTTAAATAACTCATGTCATTTATATATTTAAGCATTTATACATCATATGGTTTAGTAGTGACTCGAAATATCTTAGATTTAATTAATTCAAACTAAATTAAATCAAATAGTAGTTCACAGGAACACTATTCCTTACAGGAGAAGGAGTAGGAACTAAGGAGTCATTAATAAAAGCAAAGTAGCTATGGGTAAGGGCGTGGTATTATTAATCAAGGGTCTAATATCATATATATTATCTAGAGAAACATAATTTATATTAACATGCAATTCATTTGTATCATTTTTGTCACCCTCAAAATTCCCCTCATTTTCCAAGTCTAGACTTAAAATTTTGAGTTGGTGCCTCTAAAAATATTGAAAACAAAAATTGTGAAATATGGTTCTTTCTAAGGGCTTGTGGTCTCCTGGAAACTTCTTCATCAGATGGGAAATTTCTTCCCATTTTCGAAAAGGTAAAGAATTCCTCCTAACTCTTCATATTTTTCAAGTTATGGCCCGACGGACCTGAGGTGGTATTATTTGCCCAAGGTGGGTTGGCGGGGCTGTGGGAGTTTTTTTAGCACTTAACACCTTTTGGCAAAGGGCGCATAATTGGTGATGGTGGGCTCATGAGCCCACGTAGAGAGATAGAAAAATGCCTAAGGTCTGCCACCAATCAGATGGTGCCACGTAGCCGCATTGAAAAGTCAAAGCGGGGATGCGGGTTGACAGAGAATTTTGAAGTTTTAAGTTTTTGATCAAAAAGAGTTAGAAGTAAAAAGTGATCTGCGACCCCGTCACCAAGCAGATAGTGCCACGTGTCTGACCGTTGAAAATTCAAAGTGGGCGAGTAGGCCAAAATGTTCCAAAATTCCTTTTCACTGTAAAAGTTATAAAGCGTAAAGTCCCCCGATGCCTGCTCCAATCAATTTCTTCCACGTGGACAACCCAAATTTAAAGTTGTAAAAGCAAATTGAATGGCCCATATTTAAACTGGCGAAATAATGTAACGACCATATATTTGAAAACCTGGTTTTATGCCATTAACATTTCTTTGTGAATCAAGAATTGAAGGGCACGAATGATTGGAATGATTTGTAATTGTTTTTGCTTGCTTTCGAGGAAGTTGAATCGCTTTCTGCTCACTCGAAGAAATTGTAACCATCTCTTACAAGCTATTTCATAGGCTTTCAAAGCCATTCAGACGAGCTTGGAATTTTGATATTCTGGAACTATAATTTTGAATATGAAGAAATCAATACAAGGGTTTTCCCCTTTTTCCTCTATTTTCTCTTTCCTTCTTGCTCTGATATGTGAATCATTTAATCCTTGCATGCTTAGAAACTTTGTGTTCTATTTTATACAATCTCAAGAACTTTGAGTCTGTGGATTTTGCCCATTATAAACGTGAATGGTTCTACTCTATATCTCATTTCTCAATACATATAAGGGTTTTCTCTGCCATCTCTTTTCCCTGAAAGTATTGTCTTCTTCTGCCTCCCTCCTCTCTTCAAGTCTTCTATCCTCATGTATTGATATCTTTCTTGACATTAAACACATTTCAAGATATTGGGAAACCACCATTGAATGAAATATTGTGTATTTGTACATAGGTTTTGCCCCTGCTTTCAATAAGGGAACCTTTCCCATTAAAGAGGAGAGAATTGCTTATCACTTGACTATGGTTTCATTCCAAGTACAAATCGAAACCCAACGATTTTTGGCGATTCTACTGGGATTTTCTCAACAAATTTCCTTTCTAAAAAGAACAACTAATTGGATCATTTCTTTGATCCGCGACTCTAGATACACTCGTGGTAGAAGGGCTCTTGGAATTGAAGATCCCCAATTTCACTCTTGGATCAACAAGGTTTGAACTTCCTCCAACAAGAAGAAATAGAAGAGATGTTCCACAAGAACACCTCTGTTGAAGACAAATATTGCAGTAGTAGCATTCCTCAAGCACGACTTAGCCCTAATCTCTCGTGCCCTAATTCTTGTTGGTGTCTCGGTTCCACTTCAAGTAATCTTTCCAAGGATGGCAGCACCTTTGCCTTGGGGACAAAGAGTTGGGTCTCTCGGCTCTTCCTCAACCATTACATGAGTTACCTAGGGTAACAGGAATAATTTTCCCAAATTTAGAGGTGATGGCAAAGTGCACCCTGATGAACACATTGTAGCCTTCATTGTTGCATGTGGGGTCCTTGGAGTTGAACATGAGGATGTCTTTGTTAGGCTATTTGTGGAGACCTTGCAAGACAATGCTACAGATTGGTTTTACCATCTTCCTGCTAGGACCATCACCGATTGGACTACTATGAGGACTGAATTTGAGCGTTTCAAACTTGTTGAAGATGTGCATGCTTTGCTAGCTCATATTTCTCAAATCAAGAAGGAGCCACATGAGCCTATGAGAGAATTTGTGGCCAAGTTCAACAAGTTGATTAACAAGATTCCACAAAATACTAGGCCTATTGATCATATTCAGAAGTGTTTCTTCTTGAATGCTCAATTGTCGGAAGTAAGCTATGCCATGAGGAGAGCAAATCTTGTAACTTTGGATGCTGATCAGAGATGGCTGTCAGTGTAGAAGATGACTTGATCATGTCTAGAAAGCTGAAAAGGGAGTCTTTCAAATCCAAAGCATCTTCTTCTTCTTTTCCGGAGATAATGTAGATCAGTTAGTGTAAAAGATGGCTAATGACATCATTGCCATCAAGAAACAATTGGCTCAACATGCTCCATATCAATATGTTCTAAGGAAGAAATTTCAGCCAAGGAACCACTTGCCCTCTTCTCAAACCAGGTTGGCCATTGAAGGTCCACCCCTCAAGGTACCTGTCAATGTTACTTGTGAGGTTCTTGAGCCTAATAATGAGGAAGAAAATGGGCTCTATGATGAAAAAGAAGAGGAAGCTGATGAAGAAATAGAGGAGCCTGGTGGTTCTCGAGTTCATTTCCTCACCACTGAAGGTGTGGATGATGAAGATGACTATGATGATGTAGTGGCTGAGATGAACAGTGAATCATATGTTGTTATGACCTGAGAGCAGACCAACAAAAGGAAAAAGTGGTACAACTTGCAAAAAGATCCAAGGAGTACCCCATCACCATCCTGGTGATTGCAAGAAGAGGAGCTCCTATTCCTACTACTTCCACCCAAAAGTTAAGCTCTGCTAGTCCTTCTCCCTCTACTTCTGCTTCTGAGAATTATTGTCCAACAAATGATAAAGTTGATAGATCAAAAGATCCTCCTACTCCTAGTAGTGATTCCCCATCCACATCTGGATCTTTTGACATTATAGACCATCTTAAAAAGACCAAGATTCAAATTTTTGAGGCAGAGTTCTATCAAACCCATCCTAAAGCCTTTGCCAAAATGGTTAACTTTGTAAATTCTAAATCTAAAACCCCAACCCATTATTCTAAAGGCCTTTTTCCCACTCCTCCTTCTCCACCTCAACCCTGACCTTGTGGGCTGCTGATCACTTCACCCAATGAGAAGATCAAACCCTTCTATGTGACTCTCCTCATATTTGGCCCACAAGCTTAGCAATTGTGTCATTGATTTTGGTGCATCTGATAATGTAATGCACTGTAAAAGTGGCTCGTGCTTTGGGTCTAACCTAACCCACACTTATGGCTCTTACTATTCCATGGAAAGTAGAGAAGTGCCTTTGGTTGGGAGAATCAAGGATACATAAGTAGCTTTCTTTGCTTTACCGAGAAAAAGGTCTTGGCTACCATATTGGTTTTTGATATCCCTCCTTCTTATTGCATGCGCTAAGTAGGAACTTTTGCAAAGGCGTTGGAGGTGAGATCCAAATGGATTGGTCACATGCCTTGATCCCCTGTCAATGGGAAGATGAAGAAGATCTTGCTGAGAAGCAAACAAAGTATATTGTGCAAAAGACATATGATACTAAAGCACAATAAGCGTATGAAGACATTGGGCATGGGAACTACATGATCATGTCACAAGAGGAGAAAATTCTGCCAAAGGGAGTGCTTGATCCTAATGGTGTGTGGACTTTGGAGTTTGATGGAAGCTGCTCTTCAGCTGGTTCTGGAGTTGGTGTAGTGCTCATTTCTCCTGGGGGTAAGGTTCATCCTTTCTCTTTCAAGTTTTAGTTTGAAAATACCAACAATACTACTGAGTATGAGGCCCTCATTCTTGGGTTGAGCATGGCAAAGGAAATGGGAGTGAAGAACCTTCTTGCTCGTGGAGATGCAGAGCTAATTGTAAAACAAGTTAGAGACCTTTATCAGGTAAAGAACAGAAGGTTGAAGCACTATAGGAATCTGGTATGGGATTCCATTGAATTTCTTGATGCTTTTCCATTGAAGTTGTGCGAGGAAATGAATAATCGGGATGACTCTCTAAATGTTTTGGGGTCCTTGTTGGTTCCTCATCCTGATTTCCCTCAAGAGAAATTCACCATTAAGATGATCCATAGACCCAGTGTGCCTGATAATGCAAATAATTGGAAAGTTTTCAATGATGAACAAAATTTGCTTTCTTTCTTGGAGCTTAGAGACAACTTTGATCAGTTGTACTTTGAAGGAAGTGACAATCTTCCTAGAGAGTGTGTATCATCAAATGAAGAGGGTGTCAAAGAAGAGATGGATCAAGATGGATGCATCAAACTAAAAGGAAACAAAATCCCTAAAGGGCTGGTGAGTTTGGAGGATCTTTTTGATAAACATGATAGGTATATGAAGTCTAAAGTTTCCCAAGGAGCCCGACAATCTTGAGACTAAGAAAGTGAATATTAGGAGTCTTGATGATCCCAAAATGGTGAACATTAGAAAATAATGCACTCAGGAAGAGAAAAAGAAGGTGGTGAATCTGTTGAAGAGGTATGTTGATGTTTTGGCTTACTCTTATGACAATCTTAAGGATTTTTAGCCTAAAGAAATGCAACATTTCATTCCTCTTAAGCATAGGATCAAACCCTTCAAACAGAAGCAAAGGCAATATAATCCAAAGATAGCTGATACAATTTTCCAAGAAATACAAAAGCTTTTGAAGGCTAAGATCATCTTCCCCATCCACCATTCAACGTGGATTGCTAATATAGTGCCTATCAGGAAGAAGAATGGTGAGATCTGGATCTGTGTGGAATTCAGAAATTTAAATTAGGGTTCTTTGAAGGACAACTACCATCTCCCCATGATGGACTAAGTATTGCAATTTGTCATAGGCTGGAGATGTTATCTATGTTAGATGGATTCTCGGGGTACAATCAAGTAGAGGTGAATACTATAGATCAACATAAGATTGCCTTTACTACTCCTTGGGGCACCTTTGCATATAAGAGGATGCCATTTGGTCTCATCAATGTTGGTGCTACTTTCCAGAGGGCCATGGACTTGGATTTTGGTAGTTTGAAAGGGAAATGCATTGTTGTGTATTTGGATGACTTGATAGTGTTTTCTAAAGCAAGAACAGATCACTTCCAACACCTTGAAACAATATTGCAGAAGTGTAGAGAGCATGGGATTTCTTTAAACCCTAAGAAGTTTGTGTTTTGTGTCACAAAAGGAAAGTTGTTGGACACATTATTTCAAAGGAAGGGATCAAGATTGATACGGAGAGTTCAGGCCATCCAACAAATTCCTCTTCCATCAAGTAAGAAAGGTGTCCATTCTTTCTTTGGTAAGATCAATTTCCTAAGAAGATTCATCCCCGATTTTGTAGAACTTACTATGAGCATTGCTCACATGATGCAAGGGAAGAAAAATTTTGGTTGGTCCTTTGAAGGGAATAAATCATTTGAGGACATTAAACAAGCTATTGCAAAGACTCCAATCTTGGCGTGCCCTGACTTTAGCAAATATTTCATTATCTATTGTTATGCCACTAAAAATACCCTAATGATGTGTGTTGTCCACTCAAAATTCCCGCTACGATTAAAGTAAAAATTTCAAAATTTTGAGTTTAAGTGTCTTTCTCTAATGTACCGAAGTCGTGAAATTGAGAAAGTCTACGTTTTTGGGTCATGTTGTGTGATTTTCGGGCTGTCGGAACTTTTGTCCCAATTGTCCCAAGTTCAAAAGTGCGCTCTGTTCTCGATCGTAGAAATCCCCGAAGTTGTTCCATTTTCGGGCTGTCGGACAATTTTGTCCCAAGCTGTCCCAATTTCAAAAGTGCGCTTTGTTCCAATTTCGGCCGAAACACTCGAATCGCGTACTCGAACTTTTCGTCCCAAGTGTCCCAAACTTTTCGTGCACACTGTCCCATTTTCGGTAGAAGCACCCGGCCGCGTGCACAGATTTTCGCTCTTTCATGTCCCAAGTGTCCCCAAGTTCAAAAGTGCGCTCTGTTCCCCGATCGAGAAATCCCCGGAGTTGTTCCATTTTCGGGCCCTTTGGAACTTTTCGTCCTAAGTGTCCCAAAACTTATTGTGCGAGCTTTTCCATTTTCGGCCGAAACTCCCGAGTCGCGTACTTCGGAACTTTTTGTCCCAAATGTCCCAAGTCAAATTGTGTGAGTTGTTCCCTTTTCGGCTAATTCACCCGAACCACGTACTTCGCGCTTTCGTGTTCCAAATGTCCCAAATCAAATTGTGCAAGCTGTTCCATTTTCGGTGATTCACCCGAACCGCGTCCTTCACGTTTTCGTCCCAGATGTCCCAAAATGCATTTGTGCATCTTCTCCCTGTTTCGCCTGAATCGGCCGAGCCGCGTGTTTCGCGCATCCGCGTCTCACATGTTCCTAATGAACCAATGCCATTCATACTTAGTTTTTCCCGCTCTACCCGAATATGCTGTTTTTCAAACTAAATATGAATTTAAGTTGCGGCTCTGATACTATCAATCTGAAGACCAAATTCCAAGGACAGCTGGCAGAAGGAAGAAGTTTTCAAGACGCTGGTCATCTCTGTTTTCAAAGACATACGCCGTCATCTTTAGGATGAGACTTCTGAGACATAGCTGAGGCGTTAAAAGAATTTCAGGCCGTGGATTCTAAAGTCAGTGGGTCCCTCCAAGTGACTGGCCACCTGTCTTCTTCTCCTCATTCTTTTCTCTTCTTCCATTTCTTTTGCCGTTTTCTTTGCAACGAGTTGAGGTACTGCGATAGGCGGTCTTTAACTGTTCTTGGTTAAAGAAACGGTTACGAAGAGTAACTGATTTGCAAGCTATATAATGGCCTTCTTCACGCCATTCAAAAAAAAAAGAAAAAAAGAAGAAAGAACTGGATTATTTTCTCGAAAAAGTGTAAATATATCATAAAGAAATCAATACGAAGGACTTTCCATTCTTTTTGTCTATCGATCTCTGTTATTTCTAAGCTTTCATTTATTTTCTTTGTGAAGATCATTTGTCTCAAGTTCGTTAGTCTTACCGATTGCATACTCTTCAACTTTGCAAGCACGGTGATCTTGTATAACCAAGAAGGAACTTTGTGTCCTTGATTAATGAATCTGTGTTATGTTAAGAAACTTTGTGTTCTAGCAGATGTTATTTATAGAACTTTGTGTCTCTGAATTCCATCTTATTTATCCAATACAAATGATATTTTTCAAATTCTTTGTGACTTCGCATACATAAAGAATTACTCGATATCTATAATTCTCGCATGTTGCCTTTCTACTCTATCCGTACTCTCTTTTCCTTAGTCCTTTTGTAATTGATGATCTTCATAGAAATTTTTTTCGTAATATCCAAGTTTAACCAACAAATCATGTCTTGTACATTTGTAAATAAGTTCTTTTTTGAATAAGGGAACCTCTCCCATTAAAGAGGAGGGACTTCTTGTCCCCTTCCTTGTTGCTCTTCTTAAAATTCCTATTTGACGACCAACAGTTTTTGGTGACTCATTTGGGAAAATCACATTCTAGTTCTGTAATTTTTGATCATCCTTTGATCTGGCGACTCCGCGTTTTACTCGAGGGAGAAGGACCCTTGGTATTGAAGATTCTCAGTTCCAGATTTTGGAGCAGCAGGGTTTTCATTTCCCTTCAACAAGAAATAGAAGGACTCGTTCGACAAGCACTCCACCTGCTCAAGATAGAAGTCCTACGGGTGGTATTCCTTCACATCCAGCTAGCCTAATCTACGAGCTTTGATTCTTGTTGGTGTTACGGTTCCCTCCAAGCCATTTTCCAAGAATGGTGGCACCATTGCCATGGGGTCAACGTGTCGGGCCCCCAGCCCTCACTCGGCCTTTCGCATGAGTTACCCAGTGTAGGAAGAACTTCCCTAAATTCAAAGGTGATGGAAAAGTGCATCTGATGAACATATTGCAACCTTCATAGTTGCGTGTGGAGTTTTGGGAGTTGAACATGAAGACGTCTCGTAAGGGCATTCGTTGAGACGTTACTGAGATAATCTTTGCTTGATTGGTTCTATCACCTTCCGGCTGGTGCTATCACCGACTGGGACACAATGAGAACTAGATTTGAAAGCCGTTTCAAACCAGCAGAAGATGTGCATGCCTTGCTAGCCCAGATCTCTCAAATAAAAAAAGATTCACAAGAGCCCATGAGAGAATTTGTGGCTCGATTCAACAGGTTGATAAATAAAATTCCAACAAACACTCGACCTGTTGATCAGATTCAAAAATGTTTCTTTCTAAATGCCCAATCACCTAAAGTTAGTTATGCACTAAGAAGGGCTAATCTCGCAACGTTAGCTCTAGATCAAGATCTGGCTGTTAGTGTCGAAGATGATTTGATCATGTCAGGGAAGTTGAGAAGAGAACCTCCCAAATCTAAGTCTGCTGCTTCTTCCTCTTCCACTCCTGGACCTAATACTGATCCATTAGTTCAGAAGCTTGCGAATGATCTTATTGCTATAAAGAAACAATTGGCTCAAGCATGCCCTTATATGAGATGTTCCAAGAAGGAATTTTCAGCCGAGAGAAATCGTTTACCTCCTTCTCAAACAAGACTAGCACTTGAAGGACCTCTGTTAAGGTTCTGTGAATGCGGCTTTGTGAGGTTGAAGAGCCGAGATGATGATGAGGATAATGAAGCTTGCGAGGAGTTTGTGGAGGAATTTGATGATGAGGCGAGAAGAACTTGAGGGATCTCGAGTTAATTTCTTTACCACCGAGGGCATTGATGATGGAGATGATTATGATGAAGTGGTAGCGAGACATGAATAACGAATCATTTCTTTGTCATGACTCGAGAGCGAGACACATCGAGGGAGAAAGTGACGCAGCCCCCAAGAAATCTAAGGAGCGATGTGCAACTATCCTGTAATTGCAAAAAGAGGATCTCCTATCCCTACTTCATCCACACCAAAGGTGAGTCCTATCAATCCGCTACCAAAGTTGCTTCTTCTTTTCTCTACTAAGTTGATAAGCCTAGAATTTCAAATGATGATGGCCGTCCACTTACAGGTCTTTTGATATTGTTGATCACTGAAAAGACCAAGGTCCAAATCTCGAGAAGTCGAGTACTATCAAACTCATCCCAAAGCTTTTGCCAAGATGATTCAATTTGTTAATTCCCATTCCAAGACCACCTCTAAAGGTCTTTTACCTACTCCTCCTTCGCGCACACACCTAGTCAGTAGTTGGCTTTGTCACCTCACCACAGTGACAAAATCAAACCATTTTATGTAACACTTCTTATAGCTGGTCATAGGCTCGATAATTGTGTCATAGATTCGGAGCCTCGGATAATGTCATGCTGCTAAAGTAGCTCATGCCTTGGGCTTGACCCTCACTGCGTACTTATGGATCTTGCTACTCTCATGGAGAGTAAGGAAGTGCCTCTAGTTGGAAGGATTAAAGATGCACAAGTGGCTTTTGCTGCTTTACCTGAGAAGAAAGTTTTGGCTACCATCCTAGTAGCAGACATTCCTCCTTCATATGGAATGTTGCTAAGTAGGAACACGTAAAGATGTGGGTGGAGAAATTCAAATGGATTGGTCGCATGCCCTTGTACCTGTTAATGGACAAATGAAGAAGTTCTTGCGAGAAGCAATCTGAGTATATTGTGCAAAAAACGGATGATCCTAAAGCACAAATACTCTATGAGGATATGGGTCATGGCAATTACATGATTATGTCCCCTAATGAAATCCAACTTCCCAGAATGTCACCTAAAGATCCTAATGGTATTTGGATTTTAGAATTTGATGGAAGTTGTTCCTTTAGTTCGGAGTGGTGTCTGCTAGTGTCACCTGAAGGATGCCTACATCCTTTTTCATTTAAGTTGTAGTTCGAAAACACTAATAATACAGCAGAGTATGAGGCTCTCATTCTTGGACTGCAAGTAGCCAAAGAACAAGGTGTGAAGAATCTTCTGGCACGTGGTGATGCAGAACTGATTGTAAAGCAAGTGAGAAGCCTCTTCCAAGTAAAAATGGGAGGTGAAGCATTACCGGAATCGGGTTTGGGATTCCATTGAATTCCTTGATGCTTTCTCTATCGAAGTAGTACCTAGGGAAAGAACAAGTGAGGCTGATTCACTTTTGATCTCGGGGTCACTCTCGATTCCCCATCCGACTTCTCTCGGGATAAGTTCACTATTGAAATGGTCCATCGGCCTAGTGTGCTGACAATACCAATAAGCGGCGGGTTTTCAATGATGATCAACATTTGCTTTCCTTCTTGGAACTCAAGGGTAATTTCGAACAACTATATTTTGAGGGAAGTGACAACCTGCCTCGTGAAAGTGTGTCCTTTGACCAAGCTGTCACCCAAGGAGAAGAAATAGATCAAGATGGATGCATCAATCTCAAAGGAAACAAGATTCCTAAAGGTTTAGTGAGTTTGGAGGAATTATTTGATAAACATGATAGGTATGTGAAGTCTAGGGCTTCTCTTTGGACCTCGTGAATCAGTGAGCATGACAAAATCAATATTGGGAGTTCTAATGACCCTAAGCTAGTGAATATTGGAAAATGTTACACAGCACAGATGAGAGGAGAAAATCAATTGATCTTATAAGGAGGTATAAGGATGTTCTCGCTTATTCTTATGAAGATTTGAAAGCTTTCAAACCAAAGATATGCGGCACTCTATTCCTCTTAAGCACGGAATTAAGCCTTTCAAGTAGAAACAGAGGCAATACAACCCCAAAATAGCTGACACCATCTTTCAGGAAATATAGAAGTTGTTGAAGGCTAAAATCATTTTTCCCATTCACCATTCAACATGGATTGCAAATATTGTGCCTGTTAGGAAGAAAAATGGTGAGATCTGCATCTGTGTTGATTTCAGGAATCTGAATCAGGCTTCTCTGAAAGATAATTATCCTTTGCCTATGATGGATCAAGTATTGCAAGCAGTAACAGGATCTGAAATGTTATCTATGCTTGATGGATTCTCGGGATATAATCAGGTAGAGGTTGATACTGCAGATCAACACAAGACAACGGCTTTCACTACTCCTGGGGTATCTTTGCCTACAAGAGAATGCCTTTTGGGCTTATTAATCTTGGTGCCACTTTCCAGAGAGCTATGGATCGCTTTTGGAAGTTTGAAAGGGAAGTGTATTGTCATATACCTTGATGACTGTGCAGTATTTTCCAAGACAAGAGCGGATCATTTTGATCACTGGAAATGATTCTGCTAAGATGCGAGAGAGCATGGGATTTCTTTGAATCCTAAAAAATCATCTTTTGTGTCACCGAGGGAAAACTATTAGGGCACATTGTCTCAAGGATGGTATTAAGATTGATCTGAATGAGTTCAAGCCATCCAAAAATTCCTCTCCCAACCGAGTAAAAGGGCGTGCACTCCTTCTTTGGTAAGATCAATTTTTAAGAAGGTTCATCCACGATTTTACGAGAATCAACTTTGAATATTTCTCAGATGATGAAAGGGAAGCAAACATTTGGTTGGTCTTCTGAAGGAAAGGAATCCTTTGAGGGTATCAAGAGAGCTATCGCTAAAACTCCAGTTTTGGCCTGTCCTGATTTTAGTAAAGATTTCATCATCTATTGCTATGCTACAGATAATACCTTGGCTGCTGTCTTAACTCAAGAAGACTCTAATGAACATGAGCTACCAATTGCGTTCATGAGCTATATTCTGAAGGATCATGAGTTAAAATACACCATGATGGAGAAGCATGCTTTTGCAGTGGTCAAAGCTGTTAAGCAGTTTCGTTTTTATATCCTCAACTCTCACTCCATGGTGTTGGTTCCCGAATCTGTTGTTAAGTCAATTCTCACACAACAAGAATTTGGATCCAGAGAGAGGGCCCGGGTTGCTAAGGTCCAAGAGTATGACATTGACATCAAGCCGACCAAGCTGGTTCGTGGAAAAGGTCTTTGTGAGCTCATTGCTGAAGGAGCTAAGCATGAATTATTGGAGAACAAAGTTGACCTTCCTACCGTTCTGTTCCTTAGCTCAGTTGATGAATGGTATGCTGACATCGCCCATTTTCTCACCTATGGGGAATGCCCCTCTCATTTAACTGCCAAAGAAAAGAGGACTGTTAAATTGAGGTCAGTGCAATATGTATTATGGGAAAATGCTTTGTTCAAGCGTGGGTTAGATGGGAGATTTTTGAAGTGTGTGGACAAGGAACAGCAGAGAAAGTTGCTCTCAGCTTTTCATGATTAGGCATGTGAGGGCACTATTCATCAGCGGTCACTTGCTCACAAGATACTCCGTGGAGGATACTCTTGGCCTTCTTTGTTCGAGAGATGCATCCAGTGGGTCGATAAATGTGAGGCTTGTCGGACCTTTGTGGGAAGACATAAATTGGCTTCTTTGCCTCTCAAGCCAATTGTGATTGAGGAACCATTTCAATAGTGGGGTTTGGACTTCATTGGTACTCTTAATCCTCGCTTCTAGTGCTAGTCACACTCATGTGCTAAGCCGCCACCGACTATTTCACCAAATGGGTGGAAGCTATTCCGAGTCAAGAGTACTATACGAAGTGGTGTGCTTCATTAAAGAGAACATCTTGGTAAGGTATGGTGTACCTAACAAGATTGTAACAGATAATGCTTGAATTTCTCTTCAGCTGAGATAATGGACTTCTGCTATGGGTATGGCATTTCTTTGGCTCACTCTTCAGATTACTACCCTCAGGGCAATGGGCAAGCAGAATCCACTAACAAAAATTTGGTGACTATTATAAGAAAGTTAGTAAATGAGTCTCAATGAAACTGGCACAAGAAGCTCTATGATGCTCTTTGGGTAGACAAGATTACACCAAAGAGAGCTATTGGAATGTCTCCTTTTCAAGTGGTATATGGAGTAGAAGCTCAATTGCCAGTGACAGTGGAACTATGACCTTGCACCTAATGAAGGCCATTGAAGATACTAGTTTCAGAGATGCTTTGGACAAGAGAATTATGTACCTGCACAAACTGAATGAGGACAGATTGATGGTTGCTGATAGGATATCTGTTCACCAGCAGAAGGTAAAGGTCCTGTTTGACAAGAAAGCTAGGTTCAGAGATTTCCAAGTTGGAGACACTTTGTGTTCTTTATGGGATAAAAGGCATGAACCTCGTGGCGGCCATGGAAAGTTTGATTCCACGTGGCTCGGACCTTTCAAGATCAGACACTTTGCTGGTGAGAATTCCTTTTATCTTGATTACATGGATGGTTCTCCTCTCCCACTTCCTTATAGTGGGTAGTATCTCAAGTTGTTCAAGTCCTAGGTGATTAGGGAGTCCCTTGTATATTGCATGCAGTGCTTTTTTGCGTTTTGGCGTGTTTCCTTTTCCTTTTGTTTTGGTGTGTTGCCCTGTGTATTGGTCTGCTTTTTGACTCCGTTGCCCAATGGATAAGACATCTTGGTCTGCTTCCCCGAGTTTGTCTAAGTTCATTGCCTTGTCTCATTCTTTGAATTTATGCCAAGTCATCCCCGGAAGGAGCAGTGTTGTGTCACTCAAAATTCCCGCTCGATGAAAGTAAAAATTTCAAAATTTTGAGTTTAAGTGTCTTCTCTAATGTACCGAAGTCGTGAAATTGAGAAAATCTGCGTTTTTGGGTCATGTTGTGTGATTTTTTCTGTCGGAACTTTTTGTCCCAAGCTGTCCCAAGTTCAAAAGTGCGCTCTGTTCTCCGATCGGCCGAAATCCTGAATTTGTTCCATTTTTGGGCTGTCGGAAAATTTTGTCCCAAGCTGTCCCAATTTCAAAAGTGCACTTTGTTCCAATTTTGGTAGAAACACTCGAATCGCGTACTCAGGAACTTTTCGTCCCAAGTGTCCCAAACTTTTCATCCCATTTTCAGTAGAAGCACACCGAGCCGCGACTTCGCTCTTTCATGTCCCAATGTCCCCAAGTTCAAAAGTGCGCTCTATTCCCCGATCGACCCGAAATCCTTTTGAGTTGTTCCATTTCGGGCCCTTGAACTTTTCGTCCCAAGTGTCCCAAAACTTATTGTGCGAGTTTTTCCATTTTGGCGAAACTCCCGAGTCGCATACTTGAACTTTTGTCCCAAATGTCCCAAGTCAAATTGTGTGAGTTGTTCCTTTTCGGCCGATTCACCCGAACCGCGTACTTGGCGCTTTCGTGTTCCAAATTTCCCAAATCAAATTGTGCAAGTTTGTTCCATTTTCACTCCGATTCGCCCGAACCGCGTTGCCCTTGGCGCGTTTTCGTCCCAAGATGTCCCAAAATGCATTTGTGTGTCTTCTCCTGTTTCGACCGAAGCGAGCGCGTGTTTCGCGTGCATCGCGTCTCACATGTTCCTAATGAACCAATGCCATTCATACTTACTTTTTTCCGCTCTACCCGAATATCTTTGTTTTCAAACTAAATATGAATTTAAGATGCGGCTCACGATACTATCAATCCGAAGACCAAATTCGAGGACAATTTGTGGCGGAAGGAAGAAGTTTTCAAGAGTATTTGGTCATCTCTGTTTTCAAAGACATACGCCGTCATCTTTAGGATGAGACTTCTGAGACATAGCTGAGGCGTTAAAAGAATTTCAGGCCGTGGATTCTGAAGTTAGTGGGTCCCTCCAAGTGACTGGCCACCTGTCTTCTTCTCCTCATTCTTTTCTCTTCTTCCATTTCTTTTGCCGTTTTCTTTGCAACGAGTTGAGGTACTGCGATAGGCGGTCTTTAACTGTTCTTGGTTAAAGAAACGGTTACGAAGAGTAACTGATTTGTAAGCTATATAATGGCCTTCCTTACGCCATTCAAAAAAAAAAAAAAAAAAGAAGGAAGAACTGGGATTATTTTCTGAAAAAGTGTAAATATATCATAGAGAAATCAATACAGAAGGACTTTCCATTCTTTGTCTATCTGATCTCTATTATTTCTAAGCTTTCATTTATTTTCTTTGTGAAGATCATTTGTCTCAAGTTCGTTAGTCTTACCGATTGCATACTCTTCAACTTTGCAAGCACGGTGATCTTGTATAACCAAGAAGGAACTTTGTGTCCTTGATTAATGAATCTGTGTTATGTTAAGAAACTTTGTGTTCTAGCAGATGTTATTTACAGAACTTTGTGTCTCTGAATTCCATCTTATTTATCCAATACAAATGATCTTGTTTCAAATTACTGTGACTTCGCATACATAAAGAATTACTCTGATATCTATAATTCTGCATGTTGCCTTTCTACTCTATCCCGTACTCTCTTTTCCTCAGTCCTTTTGTAATTGATGATCTTCATAGAAAACAATTTCGTAATATCCAAGTTTAACCAACGAATCATGTCTTGTACATTTGTAAATAAGTTCTTTTCGAATAAGGGAACCTCTCCCATTAAAGAGGAGGGACTTCTTGTCCCCGACTATTGCTTTTCTTAAAAGTCCTATTTGACGACCAACAATGTGTTAGCCCGGAAGAATGTTGAAGATCATGAGCTCCCAATTTCATTCATGAGTTATGTCTTGAAAACTCTTGGTGAAGTACACCATGATGGAGAAACATGCTTTTACAATTGTTAAAGCTATCAAATAGTTTAGGTTTTACATCCTTAATTCTCATTCGTGGTGTTGGTGGTGATCATGAAGAATCAAATCCATTCTTACTCAAAGCAAGAATTAGGAACCAATAGAGGTAGTTGGGTAGTGAAGTGCAAGAGTATGATCTTGACATCAGGCCAACAAAGTTGGTTCGGGGTAAGGGCCTGTGTGGACTCATTGCTGAGGGAGCTGCCAAGGAGTTGTCCAAAGATGGAGTTGATGTCCTTGTTGTTTTGTTCCTCAGCTCGACATATGTATGATATGATGACATTGCTCACTTTCTGACCTACGGAGAGTGTTCATCTCACTTGAGTGCTAAAGAGAAGAGAGCCATCAAAATGAGGTCTGCAAAATATGTGTTATGGGAGAATGCTTTGTTCAAACGAGGCATAGATGGAAGGTTTTGAAGTGTGTAGACAAGGAGCAACAAAAGAAGTTGTTCTTTGCTTTTCATGACTAGGCTTGTGGAGGTCATTTCTCCTATCTTCAGAATAACTCATAAAATACTTCGTGCTGGTTATTATTGGCCCACTATGTTTAGATATGCATCAAAATGGGTTGGTAAATGTGAAGCATGTCAAATGTTTGTTGGAAGACCTAAGTTGGTTGCTTTGCCTCTCAAGCCTGTAGTGATTGAAGAGCCATTTCAACAATGGGGTTTAGACTTCATTAGAGCACTCAATCCATCTTCTAGTGTTGGGCATACCCATGTGTTGACTACCACAGATTACTTCACCAAGTGGGTGGAAGCCATCCCAGTCAAGAGCACTACTTACGAGGTAGTTTACAACTTCATTAAGGAGAACATATTGATCAGGTTTGGGACCCCAAACAAAATTGTGACTGACAATGCTTCCAACTTTTCTTATCTTGAGATGATGGACTCGCTTTATGGGTATGGGATCTCCTTGCTCATTCTTGATTACTACCCCGAGGAATGGACAGGCATAATCAACAAACAAGAACTTGGTGAACATAGTTAGAAAGGTTGTAAATGATTCTCAGAGGAATTTGCATGAGAAGCTATGTGATGCACTTTGGGTGATAGAATTACACCCAAGAGAGAAATTGGAATGTCTCCTTTCCAAGTGGTGTATGGTGTGGAAGCTCAACTGCCAATCACGGTGGAATTGCCAACCTTGCATTTGATGAAAACCATTGAAGATTCAAGTTTCAGTAGCTCTTTGGACAAGAGAATTTTGTACCTTCAGAAGCTTGATGAGGACATATTGCAAGTGGTTGATCAGGATAACAACTCATCAGTTGAAAGTGAAGGCTTTGTTTGACAAGAAAGCCAAACCCAGAGTTTTCCAAGTGGGAGACATTGTGCTGCTTTGGGACAAAAGACATGAGCCACGAGGAAGCCATGGTAAGTTTGATTCTCTTTGGCTTGGTCCTTTTAGAATTAGACATTTTGCTGGAGAGAACTCTTTTTATTTGGATTACATGGATGGATCTCCTCTCCCACTTCCTTATAGTGGGCAGTACCTAAAGTTGTTCAAGTCCTAGGTGGCTAGGAAGTCCTTTTGTACATTGTGTTTGGTTTTGGTTTTGGCTTGTTTCCCTTTCTTGTTCTTTGTTGTGTGGTGTGTTTTGTTTTGGGTCTTCCCTTTTGGTTTGTTTTGTTTCTTTTCATGTCTTGTGTGTGTGTTGCCTTGTATTGGTTTTGCTTTTGACTCCTTTACCAATGGATAAGGCACTGGTCCTCTTTCCCAGAGTTATCTGCAGTTCTTGATCTTGCCATGTGTCTTTGTTCAAGCCAAGTCATTCCTAGAAAGAGCCAGCTATTGTCACCTTCAAAATTCCCCTCATTTTCCAAGTTTGGACTTAAAATTTTGAGTTGGTGCCTCTAAAAATATTAGAAACAAAAATTGTGAAATATTGTTCTTTGTGGTCTCCTGGAAACTTCTTCATCGGGATGGGAAATTTCTTCCCATTTCCGAAAAGGTAAATAAATCCTCCTAACTCTTCACATTTTTTAAGTTATGGCCCGATGGCACTGAGGTAGTATTATTTGCCCAAGGCGGGTGGCGGGAGTTTTTGGCACTTAACACCTTTTGCGCAAAGTGCGGTTGGCGATGGCGAGGCCGCGGGCCATGTGAAAGAGATAGAAAAAGAATGCCTAAGGCTTGCCACCAATCAGATGGTGCCACGTAGCCGCGTTGAAAATTCAAAGCGGGGATGCGGGTCGGTGGAGAATTTTGAAGTTTTAAGTTTTTTAAAATAAAAAGAGTTAGAAGTTAAAAAGTGATCCACAACCCGTCGCCAGTAGATAGCGCCACATGTCATGACCATTGAAAAGTCAAAGCGGGTGAGTGGGCCAAAATGTTCCAAAATTCCTTTTCGATGTAAAAGTTATAAAGCGTAAAGTCCCCCTCCCGCCCACTTTAATCAATTTATTCCACGTGGACGACTCAAATTTAAAGTTTTAAAATTAAATCGAATGGCCCATATTTAAACTAGCGAAATAATGTAACAACCGTATATTTGAAAATCTGGTTTTTCCGCCATTAATGTTTCTTTGCGAATCAAGAATTCGAAAGGGCACAAATGATTGGAATGATTTGTAACTATTTCTTGCTTGCTCGAGGAAGTTATAACCGTTTCTTGCTTGCTCGAGGAAGTTGTAACCATCTCTTGCGAGCTATTTCATAGGCTTTCAAAGCCATTGTATGGGGTTGGAATTTTGATATTCTGGAACTGTAATTTCAAATATGAAGAAATCAATACAAGGTTTTCCCCCTTTTCCTCTATTTTCTCTTTCCTTCTTGCTCTGATCTATGAATCATTTAATCCTTGCATGCTTAGAAAATTTATGTTCTAGTTTATACAATCTCAATAATTTTGAGTCTACGGATTGTGCTCATTATAAACGTGAATGGTTCTACTCTATATCTTATTTTCTCAATACATATAAGGGTTTTCTTTGCCATCTCTTTTCCTTGAAAGTATTATCTTCTTCTTCCTCCCTCCTCTCTTCAAGTCTTTTATCCTCGTGTATTGATAACTTTCCGGCATTAAACACATTTCAAGATATCGGAAACCACCATTGAATGAAAGATTGTGTATTTGTACATAGGTTTTGCCCCTGTTTTCAATAAGGGAACCTATCCCATTAAAGAGGAGGGACTTTCTTGTCCCCTAACTGTGGTTTCATTCCAAGTGTAAATCGAAACCCAACAATCATTAATAGAAGAAGTATGTGCATTACTTTCAATATAAGAAAGACTAGAGTAAACATTTGTAACATGTTCTATTTAAATATTGGAAAGAGATTCATTGTCATCATTTTCCATGTTATCATGTATAAAAGGAAGAGAAGTATGAAGTATTTGCATCATTATTGATTTTAATGGGAATAAAAGAGATAACACATTCAATTGTTTCATTTTCCATTTCATTAGGAGAGGGAGAAAGGTTACATTTAATTGTATAATTTACCATTTCAACAGGGAAGAATAAAGATGACATTCAATTGTATCATTTTTCATTTCCATAGGAAAAGAAGATAAAACATATTCATAGAATTCAATATACTACGATGAGAAGGAAATAGATCATATGCAACATTATGATTTTCCATTTACAGAGAAGGTGGGGAAAGAGAATCATTTGATTGAACATCAATTCTATTGTCATTAGAAGCTGTCACTAAAAACATCATCATAATTGCAAATACTATGTCTATCATTAGAAAATTCCTCGCATGTATCCTCAAGACTAGTTAATTTTTTTGGCTACAAGTAAGGGAAGCCTCAAGGAGATAAGAAGTGCTGAGTTCTTTGTTAATGGAGGAGAAGCATGCTACTATGCAAGTATGGATATTTTGGTATTTTCTCATAGTTATAGCTATGGGTGATGAAATGGATTGTAGGAGGTGGTAACATTTCTTCACACACTTTGAGAAAATTGTAACAATCATAGGTAGTAAAATTATCAATACCATCACCCATTACTTCACATAGAGACAATCTAGGTAGAGAGATATGGGTTGGCTCATTAACATAAGTATGAGAGAATGACATGACATGAATAACATAAGCCACAAAAGCACAAATGAGAACGAATCCCAATATTATGAGAGGAATCATACACCAAGTAACAAATGGAAACCTTAAGCCAACTAGGGTTTTGGTAGCAAAGGCATAGTTAGGGTAGAAACAACCAAACTACATTAAGGAGTCAATCAATAAAAATATTCACTAAATGATTTAACCCAAAAATTAATAAAAAGGGGTACACATAATTTAGGAATAATTACACAATCAAACAATATACATCGCTATAGAGATTTAAAAACTAGGGTTTTCACTCACGCACATTCAATCAAGCAAGCATACAATTAGGGTTAGAATGACCACTTAGCTGATTCAGATAGTGACATGTATGTTTTGTCGACTAATCTGGACTCTATAAAAGTCTCAAAATGTGCTCAAAATGTCCTTTGTGTGATATGTGCCCTTTTTAACTAAACCATTAGTTTTAAGTGAACCATTGGCGATTTGGTACCTAATTGGTGGTTTTTGTCCCTATTGATTGTACACTTCTATTTTTTTGTGATGTTTCTCATATGTTTGCACTTCTTTAGTGTGTATGTAGCTTAAAGCCATAACTTCCTACATTAAGACTCAAATAGACGTTAAATATAAGAAACAAGGTTAAGTGCTTGAGTTGGACTAAATGCGGTGGTCACCCCTTATGATTTATATCAAGGGTTACACTACATTTCAAACTCCAAGTGCTCGTGCAATGGTGTATGCAAATCTAGCTCCCTTATCCTAGCTTCCCCCTCGTGCCTCAACACAAAGAGCAAACTAACTAATAAATGTGCTTCAATTATAACCCTTTCATGCAAGGATATAATTCTTGAATAATAGTTATTTCCCTCTTGTGATGTGTTCTTGAGATATTCTAAGATAGTGCTCGATAGTGGTTAAATGTTTTAAACCTCCTAATAAACTTGTATACATAGGGGTATCTTACTTTGAAATTCGAACCTAGTGGTACACAAAGACCAATTTATAGAATATGAAACAAAAGAAAAGAAGAGTAGCAAAAAGACCAATGGTCAAAAAGGACCCAAAAGTAATCCTCGATGAATCGCACATCTTGGACAAGACAATTGGATTTTTGTCCAAAAGCTGGCGATTTCATCTATAGACTCGAGAATAATCAAACAATTAGTGAAAAGGCCAGAGATCTTGGTGACATGAAAAATAAAGTGAAACAAACAAGCATAAGACTACACATGGTGACAATCAATCAAATGACAACAAACCAAACAAGTACTCGCGTCACTTTAGATGCTTATTCCATTGTTTAAGACCCATATATATTTTTTTGTTAAGCATGATATGTATCAATACTTTGTGCCAAATTTAGGTGGCTCTGATATTATTAGTACGCTTTGTTGAATTTTGATAGTCCTTGAAATTTGTCTCACTTCCCTCCAACAACCATTTCCCCCTTTACAAAACATATGTAGGCTCTATGTGCTTGTTTGGAGCACCGATACACTCTTAAGTCCTTTTTGTGCGGACCCTTTTGGCTTGAATAAACTGATTTCATGATCCTATCTTTTTCATTTTGTTGACCATTGGAAATTGATTTGGGTGCCGATATGAGTCTCATTTGAATTCAATTTCTCTATATATACACATGCATTCCAAGTCATTTAAGAGGATAATAAACTATTATCACAATGATGAAACATTCTATAGAGAAACCATTGAATATTCATCAACATTTTAAGGGAAATCAAGTAATCATTAGAGAATTCATTAAAGCCTCAACGAAAATTGTATTTTCTTGAAGTTTCATATATTGTTGTCAATGCAGGCAAGAAGATTTTTTTTGAATGAGGTTCTTAAAACTTAAAACTAAGTGAACATATTTGTAAAAAAGTTTGAAATCATTTGCCCTTTTTAGATCCCGAATACTTTGTACATCGTTATGAGATATAAACCGATTTTGACAAACTTCTATATTCATTGCTGAAATTCTAAATCAAATTCCAAATAAACTTTTAAACATACAAATCAACTATCACATTTTAACAATTATCAACAAATCATTAAAAAAATGGACAATCACAAACCTTACATGTCAAATCTTTTCTCTACATACAAAAATTAATTAATTAAACCGTATAATGTACCCTACATATTTACGCCGAAGGCATCTCCCTATGGGAAAGGCATGTCCGGTCGTTCACGTCATGGTCTTAAATTTGATGGTTAAACGGGCATTTTGACCTTTTTTTGTTTTTTTGTGTTTTTAAGTTGCATGGTCTTTCCTCACGATTAGTAGCGACCATCTTGAATAACTGCGCCGATTGATGATTGTGCGAGCAACATTTATGTGTTTTTGCATGAGAAAGAAGTGTTAAAATTGAAATATCGTTGGTTTGCAACAACCCAATTTTTCGATGCCGCATTCCCATGGCTGAAAATTTCGTCCATTCCCGACGTTTTTCATCCGTTTGGGATTCATTTTCTCTACGAACTACACGCGGAGGGGAGAAAATCCCAGAAATTGATGTGTTCACAGAAGTGGAGCCAATTCTCAGATCCGCCTTGGATGGGCACAATGTATGTATTTTTGCTTATGGGCAGATAGGAAGTGGCAATAGTTATACAATGGTGAGTGTTAGATTGGGAAAAACCGAACCAAAAACCATATGAAGGGTGAAAACACTAAAAAGGCTGAAAAGGACAACACATGCAACTATATCATCTTACAAAATGATTCCTTTGTCCTCTACAACATCCTCGCATCTATTCAATCATCCCTTATGGCAAGGTATGTCAGAGTAGAGAAAAGAGGGGTGTGACTACAGACAATTTTTAGGACATCACATTCCATAACTAAATGAAAGGGGATGTACTAATAGTCCAACACCATATAGATCATTAATTAATAAAAATTAGATCATTAATTAATAAAAATTACATATTATATTCACGTGTACAACTATATCAGTCACATAGATCCTTAACATATCAAGCTTCTCCAACTAAGTGACTCAGTCACAAACAACAAGGTTCTAAATATTTTATCTGAGTTTCCATCAATATCACAGAAAGAAAGAGAACAAATATTGATATGTATTAAAGACCAAATATTACAACTGTTCCTGTAGAGGATAGGCTTAGGCTACCTTCTGGTCAAGGCAACTGTGGAACATGTGGGTCTCTTTTTACAACCTTTGACTATGAAGATATAGCGGTTGTAGCTGCTAAATGCCACACATGTAACATTTCCTTGTAGCTTGACAACCAAGGAGTAAATTTTGTTTCAATTTCCTTGTAGAGTGCAATGATTATCATAAGGATAAGCCTGTATGCAATCAATGTAGTTTAAAATATGTTGCAACAATAACACAATTTCACACCAAAAATTTAAAAACCACATCAACTATAAAAATAATTAATGTATCCCTCTAAATCAAATACCTTATACCGTTCGGCATTCACATTGCACTCCCTACGTGCGATTGTTGGTTATGCCGAAGGCATTCTTTCTGATGGGAAAACGGGGGCATTTGACATTACACGGTATAAATCAACGGTTGCGGATACGTATGTCCATGGACGTTGAACGAATTGTTTCAAACCGTTGATCTGCTGACATAAGATACATAAACAACAAGGCTTTTGAAAAAAACTCCAGCTGGCATTTGTGTATTCAATCTGTTTTGAACCGTTGTCACATTACGATTTGATCTGGTATATATAAATCTGCTTTTGCTCATCTATGTTGTCTCCCTTATCTGATTTATTTTGTCATTTCTCCACCTCCGTGTAAGTACAGTGAAATAAGAATGGCACGCATCATGCTTGTTTTTGCTTTCCATGTAAGCATTGTTCTTGGTGCGCCAGTTCACAGTCAAATTACATTCAGCGTAGACAAGGGGCATGTAATTTGGTCATATTCTCATTAAATATGTGCAGGACTTAAGTATCCTAACTCCAGATCTGCTCTCACCTAGAGGGCGAGAAGATGATCTCTTTTATTTTTGTCCAGGTCTATTATTTATTCTGGACAATGCCTCGACATTTCTTTGGTATGCTCTGAGACAATTCCCTCAATGACTCTTCTATTGAATTTGGATCGACTTCTTTGGTTATGGCTTTTGATTCAAATTATCTGTTCTCTACTTTCCATCTCTACTTGTCTCATTGGCTTGATCACTTTTAGCTCGACGGAGTCCAGATTTCTCGCAAGTCTACCACTGTACACAATGAGCTCCACATTCCAAAAAGTTGTAACAAATACAATGCCTGTCTCTTATACAAGTTGTCAGTCAATAGAGAGGTCTTCATTTATTTCAATGTAGAATCTTTCTCTTATGTAAGGTGTTCAATATAACTTCGACAAAGAAATGTTTAATCTCACGCATTCGCCTCTATCTGCACTTTTGCAGGACTCTTATGCAGCTCGACTGTGTATTCTCTTTTGTCATGTGTTTCTCATGAATTTCTCTCGACTATTCAAACCCTCCCCGAACTCATTTCTTCTTGCACTTTTGCAGGACTCTTATGCAACTCGACTATGTATTATTTGATCTCGACGATGTGGCGTAGCTACGATGCAACCAGCTCTGCTTTCACTTCTTTCTTGATCTTCGGATCAGACTAACATGCGAGATTCCATCTTGAATGTTTCAATTTCATCACGGTTGTCTTCCACCCACCTTGTTGCATCAACTACACATACCTGACACCTCACGGAGATCTTCTCGCTTATGCTAACTGTTGGCTCTCGTTCTCCTTCCATATGTAGCATTTTTGTTCTTCGTGAATGATTTCCATACGAATATGAAATAACCTCTCTCCTAGTTCACTTTTTCCTCACCCTCTATTCATGATATATTTCATGTTCGGTATCTTAAAAGCTTATTTGCATGATTTTAAGATGTTTTATCAAGATGTTATAAATGATAGTTTGAGAAGCATAGTAAAAATTTGATAGTTGTGGACGGAGACTCAAAATAGTAGCCTATTTCAAAAGGAAATATATTATTATGCATGTTCAAGAGTCTCTTTGTAATCACTATGAAGTGGAATTTAAGGAGGTTTGGTTATTTTGTGACATGTGTACAACTCTCTATTTTAATTTATGTGTAAATGTTTAGTGTATTTTGTATATGATAAGTATCTCTTAATTGTTATGTAATGGAATTCAATAAGTTTTTATATTCAGGTACATCCACAAATGGTAAGTGTATTCACGTTTGTTTATACAATAACAATTACCATCAAATTAATAAAGTCAAGTTGTAACAAAAGATTTATTAAAAATTGTTGGCAAATTGGTGATTTACATGTTTATAAATGCCCAAGATTCCACTTCACATAATTGTTATGTAGTGGAATTCAAGAAGGATTCATATATTTTGATACATGCACTAAAAGACCTCTATTTTGAATCATGTTGAAATTGTAAGTGTATTCACACTCATTTATATGATAACCCTTACCATTTATGTGATAACCATTACTATTGAATCAATAAATTGATTCAATAAAGTCAAGTTGAATTGCAAAAGATTAATTCAAAAAAAGTGTTGTCAAAGTCGTGATTTACATGTTTGTGAATGTGCAAGTGTCTACTTTGCATAATTACTATGTAATGGAATTCAAGAAGGTTAGGTATATTATGGTACATGCGCAAAAGTCTCTATTTTTTATGTGGAGATGGAGCTAGAGGTAATGTGTGTCCATATATCGTTGAAGTAAAAGTATGTGCAAGATTTCTAAACAATATTTGTTTAATAAATGTGGGTTTTGCCAATTTTGAAATGCCAACTAATCATTTAATGAAACATTTTTTCAAGTGTCAGTATGTGTGACATCGGAAATATCTGTTTTATTATTATTTTTTTGTCAAACTTCGTTTTATGGTTACTAAAAGGAAAAAATTTTATACAAGGTCAAATGAATGTCGAATTTTAAAAAGTGAACACACTCACACATATTAGAACTCACCATAAAAGATATCAATCTCCACATCTTTATCTTGGATTATTTGTATACCATAATTATTAATAACATCATTACCTTCTTCACATATTTCCCAGTACTGAAAAATGGTGTCACTTTAGATAACCAATCTGACTGGTTTAGAAAATTATTTCCAATGAAGAAAATTTCTCAGAACTCGATAATGTTCATGAGAAAAGGAAAATATTCTAAGTAGCAGTCAAATGGATATTAAATTTAAAGTCAAAATCAAAATTGAACATACTCATGTAAACATTATAGTGTTCCATGTCCCCATCTTCCCCATTGCTCTCTACCCATTCCCCACCACTTGCTATTGAAAAATGTTTCTCTATGTAATTCATTTCATAAATGTAGAACTTTAGACTCCATTTATATATATCGGCTCAACCACCAAAATAATCTTTCTTACGCTGATAGTTTTTCTTAAATAGGACAACCCGATAATTGGGAGGGTACTTGAGGGGGGGATACCCAAAACTTGAGAATTTTTAATGAAAAGTATTATCAATTACATACTATTGTGCAACGTGTACCCAAGATGAGTGTATAGTAGTCTACCCCAAAGTGACACATCAAATGCCAACGTTTTAAAACCTAGTGCACAAGTTTAAGTCTAGCCTTTTTTAGTGTTATTCCACTTTGTTATTTTAAATCAATTCAAAAGTTGACTTTCCCTAGAAATAAATACTTAAATATATATATATTCATTGTCGAGCAACTATGGGAGGATTTTCAAGTGTAAACATGACACCATTTAATTGCCATGTAGGTGCAAGTTAGGTATCACAACTATTGAATCCACTCCCATAATCAATTGGAGATGTGAATCTTAAATGCGTCAATGATTTTTTTAATCTTTTTGTTAAACTAGGTGGATAAGATTTCTTAAACCTTAAAACTCATGGCTAGCTAGATGATGCCAACTTTTCTAAACATTTTTTGTGAGCATTTATTTTAGAACATATGGGCATATATTATTGCATGTGTTGTTAGTGTCTAAACTCTAATTTTGATCCTTCAAAAAATAATCAAAGATTGAAGCAATAGAAACCATTTATTCGTTTTAAAATCCCCAAAACTCTTGAATTTCCCATGAAACTTGCAATGTGGAGATAAAACAATTGTAACAATTTAAAGATCCCAAAATTGTATTCAAACTCAATGAAACACAATAATTTAGTGATCTAAAATCACAATCTACTCATTTTGCAAGATATGTTTGTCGTTGTGATGCAAAAAATGATGAATAGATTCACCTTATTGTTGATGTTCAGCTACGCACCCAAAAGCCTTTGATGAAAATTAAAAAAAAACAAATTGGGTATTTATTTTCAATTAAGAAAATGATTGTTTATGATGCTTAGGCTTACTCAACAAAGGATTTTATGCCGAGTAAATATGTTTCGCTCCAATTTACCTTTAATTCTTCATTGTAATTAGTAATCGCACTTGGGAAGTGCAATAGAACACTGATAGAGAGGTGTAGGAAGTTTAGGGTTGAACGATTGAAGGTGAAACATTGGGCGGTGAAGAGTTGTTATGAGGCACGTGATTGAGGGAGGAGATTATTTGGGTTGGGGAATATGTTAGAGAGAACATAGATGATCCTTGTTTTTCCTCTGTAAACTTGAAAATCCCTTCTTTTTATTGGATGTGTAACTTTTAGGGATTACTGCAATCACAATGTTAGACGTGTTTTAATAGCATAAGTGTGGAAGGAAAACAAAAAAAAAAAGTGTGAGCACTAATGAAAACATGGTATATAATTTGTGCAGGAGCACCGACGAGGATCCCAAACATCCACAACTCTGAAAACACTAATTAATTTTTTGACACATTGTTGCCTCTTAATAAAGAGAATAAATTAAATGATGAGGATGAGCTTTCTAGTGGGAATGTTGGGAAGCTCATTTGCAACATCTCATGGATTTGTTTGGTGTCCTCCAACTGTCTTGTGAGATATAATATTTGCTTCATGTTGTGTCATACCATTTATGCATCCTCCTAGTTGGGCCAAAATGGGAGTTTAGAGCAGGGCATAGACATCTACCAAAGCTTAATGGAAGGTGGATTTTTAATATGTAGTTTCTAGCACTGGGGTTGGAAAAACCCCAATTTCCCATCTTTTGTTCTGTAACCTCCCTCTCATCACATAATAATAGAAACAATCTTGCAATTCACAAATCATCCATTGTGCCGACAAAGTGTAAATTGTAAAAACAAACATCATCACTTATATATAGGCAAGCAACAAATTATCCACAAACAATACTACACGATAATGGTTGTTGAATTTGTATTGTTAATGTAAGTAATTATGTTAATAGCCATTTTCCCAAACTAGACCACTTTGAGAAAATTTTGGTAGCACACAGATATCAGTCAACTTTGGATTCTTTGGTCATTGGCATACTACCATATTCGTGTTGTTCACCTGAATTTTTTTCTCATGGGCCCCACCGAATCCTTTTGCAATCATGTGCTCTGCCCATTCATCGCTAGTGAGAGGCCTACATCCAGTGTATTGAAGGAAAAACAAGTCATGTACCGTAGGGCCTTCCACTCCACCAATATACAACATAGTAGTCTATGTGTTATCTCCTCATTGGTCACTAAAAACTTGACTTAAGGAAGAAGATCAATGCAAACCTAGATTGTGTCGTTAAGCTTTGAAATTTAAAATACACGTGACATGAGGAAGGTATATATGAGAGTGCATAAAATTGTGTGCCTAGCCAAAACCGTGTTAGACATGGGAAGAGGTTTTCTTATTTGAATGGCGATGTTTGGTATGTGTCATTATCTTCCATCGGCTTGAGTGGTCATCATCGAGGCTCTCTTGTGAACTATTTTAGAGGGCGTACATTTAGGATAGGAGTCCCCATTAAAGGGTTTGATATTCCTCCTTCCACCTTGGCATGTACCTTTTAATATCTTTCATGGCTTGTTCTCCTCCTTAGACCCTCATAAAGTGGATAGCTCGTCTCTCCCATGCACTTCACTCGTATTTGTGTTATCATTAATTTTTATTTTACCGATGTTAAATTGATCCCTTGACTTCGATCCGTATTGGATTTGCATTTGGTTTTGGGATAAAAAATCTTCCATTTTTGCAAGGGTCCTTTAAGATAGACATCACATTTGCATCATGGATATTGTATTCAGTATTATGATTCATACTTGCTCACATCTGGCATCTCATCTCACCACTAACAGGATCACCCAAGTTTGCAAAAAAATCCTCTTTTTCCAATACCTCAAACATTAAATAAAAAATTATTTTGATATGCCTTTCTAAATTGGAGTCTCGGTAGTAATGTTTGACATGCATATGATAAATAAAAGGTCAATCTTTTCTATCGGTCGTCATTAATAGATGGTGTCATTAGGATTGTTGATGAGGGGAATTCCTAATCACTAACTTTATCCCCAAAGATAATCCCTAATCGCAAATGATCCTAAATGTAAAGTTTCAATATCTCTTATATGTAGAGATCATAATTCAAACATATGGAAGTTTCCCTTGGAAGTATTTATTGACCACGCCGTGCCTCTTGGGATATCTCCAAAATATATTGCCTTAATGACTTACACCCTACACCACCTTTCTCCTTCAAAATAATGACTTAAATGTCATGTGCTTATCTTCTGTCTGGTTGTAAGATAGAGCATTATCACATACGTTCCTCCTCAGAATTCCCCTCCTCCCTTAAACTTCTCCTCCCTCTATCTACTTCTTCATCACCCCTCTTCCTCCTCCAATGCTTAGCTCTCTCAAGTTTAATTTCTTCGACGCATCCCCTTCGACGTTTCCATCACACATTTCACGTGTGATTGCTAGTTATTTAACCTAATTAGGTTGGGTGCCAATTTAATTGAAATCCATTAACCCATAAAACAACCCTCTAATAATGTAACAACCCACAAAAATAATAACTCACAAGAGCGCTGTTCGCTGCATCTCTGTGTCAACAAACACTTTACCGTATATCACTTGTAATATTTTCGGTCTTAAAGAAAAAATCATTTCGTTTTAATTGACTAATAGAATCGAGTCAGGCTTTTTTTTCTATGTTTCAGGATTTATAGCCTCCCGTCAAAAAAACAAGGAGGGGCGGAATCTATAGAATCCGGGCTCAAATCAAATTCTTCACCAAAAAGAAACAAAGAAAGTCTGTGTAGACCCTGTCGAATTCTTGTCCTCGCCAAAATAAAACAGAACTAAGCAGGCCCTCAAACAGGAAGAGGCAGAAGAAACTTTAGCGGGCAGCGCAATGTTCGGGCGTATTTTTGCTCCAAGAAGGATATGCAATCTCCTCTCAACATACCCACCAGGTTAGCGCTCACAGAATTTTAGTTTTCAACTATAAAGTTTTCACTTACAGACTTTTCACCTAGTATTGAAGGGCATCCATGCCCACGCTGCATTTTTCAGTAAATGTAGAAAAATCTATCACTATAATTTGAGCTTTATCTCGTGGATTAGATCTACCATGAGCATACCTATATCGTAGTTGTTTTTTCTTATTCTTTTTCTGCCTGTTTTTTCGGATACAAATTTTTTGCTCAGTTTGGGTGTTTGTTTGCTATTTCCTCATTCAATGCCTGTCTGTCTGAAGATCTTCCCATTTACCTAATTTGCAGCCCGGTTATACCCACGAACATATTGCATTCCCTTTACTATATATCAGTTATTTTCTGCACACCCTTTTATCAACTTTGTTTTTCTGCTTTGGTAAATATTTGGGTGATTTGTTGGTCACCATTCACATGATTTGTTGGTCGCCATTCGTATGTGGGTAGGCTTTGACCATGTTCTTATGATCTAATGCTCGAACACTTAAATGGATTGGCGAAACTGAATTTTCCACGAGCTTTTAAAAGGGTCGAAACTTAGAGGAACAAATTTAATCAATAAATAGGTGCCTTTAACTGGTATTCTCGTGATTGGTTTAATAGGTATCTTTTTCTATGGTTCTTATTCCGGATTAGGATCATCTCTAAATGCATATGGATGAAGAATACTGTACACTTGAATTGAAAACACAAAAAGAAAGATAAGACCTTACCCTTTTTTGAACTCAGAGAGGTAAGGGATATGCTTCGTTTCTGCAATGGGGGTCATCTTCAATTCGTATGCATTGATGGGTTTGCTTCCATTACGGTGACCCATGCCGTCGATAGACCTGACCTGATCGTATACTGTGGATCTTTGTTATACCACTCTATGTTTTAATGTCATATAACATTTGTTCAAATGCTTCTGGATTGCCATGTGAGAATATAATGTGATACAATACCATATACAGCATTCTCAATTTAAAACACGGGAAGATAGCTGCGTTTTCACTCTTTAAAGCAGTTCATTTCCTCTATATATTTGTTTCATGATGTATATTTGCTAAGCATTAGCCTGTTGATTATTGAAAGCCTTCTATGCACATTAGCTAAAGCCTAAAACAATAATTTTTTTGCTGCATTGGGGATAATTGTACAATTTGGCCAAACTGAATAAATAAGCAACTTGTGTATAGGACATCAATTAGCTTGTACGCATTGTACTTTCTTGGGTGATAAACCCACAGCAGAAACTATCAAGGTCTCAGTTTTTTCAAATTGGAAGACCAAGCTAAAGGTGCTAGTGATGTTTTTTCTCAGAATATCCTTTTAGTGTTGTTGAAGGATGCTGCAGAGCAAACCATCATTTTGTAGGATGGTCCATAGTTAACTAGTTGAGTTTAATCCTTGGCAGAATCATGTTGTTTGCTTAAGGCTTCCTGGTTTCCCATTGGAATTCTGTAAAGAACATTTTCTTGGAAAACTAGCGACTTGTTTTGTGAATATCAGTTTACGTATTCAATCACAAGGACTCTAGAGAATTTGGATTATGCATGAATTCTTGTTGAGTTGGGTTTGAGAAAATATCTGACAGCTCACATTAAAATGCAACCATCTGATTGTTTCGTATAAATGTTGGGTTTGTTTTGAGTATGATCAAGTGGCACTGCATGTCCAAAGAAGTGGATCAAGAAGACATGGAAGCAGGAAGAACAGAGGCAACCTACAGATAATGAATCAGTGGAAAACTGTGGAAAATCAGGAATGAAAAGGTGGCTGGGTGACACAGATTTAGTTGGCAATCCAGTGGACAATCACTAAATTACTAAATCTAATTTCTTATAACAGAAATAAAATTGAAGTATATAATACAGAAAGAGAAGAGAAACAACATGACAATGTAAACAAAAGCTGTTACTGGTAGCAATCTATGCAACAAGATGTCTTATTACAAAATTACTCTGCTCCGCTTTATGGTGAAGCACCTCAATATATATTGCCAACTACTGCAAGAAATGAAGAGACTCAAAGGAGAAGGAGTGATCTCCTTGGGAATACAAGAAGTCATCAGTTATGGATGGATAAGGACAAACTGGGTTGGTAGATGAGGACAAATGGGTTTGGTAGGTTTACCTGAATCCGGGTCAGAATTGTATTTTGCATTTTTAGGGCCTCATGGAGTTTTTTTGTGGTTCAACTTTACCAAATGGGGTTCTGTACCTTTTCATCATATTCTAAATGTCGTAAGCTATCCAATACCTGTTGATCAAGGACAGTTTGAGCTATGGTTGCTATGCCCTGACTTGGGCAAGCTAGCTGTCCCAATTGGCGCGCTGGTGCTCTGCTACCTGGATCACTGGGAGTTCCAAGAATACAACACAGGCAAATAATTCTGTATATTGATGAACTAAATACTTGTAAAGCCTTAGATGTGGAGTCGTTTGAAGAAGATATGGATGAAAATAATCTTTCTCATATGCAGAATTCAGAGATGGACAAAGGAAATGAACAGCTCTTGGTGTTCGGGAAGAGTCAAAGAAGAGTAGAATTCTTGTGAGATGCTCTTTCAGCATTTTCAAGATGCTTCTGGTATGCGGACTTTTTGGAAGGACCGGCATGGGATGCCCATTGACCAGAGGTCACTAGGTATAAAGTTGAATTCAATTACAACTGAAAAGCCCTTGTGGAGATTTCCGGTAAGAGGAACAGCTCTTGGGACTCAGAAAGAGTCAAAGCAGAGTTATATTCATGGGGGATGCAGTCTGAGAATGTTCAAGATGCTTCTGAGACTCGGACTCTTAAGAGGGGCCAACATGAGATGCTCATTGACCAGAGGTCACTAGGTATAAAGTTGAATTCAGTTACAAGTTACAACTCATATGCCTGAGGTAGGGATTTCTTGTAAGAGGAATGAAGGCAAGCCTCAATCTGTTGTCATTCAGGAGCATGCCCAGGAGTTGGTCGAAGGGGAAGAGCAACACCCAGTTGCAGCCTCTGCTGCTGAGCAGAGAAGAATTGTGGCATTTTAGCTTCTCTTTGGTGTTGGCCATGTACTCCTTTTCTCTTTCTTTTGAAATATTAGGTGAGTTTTTTTGTATCAGAAAACAAAATTAGCTTTTGGGCATTCCCATTCCTCCAGTGGACTAAATTGTATTGAATTATTTTTTAATTGGTGTTGAGCTCTTTTCTGTTGCCTTAAGTTATAAAATAATGTTTTCTGCACACAAAAAAGGACTCTGGGCATATTACAGTGGCATTATGATGCCTATCTACTGGGCTGTGGTCTACAACAAGTGATCACTTACCACTGTGATTACCCAAGTCCGAACTCTGCATGTGATAATATGGTGTTTATAGACGTAATATTTATAAAATGGAGTTAACCTAGGGGTTCCATGTAAGGGTTCTTCTTAAATTGTTTCAGAAGGTGCTGCTAAGTAAACTTAGGAACCTTTTATGAAAAAATGATCCCATGGGATCTAGAATTTTATCTCTGTTGCAGGATATCAGGGGTGACCATCCAAATTATCCCTGATATTGAGGAGGGAAATTATCAGAAAATCTAGACTACATGCAAGCTGCCACTTGGCAATATAAATCTCCTTAGTGGATACTGGAAATCTGCTTTCAGCATTAACAATTTTTAAAGTAGCTCATAGAAGATTCTTTATTACTCTTAAGGGGCTTAAAGAACTGACATAAGACAAAACAACATAGGTTGATGCGTTGTGTTGTCACTGAAATGTGCACCCGTGAAAGATCTACAAGGTTGAAGGACTTTGTAATATCTCAGCATCGACAATGGGAATGTCCCCAAGGTGTGGGACCTTTGCTTCTTGGGATAGACCTCCGGAGAAGGCTCACTTCCTACACTAACTACTCTAATGCCAACCACCAACTACAACTAAACACTAATCTATTGAATTGTAGGGAAAAGGGATGAGGAAAAAACATAAAAGGTGTGGGGGCTACCCCATATTCAGCAAGAGCATACTCTCAAAAAAAATTCAATCAACATTAATAATCAATACTTTAGTTACATATTTATAGGAACATTTCTATAACCACTCCTCTAACCTCTCACACTAAATCTAGGTGGATGGTACAACCACCTTTATTCCATAAATCTCTCACACCCCATTTTCACTCAACCTTCCTGGAATCTCTCTCTAAAATCTACGTGAGTTGTTTTCACTACTCACATTATTTAACTAATATGCACCACATATTAAATATACACACTTATTAATTAATATTTAATGATTAATTTAACCTAACTAATACACCCATGTTAGGACTAATTCCTAACATTCCCCCCTTAGTTCTAACATGGGAGAGAACACTCTTGGAGCTGTGAGGATTGATTGGCCTTGTTGCCTGGATTGCTGCTGACATTCGAGATCCACCTGATTTGCATTTACCCCCCCTTAATAAAAACTCCTGGATGTCGGTTTCTACCGAGAATGCATCCAATTACAAATAATAGGGGCTCGCTAAAAAAACAATCTCACTTTTTCGAAAATATATCCCTTTCCCCTTTTTTCGAAAAATGCATCTTTTTCAAATGTCCCCCATTTTAATTTTTACCACCTCAAACTATATAAAATATTTTCACCACTTGGGCTACCATACACAAGATTTTACTTTTATCTTTTGAAGATTTGACTTTTGGTTTTCAAGAGAGTTATTCTTACCAAAAGTAATTCAAACTCATGACAGTTGGCAGCAAATGGATATAGGCGCCGTTTTAGGGTAGGAACTTTGCATGCATGAGTTTTAATGCACTGTTGGAGGAGATAATGCCATGCCGTTGAGGAGCCTAATCGAGATGAGATCAATGAGAGCTGATTCGAGTTGACTGAACCAAGCCAAAATGCTATTGAGCTCGCCATATTTTGTTGAAGCCTCTGTTTCTATTTTGACAGCCGCTGTTGGAGAATTCCTGATGAGTTTGAAGCAAAGACAAAACTGACCTTATTCGACGCAGAGATACCATGGACTGTGGGCGTCGCTCTTTGTTTATCAGGTTCTTGTGTATGCCAAATGAAAGAGTCGGGTTCATTTACAGAATCTGCCAAAATTCATACAGGGTCGAGCTCAACGCCTTCAATAACACAATACAAAATGCTAAAGCTTTGCAAAAAATCTAGTAAGGCTGAGCCAAATTCGACACAACCAAGCCAAAGAAAGATCCAAATGAAATGCTTGCATTGTCGTTGCTGATGTTAGGTGGGAGACAAGTTAGAGAAGCAGCGAGCCAAGCTAGTCAAGGATCGATGCAACCCATGATGATGGGTTCAAGATCGGGGTAACCAAACCGAGTCAGGATTCAACCTGATACAAATGAAATCAAACCCTCATGTATGGCCTGCAAGTGAAAGTGTACGGCTTGATAAATGTGATCCACATATGTGCTGGTACAACCTGTAATTGTGCAGCTCAAAATAAAGATCTGTAAAACAACCAGATCTGCAAAATAGAAGTCTCCAAAACCAGATCTCAATGTATATCACCAGTTTGTTGCAAAACAAGCTAAAACCAAAAATTAAACTATATTTTTTTTTTTTCTGATTTTTGATGAAAACTATGAACAGAATGGATGAACTACTGTGGAAAGAGCGAACAAAGTGGAAAATGATGGATGTCACCGGGTTCGCTGTGAGGTCTGTGGTATCCGCTAGTATCGTTGACAAATATGCAAGAAGGGTGAACACTACAAACTTCAGATTTTGCACGAGGTTCATGGTATCCCGCTAGTCCTTTGTTTGCATCGCTTGAATTCACAACAAATGAATGGGCACGAAAGAAGGGAATGGGGTCACAGAGGTCTGCGGGATCTACTAACCCATTTCCTTAATCAACTTGACAAATGAAGCATGAGTGGAGTGAGATTCAGAGAGGCCTCATAGGAAACCTTCTCTGATACCAAATGTGGGGGCTACCCCATATTCAGCAAGAGCATACGCTCAAAATAAATTCAATCAACATTAATAATCAATACTTTAGTTACATATTTATAAGAACATTGCTATAACCACTCCTCTAACCTCTCACACTAAATCTAGGTGGATGGTACAACCACCTTTATTCCATAAATCTCTCACACCCTATTTTCACTCAACCTTCCCTAGAATCTCTCTCCTAAAACCTACGTGAGTTGTTTTCACAACTCACTTACATTATTTAACTAATATGCACCACATATTAAATATACACACTTATTAATTAATATTTAATGATTAATCTAACCTAACTAATGCACCCATGTTAGGACTAATTCCTAACAAAAAGGCGGTGATGGCACCAAGAAAAAGTGGATCGCTCTCCAACGAGTTCAACAAGTGAGAAGACAAGATACAGATCCAGAGTGCAGATATGAGCCACAACTAAAAAATGCATCTGAATCAAACTCCCACATTAAACCTTGAGACACATTGAATTACAACATTGTAGATGCTACATACAATAAATCATGGGGATAATAGAGAGGTAAGGGACAAATTAACACAAAGATAGAGGGCAGATATAAGCCACAACCCCATTTGTATTAAAAACTAGAATATGCGATCTGTTGCCACCATAAATCAAGGTGATCGATCATCTACGAGCCTCACCTAAAGGTTAAGGGCACTCAAAATGTTTGGCCACCCAATTGGGTAGAGTAACCTTGCATTCAGAGAGAGGACGCTTTTACAATTATAACCGTGTTGCTTTTATAGAGAAGAAGAGAGGGAAAGGATCAAAGATGCCATGGAATACTTTTATCATGTTTATCTGCTGAAGCGGCTTAGGAAATTTTTGGAAGATGTTCAATTTTGAGAAAACCGCCTAAAACTAGCCTTGAAAGTATATTCCAAGTCTCATGATGATCCACAACATGGAATTGCCTTGATCTCCAAGCAAACACTCTGCTTTGGCCATTGATCAATGTGATATTGTGAGATCGGGAGCATGAGTGAAGTTTTGAGCTACCACTTGTTAAAAACGCCCATGATCATGCAAGGACCGCTGTAACGACTTCAATCTTGTTAAACAAATCAATCAACTCCTATGCGTTTTGGTGGGCGAAGAAGGAATATGCTGCCTCAAAGGCATCATTGCAAGCGAGGATCAATTTGGACGCATTTGTAATTGATTAGGGCGCCATTTAAATGAGAAAACAAGCTAAAATCACCCCAAAACTTTGTCATGAAGATCTTTTAATAACTCAACCAGTTTCTCGACAACTAAGTTCTTAGTGTAGCTCTTCTCGAGACCTTTATGATGATACCATGTGTAGGTGAAAAGAATTTTGCACTCGGCGGTTATGAGGAAAACCCGAGGTTCTGTCGTGCCACCATGACATTCTTGAGATCATTTTGCATTGGCTTTAACCGTCAAATTTAAGCTAGTGGGAAGCTCACAATGGATCTTAGGTACCATTGATCTCTGCTTTACATGTACACATGCAACGTGTCTCTCATCGACACCTTAGGGCGTATGGAGGCCGGAGGCAATGCTGAAATCTTTTGGAGAGCCTCGATTAGCTGATTGTCGCCACTTGTCGTTCATTTGTGGTATGAAGAGCGGGGCTCTTTGGGACACTTTGAAACACACTCGATGAGCACCACCTACCCCCTATATGTTACGTGGTGATCGTTGGGTCCTTGTGAAGTATGGGAAAGCGAGCTTGCCGAATGCCTCTATTTGTTGGCTTATCTCGAAACTCGGAATCTAGGGTTCTGTTTGTCGCTTTGATTGTACCTTTGTGAAACTTCCGGGACCGTTTTGGCTCTTTGTTGCAATTTCATGTTCTTAGGGTCTTGGGCTAATTTTCCCTTCTTGAAACCTTCAAATGATTTTCCCTATAACTTCGAAATCTTCGGCGTTTGTGCGACATGTTCACCTCGGGCTCTTGGGACTTGGGTTCTCGAGATTCCTCGGAGCTTCGGACTATCCTTCCTCATTTGTGAATCTTGTGGCTCCTTGGCACTCTGCGATCTTGAGATTCCTCCGAGTTCTTGGGTTCTTTGCCAAAGCGACATGAAACTAGTCCTGAGTGATGAAAGATTGCAATGTCCCTGTTATCCCAATTTTGCCACTCGGATAAATTGATCAAACACGTCCTTGCACAGGAGATAATCGAAGGGTCGACTCAGTATTGCGAGCCCACATTTCAAATTTGGATCCAAGTTACAGGCGGGACTCTACAATGGAGGAGCAGGGTCGGCGAAGGATCAAACAACGTCAAAGGAGGCCAGAGGCTCACAGGAGGAAAACAGGGAAAGGCTCGAAGTTTTCGGACTTAGCCAGCATACGAGTCGACTCGGGGCCGAACAATAGACTCGCGGAAGGTGCCATGTGTCAGCTCGACGCAATTTTCAAAAGGTGCATCAAAAGGCAGGTCCCAAATGTGCGCTGAGCCTCCACGCGTTCGGTCACCGCAACGCATCTTTAAAGGTCAAGCCCAAAAGGCGGAACCCAAACGAGCGCAAAGCTTCCACGTGTCTCATCGGCACAACTCGAGGATAGAATCCAAAACAAAGACCTCAAACAAGCGCCAACCTTCCACGTGTCCAAGGTCCGAAAAGGGACAAAATCGGCCGTTGAAAAGTCCAAACGAGCGGAAAGAACCACGTGTCAGCTCGACGCAATTTCAAAAGTGAGAGCCCAAGGCGGAGACTCAAATGAGCGCTAGCTCGCCACGTAGTCAGGGTCCAACAAAAATCAAATGGGCAGCGGGCCCGAATCGGCTAAGTATAGAAGAACCGGTGGACGGTGCCACATGTCTCATTAGCACAAATTCAAAGGCGCAATCCAAAGCGGAGACTCAAACAAGCGTTGTCCCTCCACGTGTCGTAACTCGAAAAGGCGTAATCACCGTTGAAAAGTCTAAATAGAGGCGAGGCCGGCGAAGGAGCCACGTGTCATCTCCGCGCAAATTCAAAAGGTAAAATTTGGAAGCAGGTCCCAAATGTGCGCTGAGCCTCCACGTGTCTCGGGTCAGACATATGGCCCCGCCAAACAAAAGGGGACTTAGGAAAAACACAAAATTACAGAGCAGGCGCAAAGGGACATGTGGTCATGTTTCAAGTCAAAGCGGGAAGGCGGGTCGCCGGAGGCAGTTTGAATTTTTGGCTTTTGTTTCGAAAAGGCGTAAAGTATAAAAGTAAGCCACACCTTTGCCGACGCCTAGAGAAGCCACATGTCAGGCCTAAATTACATGCGGGAGGCGGGCCTTGGAAGGATTTTTGCCAAAAGTGGGCCGACAGGCCTGGGGAAGACTTTTCACCAAAGTGGAAAATGCGGGCGGCTGGCCCGGAGATGACTTTTGGGAAATGTAAAGCTGCGGGGCCGCAGAGGAAATTTTGCTTGAGTGTAAATTCGGGCCGGCGGGTTTGCGGGGGATTTTATAACTTTTGCACTTTTCGCAAAATAGCGCAGTTTGCAAGTGCGGGCCCATGAGCTCGAGGAGGTTTGTTCGCCAAATGGAAAATGAGAAGGTTGCGGGCTTGTGGGGGATTTTGGGCAAAAGTGAATTTCGGACTGCGGGGCTACGGGAGGTTTTGTGATTTTTGCGTCTTTTCGCAAAAAGCGTAGTTTGTATTTTCGGGCCCGTGGATCCGCTTTGCAAAGATTACGTTTTCGCCATTTTGCAGTCTCGATGTAGAATCTTCAGATGGCCATATCTTTTGGAAGCTCGGATTTGAGCAAGAGAAGACTTTTGGAAAGGTCTCAACCTCGTCTACGCCATGGAAGCCTGAAACTATTATTTTTAGCTAGGCTTTGATGGGTGAAAATTAGGAAAACGTCTTTCATGCCATTAATGAAGGATCCGATTGCTTCAACTACCTAGATCTGATCTAGATTTGCCATCTTTCCTTCTCCAACACGCCAAACAGACATGGGGAACCATAATTGATGATTGTAGGTGGATTTGTAGGGCATTGATGGTTGGTGGTTGAGCTTTAAGAGCAGAATCGAGTTTCTCTTCTTTCTCTTTGGTTTTCATCGTCTATATATTGTAAACACTTCTCATTTGAGAAGGGAGAGACATTCTGGGATGTGGGGAAACTCTGTAAAATTTGTTTCCCGACTCCATTTGAGCTGTAAGCCTTCTCCTACCTTGCAAATGGATTTTATGCTTCGAGCATCCATGTAATGGTCCGTGCACCTCATAGAGCAATAAAATCGTGTTTTTGTGGTGTTCTTCAACCCTTTCTCATGTTTTGTTGTTTCTTTGTGCCTCTCCATTTTGTGTTTGCTTCTGTGCATGTATTTTCACGTTTGTAGGTGTAAGATGTGTTTCGTGGAGTTTCGATGGTGGATTTGGATGCGGAGTGCGTGTCACTTCGCCTGACCTCCCTCATCTCCTTTTTCCCTGTTTCATCCTCCCTTAGTAGAGTATCTCGCCACTTTCTTTTTGGTGTATCACCTCTTAGTGTAGGCTCTTTCACTCTCTCGCTTAGTGTAGGCTCTTTCACTCTCTCTCTCTCTCTCCCTGTCTCCTTGGAATGGTTAGATTAGGATAGATAGGTTTTGCTTCATTGGAGTAGCTTGTGGCAGGTAGTTTAGGAAGAAGGAACCAGCCTTCTCTGGAGGGCCATCTCAAGTTTTGCAAGTCCCACAACTTGAGAGATGGTCCCATGTTGTGCAATCACACCGAATGCCCCACTCAGATCCGAGGCCATTCGGGGGTCTTTGTGATTTTGCACTAATCGTCCCTTCTTTGCTCAATAAATTTGACGGTTTGCTCCTCAAAGGAAACAAAGGAAAATGGATGTCCCCTGGTTGTCCCAAGGGCAAAACTTTATTGAAATTTGCGAAGTCTTTTGATTAAGCACGAGCCTAGAGCTACCTTGTGCAAGCAACTTAGACAAGTTTAAAACCCTCAGGGTGTCTGAAATGTTTGTAAAACCATGATAAAAGGCCTTCAAGTTAAGAAATGGTAATCAATTGCTCGAAATGAAGTGTGGTGCTCATTTTGGCAACACATTAATCATAGAAGTTGGCTCTTACTAGCTGAAAAGAATCTGTTTCCCTTTCAACTTGCTAAATTTTGTCGCCCGTTTGTCTAGGAAGTCTTTCCATTGATTAACATTGTTTCTTTTAGTAAACAAAGGAGCCCCTAGGTAGGAACTAACGAGAGATTTAGAATCAAATTTCCCAGATTTTACAAATTCGGGTGCCTCTAGCTACATTGTGGTTAAAGATACGAGATTTGTCTTTTTGATGTTTTGAATACCTACTGATTTAGTATGTAAAAAGAATATATTTGAAATCATAAATGTTCGAGTTTGTCAATATAATGCTTCACATTAAGCAATATATCATGCACAAACCGAAGGTGAGATTTATCATCCACTCTAGAAGTAAGTTTTCCTAAATAGATCTGCAAGTGCTTCATTCATAAACATGAAAAGCTAGGGGATATTGGGTCACATTGCTTCAACACTCTTTGCTCTTGAAAGCAACTCGCAAGAGTGCAAAATGAAGAAGACCTTAGATTTTTCATCATCCACAAATTATAATTTGTTATATATATAATATGTCATATTTGATAATTTTGATTGTGAACACGACCTCTCGCTTTTTTCCTTCGTAATTCCTTAAAGCCTCCCCATAGACCTCGAGTCAAAGAGTTTGTGGCTCTTCCAAGTAGACTTTTAAATTCTATCCTATGACCTTTGCTTTTCTTCTTTGTACTTGTTTTGGCTCAAAAATTAGAATCTTCTAATGTCAACTCTTTGGTCTTTCTTCACTAACAACACCTATTTGTTTAGATTTCTCCCATGTCGGCTCTCCTAAGCATCTTAAAGTTTACCTTTGACGGACGATCAATTTTCTCTTTCTATGATTGATTGAGTTTCTTAGTTGATAGTGGATTCCTACTCTTCTTGAACTTACTATTTTACTCTAATGATGAATTGCTATTTGGTTTACCCACAATGACTACATTTATCCTCATTCACTCAATAACTATTCTAATAACCTTGGAAATATTTTTCTAGCATCACGTCCCTGCAACACCAACCATCTTATCTGTCATCTTAGAAATTTTGCATATAAGAGTTTTAGGGAAAGAGAATGCAATGTCCCCTTTTCAGACTTAATTAATTATGGATACCCGAAGCCTATTTTTTTTTTTTAATTTCTGCTGACGTAATGAGAATTAATGTGAGAAATAAATAAATTTATGTGGTCCAAGGATACTTTTATATTTTAGTTGAAAAAATGACACTTATAATAATATTTCAATAAGTGGGGCCAAAAAGTAGAAGTGGAATAGAATATTATATTTCCATTACGAGGCGCCAAAGATAGAAGTGTTGCTTGGACATCAAGATTTTACGCCAAGAGGCGTTTCTACAATCGCAAGCAAGGCTATAATGGAGTGCGTCGTTCACTTTTATTTTCGACATTAAATTTGACATTCATTTGATCGTCATGTGGCGGTTCATTCATAAATTTGACTTCTATTAGACTGTCACTTAAATAATTTTGTTTCTTTTTTCTTGGAGAAGTCAATCAAAAAATAGTAATATCTTGGCCATGTAGTAATGTTTGGGTCTTTTTTTCTTGAATAGATATTTTTGAGACCAACACAATTGCATAGCTAAATGATTCTATTTGCCACAAATCAATGGGAAATTGATAAATAATTTAATGAAGTTGTTGATTAAAGAGGTATGTAAAAAATCAAACCTAAGAACCTTGAAATTGATATCTATTGATGTATTTCATATAAATACATTTATTATAATATACTTATTATGTTATATTTATTTTTAATTGATATCTATTGATGTATTTCATATAGATACATTTATTATAATATACTTATTATATTATGTTTATTTTTAATTGTTACTTTTTTGGTATACTTATACTACACTTACATAGTTAGATAGGTGTCTCGTGATTGATATCTCTCACAGTATTTTAGATAGATGTATTTAAGATATCTATACTAGTTATTTTTAGATGGAGCGCTAATCTTGGATATGCCAATTAAATAATTTTTAATTGTTTATTTAGCATGCATGAAACTCTAAAGGTGGCACCACCCTTTGGGAGAAGACATTAAAGATTATAAAAGCAGATTTTGGGGTTTATTATTACAATCATCTTGGAAATTTATCAACTACTTCATTGTCTATAAGTAGCTTCTACTTCTGCATCAGTAATAGAGGATGAAAACCCTCATTTACACACAAATTTGAGGACGGAAACCCTCATATCTAAGCTTGGCAATTCCATCTAGGGGTGCAGTGATCATTCAAAGTACAAATATTCATCCAGTTCAATTAGGGCATCATATTCAGGGCTGTTTTAACATCTAGAACAAGTACAACTAGGACGTCTCCCTTTGGGAACAAAATACAGTGCTAGTGTCACATCTGGGAGTCAAATCAATTTGCATGCTTTTATCTTATGTTCATCTTTCCATTTGGTTCAATAGTTGTAAAAATAATAATTTTATTCAAACATTTTGGTATTTTCATTAAAGCTGATTTGAAATAAATAAGTTTGTTTTTCTACATATTGGGGTTCACTATTTTTTATTAAAAATCAATTTATTGCTGCTGTCATAAAAGTTCAAATTTTTATATTGCTGCCCTAGGGTTTGATAAAATATCCAAATTTGTTAGAAATTATTTATTAGGGATATTACAATGGTATCAAAATGAATTTTCTCCCAGCCTGTGGAAAAGGGATAAAAAGAGGAAAAAAATTGCATCTTTGAACTTCATGCAGGGTAATGACAGAGAAGTCTTGTACTACCAAAACGAGAAAAAGAAAGCTACAAAACAGCCAAAAGTCATGGGTAACAAAGACCCAAAAGATGTACTTTTTGACAAAGCTTGTAGAGGGACATGAACGTTTAACAGATATGATGGCTCAGTTAGTCCACACCATGCAAAACATGAATGTGCAAAGAGCTCCAAATGGTGAGGGAAGTTCTTCAGGGGTGAACAATAACCAACACACTCAGAGGACAATCACTAGTTCTATTGCTAGGCCCTTCCAGTTTGACTTCCTTCTGTAGGGAGGAAGTAGTTCTAGAGGTGGAAATTTAGCCATCTATAGTGGATGATATTGCTGCCAACTATGAGGAGTACATGGTACTTCTAGGTGAGATTAGAGAGGCTATATCACTCACCAATTTTATAAATCTGAAGAAAAGTAAGAGTGGACCAAGAGTTGAACCTAGGCCACAAACTAATTAGAGAGACTTGTAACAGGCATTAGGGAAGTTGTCACTCCCTACTTTTGATGGCTCTGGTAAGAGTACAACTCGTGCATGGATACAAAAGTTGGATACCTTCTTATCACTCAGGCCAATGATGGAGGAGGAAGCCATCAAATTTGCAACCCTTCATCTAGAAGGTATAGCACATGAGTGGTGGTACCATGGGCTAATCACACAAGGACACAATCACATCCACTCATATGGTGAGTTTAGTGACAGGTTGATAGAGAGATTTGACAGAGTTGATCCAGAAATTCATTTATGAGAATTAACTCAACTCAAACAACTACATTTAGTAACTATGTAGTTGAATTTTAGAAGTTTTTTGTGATGGTACCTGATGTGACAAAGAGGAGACTTGTTTTATTCATGGAAGGTCTAACTGAATCACTTAGAGGTTTGGTGAAAGCTTTCAACCCTACCTCTCTTCAAGAAGCCATCAAAAAGGCTTTGGATAAATATCCCTTGTGGGATACCACTCAAAAACACACAAATTATAGATAAATTGCAGCAAATAGAAAATCTGATTTTTGCCATAAATACTCAGCTAGGGCAGCGAACTGATTTTTATTTATTTTTCTCAAAATATTTGCCCAAAACACATGAAAATTTGTAGGAAGCTTGCTATGATAATAAAGAACCCTAGAACAATATTTTTGGAATTTTTTGAATCATATGACTAAGAAAATTACAGAAAACCCTAGACAACTAGAAAACCTTAAAAATCCATATCTTCTCAAATACATATGATAAAATTCTGAAATTTTGGAAATAACATCTATTAATAATTTTGGAAATTTTGGAAAGAGATCAAAACCCTCCAAAATTCCTCCAGAAGTGGCGCCAAACCTGCTCTAATCGCTGCAATAAAACAGATCCGGAAACCCTTGATTTTTCTCCACCAAAAGCCCAAAATTCCTCCAAAACCCTTCTCTGAAAACTTTGAAATTGATCTTTGAAAATCAGCCCTGAATTAGTTCCAAATTGACAAGCTAGGGTGGATCTTCCACCACCGAAGAATGCCCTGCTAGCTAGGAATGGATCTCTCACCACCGAAGCTAGGGTTCTGTGGGATCTTACTCCACAAGCTAGAAAAAACAAAGAGCGGTTACTAAAAGGAAATCATAAGTGTGTATGCAAGAATGACCTCTCTTTCTCCTCCCAATCTCCTTTTATAATTTCCCCCAAACAACTTGTGGCCCAAGAAACCTAAGTTGACCTTTTCTAGGAAGGACCACCAAATAATAAAGTAACTTAAGTTACTTTTCTTCCCTAGTCGCCATAGGGACATAAGTGACCCCAGACGAAATAATATAACATTAAAGTGTTATTAGTTACCTTTTTAATGCTAAAACATAACGTTTGCCCCCACCAAGCCACTTAACACCCATGCCAATGCAAAATATAACAAATAAGCAAGGTGGAATACCCAATAGCCTCTAAAGTCTTTAGCCCCTTGGGTATGACCAAGGCTAAGACTAAATATTGGCCCTTAGGCCCTCTGTGAAGGAAAGGGGACATTACATTGGATTTGGAAATAGTAGCCCCTAAAGGGAAATTTCTGCCTATAGGACAACAAAGAACTACATTTTTTGAGCAGCCAAAAATAGTACCTTTGGGGCAGCTAAGGACTTACCTTCCGAGCAGCTAAAAACATCTTGTGGGGCAGCCAAGGGCAACACTTGTTGAGCAGCTAAGGACAAAGGGGATGAGACCCAAAATGAACTCAGGAGGAAGAAATTGTGTTTCACTTGCAGGGATCCATGGGGACCGGGTCATAGGTGTCTTCCAAAGGGACATGTGCATTACATAGAAGTGATATCGGATGAAGATTCAAAAGAAGAACCAAAGGTTGTAAGAAGCACTCTTGCCACACTTACAGGTATACTACAATATCATCCGTTAGTGGAGTCCTTTTTGGGAAAAATATTGTAGTGTTGATTAATAATGGGGCAACCCACAATTTTATAGACGAAGGATTGGTGAATAGGAGAGGTTTGGAGACAAATGATGTAATAGGTTTCAATGTCATTGTAGCTGATGGTTTTACCATACCTTATCAAGAAAAAGGTTGAACAACTTAGCTTCACATTGGATGACCATCAGATGAGTGATGATTTTTATGTTGTTGGTTTGAAAGAGACTAACCTGGTGCTAGGAGTGCAATGGTTGCATTTGTTGGGGGATTAAGAGACGTAGAATCAATCCATGTAATATTGATAAACTGAATTTTACAATATATAGAGTGTTGGACTCCTATATAGATGGAGTCAACACATATCACGGATCCCACAAAATATGCTCTAATACCTAGTCTCACTCATGTGAGTTTATCTACGTGAGTTGTAAATAACATCACATTTACATTATTTAGCATATCATTATCTAATGTTCATACTACTATTAAATATTCCTAACATTCACCCCCTTAGTGTGAACATGGGGAGTAAATCAAGTCACTATGAAGCTGTAACATATCACCACTATGCTTGACATTCATACACTGGTGATCAGGAACATATCCAACAACTATTTCATGTGGATACATCAACCAATTGATAGTCAGCATCATCCCCACCTCTTGGGAGCCAAACTAGAATGGGAACTATTATCAACTGAAACAACAACTTTTGTCAAGACTCTTGACTGTTACATAACTTGTGCTTTGAATCTCCAACTTTTTTACATCAAGGGAAATATAGGAATATATAGTCACATTCCAAGTTTTATTTGCACACCATACAAGAAAATAGAAATTTGTCACTAAATCATAAGCAACCTCGTCGTTAGTGACTGACGAGAGGTTGCTGATCAACCTCCTACCTCCAATCCTCCAGCCTCCAAAGCTCGCAAATCAGTAAAGGTAGTCTTCATTACTTTGATTGGAGACTTCATTGTTATTTGGGCACTTTCAGTTTGTGAACCAAATAGTTTGTTTAGTGTATCCCAAATATCTTTAGAAGTTTTCTTGAAATTTACATGATGCAGATATGGTTTAGACAATCCTAAACCAATAATAGCAAGAGCTCTTCTATCTCTTACCTTCCATTTGTTGAGTTCGTCGGCATCGTTGGTGCTACCAGTATCCCTTCGACAATCTCCCATAGGTCTTTTTCAATCAATGTCAACTGAGTTTGGATCTGCCAGGTGTGAAAGTCTTTCCCTTCAAAATTTTCAACAAGGCTCAATTTTTCCATCTTGAAAAACAAGAGACGTCGGTTTCAACCGACAATGCGTCTCAACAAAACAGACCCAATGACTATAACAATACGAAACAAAATAATAATTGAAGACTGCACTGCCCTTTACTTGTTGACACATGATTTTGAAGGTCTAAATTGATTAAGGAGGAACCTATAATAACAAAAACCTAACAACACGTATATTACAAACAAATAGACTCTTAATAAAATATATTTTATCTATATATATATATATATATATATATATATATATATATATATATATATATATATATATATATATATATCTCTTGCCACGTGGATCGACAAGCCGACATTGAATAAATTTATTTAGTCTATACGAAATTCGACTGTGAGAAGAGAAGAAATAATTTATGTAAATTCATTGCACCTTGGATCGACCTATGGCTGGGATGATATGTGTCTCGATTGCATATCTGCAGATCTGCGAATTCTAGTGGAGCTGGACAGAGGCTACGGGATTGGCAGACTACAGCAGGAACTATACATTAGTATCTCCAGATTGTACGCTTTACCACATTCGTCCCCTTCCAATGTAAAGTCCTTATCTTCTTCGATCGTATGAGCTGTTTGATGTGACGTTGCATCCAATGTGGCTTCTTTGTGTCAGTGATAGAGCTTGAATCATGGATCTGGGCTGAGTTGAAGCTGCAAGGAGTTTTATGAGTTCTGATTAAGACGTTGAGATGCCATTGAAAATCCCCACCAAGACAAGTGTAAGCCACCGTAGATTCTACGACCATGTGCAGACAAAATATGTGGCAGTGTATGAAGATGAACTCTTAAAAACGCAGCAGTCAAGTCTGTCTGTGCTTCCCATATATATCTACATGTAGTTTACAATCATTATGCAGACCCATGATTCTTATGCATACACAGGCTACATTCGTATGTGCTCTGATACCAAATGAGACGTAGAATCAATCCATGTATTATTGATAAACTGAATTTTACAATATATAGAGTGTTGGACTCCTACATAGATGGAGTCAACACATATCATGGATCCCACAAAATATGCGCTAATACCTAGTCTCACTCATGTGAGTTTATCTACGTGAGTTGTAAATAACAACGTCACATTTACATTATTTAGCATATCATTATCTAATGTTCATACTACTATTAAATATTCCTAACAAATTCATCCAAAACTTTCATAGTATGGAGTTGAAGTTTAAGTTAGATGGGAAAGAGGCGGTAATCCATGGGATCACTGACAAAGTTACAACATCAGTTTCAGCCAACAAAATGGAGGGTATTACTGTTGCTAGCACTCTTTCTAGATCCCAGTTGATGCATGATTCCACTACTTTGGACTCTCTTATTGAGGTTATTGAAAGAGCTTCACCTAGTGCATGGTTTCCTAATCATATCAGAGAGGTGCAACAGAAGCCAACAACTTCAAGGGTTGGGAATTGCAAATTCCCAAGATGGATTTGGGATCCCAGTATTTGCAGGGAGGTTCAGAATGAAAGAATTGGAATGGCATTGCTTGAGGACAAGCAATTCTGGGAAGGGCGGACTGTAATGTCCCTTTTCAGAATTAATTAATTCTAGATACCCGAAGCTTATTCTTTTTTAATTTCCCGTAGGCTAAGGGGAATTAATGAGGGAAATAAATTAATTTAAGTGATCCAAGGGTACTTATATTTTAATTGGAAAAATGACACTTAAATTAATATTTTAATAAGTGGGGCCACAAAGTAGAAGTGGAATAAAATATTATATTTCCAATATGGGGCGCCAAAAGCAAAAGTGAGTGCATGAGGAATAAAATAATAATAAAATAAGGAATTTCCATTATGGGGCGCCAAAGATAGAAGTGTTGCTTGAACATCAAGTTTTTATTTTTAGATGGAGCACCAACCTTGGATATGCCAATTAAATAATTTTTAATTGTTTATTTAGCATGCATGAAGCTCTAAAGGTGGCACCACCCTTTGGGAGAAGACATTAAAGATTATAAAAGTAAATTTTGGGGTTTATTATTACAATCATCTTGGAAATTTATTAACTACTTCATTGTTTGTAAGTAGCTTCTGCTTCTGCATTAGTAATAGAGGACGAAAACCCTCATTTGCTCACAGATCTGAGGACAAAATACAGTGCTGACGCCATGTCTGGGGGCAGATTTCAGTCAAATCAGTTTGCATGCTTTTATCTTATGTTCATCTTTCCATTTGGTTCAACAATTGTAAAAAAATATAATTGTATTCAGACATTTTGGTATTTTCATTAAAGCTGATTTGAAATAAATAAGTAAAAGTCTGTTTTTCTACATATTGGGGTTCACTGTTTTTTTAATAAAAAATCAGATTATTGCTGCTGTCATAAAAGTTCAAATTTTTATATTGCTGCCCTAGGGTTTGATAAAATATCCATATTTGTTAGAAATTATTTATCTGGGATATTACAGAGAAACAATTTTGTTGTATACTCTATAATGAAAGAGTTCCCAACCTTGAACCACAGGGAATTATTCCTTTGTAAGATCAAATTCCACATTGCAATACTCTTGAAAATTCCAGCCATATTTAAGAACTGTGGTCCTCTCAGATTTCTATCTGCCTTATATAAATGACCATTTCCCACATCAAGAGATAGTGATATTTCTAAAGTTTCATGTTTTATCTTTTCCCACATCAAGAGATAGTGATATTTTCCAAAGTTTTCATGTTTTATCTACATCAAGAGATAGTGATATTTTCCAAAGTTTTCATGTTTTATCTTACCCTTAAGAAGCTTCTACCAAGATCAACAGCCTACTAATTCGCAAATAAGCTCATAGTTTTTCACAGCACGAACAGTTTACTTTACTGAACTGTCTGATGTAAATGAACCCTTCCCACACCAAGAGATAATGATATCTTCCAAAGTTTCAATGTTAGCATGAATATTTTACTTCACTGAACTGTGATGTAAATGAACCCTTCCCACACCAAGAGATAAATGAAGCTTCCACCAAGGCCAACAATCTATTAATGTGCAAATAATCTCATGGTCATTCATAGCACAAACAGTTTGCTGAAGAAATATCCAGATCAACTACAGGATCCGACTCTACTTGCTTTAAGCCACAATTTCGCGTTTCATCGGGGTAGCGTTTGACACCCATTTCCCTCCAGAAAAAGCTTCTGGCTCCTCAATTCAAGAAGCTTTGTTTTGCAAATTTCTGTCCTTGAATGTTTTGCTTCCGAAAGATCTGCCTGAAACCACCTCTGCTTACTGTATCCCCCTCCCAACTTCTGCCACATGAATACATATTTGCTTTGATGGCTGAGAACAGGAGCAGGCTTCAGTTCCCCATTGAAATCCACTGCTTTGATGGCCTTTGACATCCATTTTTAAGATCTCACTTTTAACTCGACTATTTGCAAGGTTTTAATCGACTTTTCATGTTTTCTTTATTTGATTTTATGGTTATGTTGATCTCACGACTAGGAAGCCCCTGTTCTTTATTTGATTGTATATTTTCTTATTTTATGATTGAGCAATGAGGATTATTTGTTTAAAAGTGTCAGAGAGACTGTAGAGATTTACATCAACTTGAAATTAGTTGTCTTACACCTATTAAGTATTCTTTTTTAATCTTGTTATGTCTTTGCAAGAGAGAGTTTTTGAAACATCATGCCCAAGTTGCATTCAGATCCTATTTCTTGTTTCTTTGAGCAGGCAGAAAACACTTTGGGAGATGTGGTGGTATGCTCTTTTTTTTGTTGCTGAACTAATGAATTTGCTTTATATACACCCAAGAATGATGTTTTTGAAGAAGTTGACATTCTATTCACTTTCACAATATTTTATTGTTTGGTATTAGAAATCTCCAGCATATTTGTTTGTTGTTATTTCTGTTGTCCTTTCTTAACTTTGTCAATGCCAAGAAATTACTTTTTTATTGGTTAAAATTGTGTTGCTTGTTGAACCACATGTTTCATTCTATCCATTTTATATGTTCTCTAAAAACAAGTCTGATATCCTAATTGTGACTTTATGTTGGTGCTTAGGTACAATGGAATTGCAACAAGATAGAGGACTCATTTCCTTGCTGTCTGCACCTGGGGTGGGCCTTACTGGAGAAATGAGCAGGTCATGCATTCATGGAAAGACTTTTCAAGGAAAAACCACAAGAAGAGACATTAGACCTCCTGGAAAGACTCTTCAAGGAAACACTAACTTTGTAAGAAGTGTTCTGGAAGATTATGAGCAATGGGAGCAGCAAAGATATAGGATGGACAAGGATGTTGTCCATTTTACACTAAAGAACAAAAATATATTTGTTACTGTGACAGATGATAAGGGAAATAAGAAACTTGGGGCCTCCGCAGGTTGCTTGAAGGAAATTCAAGGGGGATCTCGCCGTAGGACCAAGTATGCTGTTGAAGCAACTGCAGAACATGTTGGGCGATCTGCCAAAGCTCTAGGGATGAAGTCGGTTGTAGTAAGACTGAAAGGATCTAGCTATTTTGGGAAAAAGAAAGCAGCAGTCATGAGTTTTCGAAAAGGATTAGGTTCTAGATCTGCAATTACGTACATTGAGGATGTAACCCAACTTCCACATAATGGATGCCGACTCCCAAAGCGTCGCTGTTCTTAGTATTATCATAGATTAATTTCTCTATTCCAAAATGTTTCAGTGGTGGTGGTAAGAATCTGAATTTTCTCTCCAATGGCACATTTCTTAGTGCTGAGATAAGATTGCAAATATGAGAATAAGGCTGCTAATTGGAAAATTAAATTTTACGTTTTGGTTGTCCTAGAAAGAAAATCAGTGTCGAAGTTGAGACCTTTCCGATCGATTCTGTGCAGTTATATTTTGATTTCCAGATTTCAAATGTATGAACTAGAATTTATTTCATACACGCATCCCTACTTTTGTCTAACTTGCTATAGAAACTGCTTTTATTTTTCATATACCTTGTATCATCACTCTGTTCACCTGATTGTAAAATCCGCTCACATGTCACAATGCTTTAATTTCTATCTTGTTGTAATACAATGTGAGTTATTATTGGTAGGAAATTTATTGTTCACATGAGTATTTGATATTTACCGTATAGTGAATATTATTTACTTACGGTTATATGGTTCTTTAGTTAATAGAATATATTGTTACAACAACAATATATTCATATTGTTTGGTTATACCCGTAAAACTATTAACGGGTACTTGTTATTTTCCTCCCTATTTTGTAGGAAGTTTGTTGTTGTCACTATGGCTATATAATAGCCTATGTATTGATTTCATATAATGCTGAATAGAAGATTATTTGCTGTGTTTAATCATTGCCATTGGTGAAAGCTTGTACCAAAACATTTGGTATCAAAGCTGGTATTTTAAGAGCACATTATTCCTCAATATGTTGTGTTGAGATTTTGTGGGGGCAACAGAGTTTTCTATTGTCCCGGATTATGGAGGATTTATTTTGTAAACCACTACTTTAGAACAGATTAGATATAAGCACGTGTGAAGATCTGTGTTAAAAAGTTTTTAGCATTGCCTTGTCTTTCAAATGGTTTATATCATACTGGGCGTCTCAAGAAAGAGCATAGCCAAATCTTTTATACGCCATATTGGATCATCCCTATTCAAAGACACATCTCAGCTGTGTTCTGATCGATTGCAGTTCGAATATATATATTTTAAAGGCCTCCCAAATCGTTTGGCTGTTTGCGCTTCCCTGATCTATACTCTACCGCTAGCGCATTTACAGTCATCTACTTCCAATGGACTTGTCATGGTCCTGACTGGATGTGAATTAATTTGCTATGCAAGTTTTCCATAGATATTTCTGTACAACTCTGGGCAATCTCCTTGTGAATGGTGTTCCTTATGCTCACATTGAATTATTCTTGGACTACTGATGTGAGAAGCATCCTCATCAATTGAGGCAATTACATCTTGTGTTTTATTCGGGCATCTCCTCCTGAAGCATTCCATAGTGCATGCAAGATATGGTATGTCATTCTGACCTTGAATATCACTCATTCCAATGGCAATGGTTCTTCTAAATCTTCTATAGTCGATTTGCATTCAATATGGTGGACTCAGCGGTGCATGTGAGTTCTATATGACAAATTCAATCAAGGCAGGCACCTGCATTGGTTATTACTTCACTTTGCATCTGGCAGCTTTCACTCAGACTTGCAACGGGCTCTACGTAATACCCACGCCAAATCAACACAGCTCACCTCCCGAGCTCTCTGTGTTTGCATTGGTTCCTTCTTGATCACCACTTGACACTCGGAATTGACGGCTGTCTTAGCTGCATTGATATTGATTGCTGTGTAATATTCGTCGAAATCGGTTGTGCATTTCCATTCATTAACCCACGTTGCATGAGACCAACGACCAACTCATCATATTGAAGCAAATAAATTGCCCGTATTAATCGTAAGTTTTTCGCTTAAAAGTTCTACATAGTAATTGTTAAAGTTATTTGTTGACAGAGAGTCTTATCAGGAAGTTCTTGATTCCATTCCTGCCGAGATGCTTCACAAAGTTGGTGTCATCTCTCTCAGGCCTTGGTGGAAGGATTGGAAATGGTTTCTAGATACCCCTTTTTAAATTACTCCCAGCCGTTGATGGTAGCTTTGCTCACCCCCGTGCCGTTGATGGTAGCCTTGCTTAACTCCAGATGGTCCATCAATTCTGGATGGTCATCTTGGGAAGCTAGATTTCATACCGTATGGAAAGCCATCATTTAGCCCAAGTTAGCCTGTTTTGCTTGGTGTCTGCTTTATCAAGGTCTTCCTCTTGGGCGTAGATTAGCTCATTATGGGATAGCTCCTCGGCTATGCCCTTTTTGTGGGCACATTGAGACGCTCATACATCTGTTCTGGTACTGCCCAAAAGCTCAAGCTATTTGGGCTTGGATCCACAATTTCTTTCGGCCGTTTAGACCAGCTCAATTTCATTGGCAACATGCTTTGTTGGGGGATTCTATTTCCATTCCCCATGCTTTTGCGCAAGTGTGGCATACTTTCAGAGTGGAGATCCTTTTTTTATATGGAAAGAACGCAATTATGTTGTTTTTGCTAATTCCATGAGTTTCTTGTATTCTTTCGCATTATGATAAGGCCATGCTTATCTCGAATGTGTTCTTATAGATCCAGGATCGGGCCGCAAGGTGGAGCTGGAGGTGCGGCACCTTCAGACCCTTCTGGATCATTGGGCCAACGCTCCTTGCACTGTGGCGCGGGAACCTCCTACCTCCCCTTCTGGGAGTGTTCGTTCAAGAGGGCGTCGTGGTCGTGGCCGATCGGTTGACCAAGCTCATCGTCATCGCTCTCCCAGCGACAACCCGAGCATCAAGGCGTAGCCCTGTTAATCGTGGTGGTTGGGGGTCCCCTCACCGTTCTACACAACACAGTGGCTGGGGTTCCCACCACCACTCCCCGCCTCCTGTGCAGAGGGATGGGTGGGACTCTAGCAAAGTTCCTAGGTTGGCTCTTGCTATTTCTCCTAGCCAGAATGAAGACAAAGATGAAGAAGTTGCTTTAGGCTGGCCGCCCCTTCCGGATGGCAACGATCTTCCTAGTAGTAATTTGGAGGATAAGGGGCCTCCACCTCCACCTCCCCCGCCCTATGTTTCTGCTTTGCCGCGACCTAGTTTTTATGATTTTTCGGCACCGTTGTTAAGTTTGTTACTTTAGTTTCCTAGCCGTCACGACTAGTTTGATCGTGGGGTGTGCCCTTTACCACCCATATTTTTTGTGGATAGGCTGTAATATTTTATATTAAGTAATATAGACTATTTCATAAAAAAAAAGTCATTTGTCGTATATTATTATTGTGTACTTATAATCAAAAGTAATCATTAATTACTTTTTGATTTTTGTCATAGTCCATTTAGTCCATTCTTGTCTAATAAATAAAGAGTATAGTTTGTCAATTATATAAGTGTCAATAAAATTATATGTCGTTAACTATTAAATATTTAGTTTATTATCGTATTGAGTCAAATATCATTTTGTATTTTTTTAATCATTATTGTCAAAGTAAAGAGTAATTGTGGTCAAGTCAAGTCAAGAGTCTAAATCTTGTTACGTCGTTGTATTGTTCTTGTGGTAATCTCATTGTCAAAAGTTCAAAAATATATATTTTTGCCTCATGGATGCATTTTTGGTGTTATCCGATGTCGAAAAATAAATGATTTCACATCGTGGGGGTAGGGGAGGGAATAATAAACAATGTAGAAATCATTGAGCATCACGATTACATTCCATTGAGGTAGCAACGTCATTCATTGGAGGATGGAGGCACTGAGGTTGGAAGTCGATCAACGACCTCTTGTCACTCGCCAACGACAGCGCCGCACTTCCAGTAAGGTGACTTGTTTTTTCGCTTATGTGGTGTGGATTTCGGTTTTTCAGCTTGTCAATGTGGTGTGCAAAATAAGAACAAAGGTTCATTCCTTTTCATTTGTATCTCATGTTATTTCTTACACAATCCCCTAATGTAAAACATATAGTGCAAAGATAAAAGCATGGTGAAATGCAACATCATGATACTTGAAGAGGTTGAATAGTTAGATGTGTTCCTATTCATACCTAGGTTTGTGGTAAACCTTTGTAAAACCATTGAAGGTTGTGCTAGATGGTTCCTGCTTGAGTTCCCACATTGAGTAGGTTAGATATGTTCCCTACAATGATTGGTTGATAAGCAAATGGTTCTTGTACATGTTCCCACACTAGTTCGGTCAGATGTGTTCCCGACAATGTATGGTCGATAATAAGTTGATGTGTTCCTTCTTCTATCTTCAGTTCGAGTTGTGTGCCAAGATCATGAGCAAGCAGAGGTGAGCAAGTTGCAGAGGAAGTGTGAATGTTTTTCTACCATGTAAATACTAAGGGGGAATGTTAGAAATCTATTTTTCACATGGATATTTGATATTTACTAATAGGTAAATATCAAATAATATTCACCATACAAAGTATATTTGATATTTACTAGGTAAATATCAAATAATATTCACCATTACTAATAGGTAAATATCAAATAATATTCACCATACAAGTAAATCATGTATGGTGAATATTATTTGATATTTACGTTAGTAAATATCAAATACCCATGTGAACAATAGATTTCCTAACACTCCCTCTAGTGTTAACATGTTAGAAAAACATTCACACTTCCTCTACAACTTACTTGTATGGTGAATATTATTTGATATTTACTCGTTAGTAAATATCAAATACCCATGTGAACAATAGATTTCTTAACACTCCCCCTAGTGTTAACATGTTAGAAAAACATTCACACTTTCTCTCCAAACTTGCTCGCCTCGCTTGCTCACGATCTTGGCACACAACTTGAACTGAAGGTAGAAGAAGGAACACATCAACTTCTTATCGAACTAGTGTGGGAACACATATAAGAACCATATGCTTATCAACCAATCATTGTAGGGAACATATGTGACCTACTCAATGTGGGAACTCAAGCAGGAACCCTCTGCACAACCTTCAATGGTTTTACAAAGGTTCACCACAAACCTAGGTATGACCAAGAACAAATTTGACTGTTCAACCTCTTCAAGTATCATGATGTTGCATTTCATTGTGTTTTTATCTTTCCACTATATGTTTACATTAGGGGACTGTGTAAGGAATATCCACATATACAAGTGAACAAGAATGAACCTCTATTCTTATTTTGCACACCACACTGACAAGCTGAAAAACTAAAATCCACACCACACAACTGAAAAAACAAGTCACCATACTAGAAATGCGGTCTCGTCATTGATGGTGACGACGAGAGCTCGCCGATCGACCTCCAACCTTCGTGCCTCCATCCTCCAGGTGAATGACACCGCTACCTCAAATGAATGTAGTCATGTTGCTCAATGATTTCCACATTGTTTATTAATTATTTATTGTGCCGATGAATTTTGTATGATGGGGCACCCAAACTCTGTTTTTGAATGTGGTGAGTGATATTCAAGGAGTTTGTTGTGTTTGTTTATGACAAGTGTTACGCATGCATTAGAGGTAGGCTATAACTTGTATCTCCCTTTTGACAATTTTAAAGAAAAAGTAAAATATGACTTCATTCATAATGTTCAGCTCTGCTTTACATTTAAAGCGTTTTCTTTCTTTGCTGATTTTGAAAATTGTCAACTAGCCTTCGTGAATCATCAACTATCTTATATCTATTAAGACCATTAGATATGTAACTATTAGCTACCTTGATGATCATTACATGGTACACCATACAACTTAGCTATAAAGTTGACAAGCTTGTTTGGTCCTCTATAATGTGTTTTCCTAAAGAGATCAACTATTTGCTCTTTGAGTTGCATGGTATTTCTTTGAACTTGTCTCTCTAGCGTTGGTCAAGTCATTGGATATAATGAAAATGTACCTCAATATACTTTGTCCTAAATTACGCCGATAGATTTGTCAATGATAAATCAATAAAGTGCAAGTAGAATTTTAGGGTCAATCTAATTAAGATATTTTAAATGTGTTTAAAGGAAATAATTTAGAATGACAAATTGTAATATCAAAATTAGAGTTAATCTAATTAAGATTAATTATTATGTGTAAATGCTATGGTTTAGAATAGAAATACAATCAAAGTAGAAAATACAACTCTAAAACATGCGATAATTAAGTATGAGCAAACAAAGCTCTTGAAAGTTTGATTAAATGAAATTACAGATTACATTTAAAAAGATTTGAATTATTGCATAGGATTTGGAAGCTAAACAAAGGACTACGATCAGTAGAAATGGGTTGTGTAGAGTGTCATTAGTTTGCATATAAAATATGGAACGATGAAACCGAATGCAGGCAAAATCACCCAAGTTAAGGTAGAAACAAAGGACAACTTTGATCTCTGTGGCGATTTTGACCTCTAGAGATTTGGTATGGGTTTGGTTTTGACACTTGATTTGTCTGTCTCTAGGTTCAAAATCTGCAATTAGAATTCTGCTATCGCACCTCATTGATTGAGTATAGCTTCTTCTTTTGTGAGATCCCAACTCTTTGCTTGAAGACTTGGAAACAGAGTTAGGTTGATTGAAATTTGGACTTACCTCACCCCAATGATGTGATGGTCAAGGCAACTTGGTGCGCGACATAAAAACATAGGCGTGAGGGAGTAAAGAGCTTTGAGGTCGGTTTGGATGGCCATGTCTGTTTGATTGTAAGGGGCTTTCATTCGCCTATATAGTTTGTGAAAGTAGTCATTGAAGTGGCTTATAGGCTTATGAGCTTTTTGCTGTGATGCAAACCGATGGTACATGATAGTTGGATCAACAAGGATGATGAAATGGTCAAGAAAGGTAGTCTCTAGATTGCTCCATGAGGTGATAGACCCATGGGGAGGTTGTGATACCACTTGTAAGATTGTTCTTGTCGCAAAGGAAAACATTTGCAAACAACATCCTCGTGTTGGACATGCGCCCTCGTGAGATTGACCTTATAAGTGTGGATGTGTTCTTCACGGTTCGGTTTCCACCATGCACATAATTGTAATAAATCTTATCGTGGTTTCGGGCAAGTCACAAGTATCCTCTCTGGGGATGGTGAGAGTGTCACCGATGCTCCTAACCATGTTGCGGTGATTAAGACTTGTGGGATGATGAAGGGATTGGCAAAGGGTGTGGTAGATGAGGTGAACTTCTTGTGGAATGAGTTTGCCTCGAATGGGTTTCCCTTTGTTCATGTTTTGCTTCCTTTGGGTTGGAAGGCTTAAAAGATCAAAGCCCACCTTGAGTAGACTTTGATTTGGTGATGATTCCTCTAGTTTACGGTGGTAAAGGATTATGGTTTTGGCAAAGGTGCCCTCCTAGTTCCAATAATGTTGATCTCCACGAGTGTCGCACCTCTATCCTCCTCTTGTGTTAAAGAGTGTTGTTGCAAGGAAGCGGGACCACACGCAAGCATGGGCAACCTAGGACAGAGCTCCTCACAAATGGGAAGGTCTCTACCTCTCTTGAAAGGAGGGCACATGCACGCGTGGATTTCCCAAGGTTCCGTTTAACTAGGTCTTGGTGGCCATCTAATTTTTGGGAATAACTCAAGGTGGTGGTGGTGGCTATGATTTTACAAGGGTGTTTGTTGGTTCATGCCTAGCCAAAGGAAGCTAGTGGCTTCGAGAATCGATCACAAGAAGACCAATTTGTAGGATGTTGCAAGCAAAGAACAACTGATTAACATTCATTCATAACTTTATTAGTGTATGAAAGCCATTAATATAGATATTTACTTATGAGTATCACTTGTAACATAAAAGATAAAATTTATAGCAGATTACAAGCTTTAAATCTTACTTCTTATAGAGTTGTTAAAAAAGTGCAAAAGAGAGTAGGGTAGGGAAAAAGAAAATAAGTAGCAAATCTTAAGGGGAAACTCCAACTTGTTTGAACACCAAGATTCATCAAAACCCTACTCACGCTCGAACTAATATGCACTCGACCAAGACACAAGTAGGTGCAAGAGTCTCGAGGAAAAGAGTTGAGCGCAGCAACACCGTTGGACCTTGCAGAATGTGCACCTTGACTTTCTAGTTGCGAAATGGAGGATATTGCAATTAATCAACAATGGGGATCCTTAAACATTCATCGAACTAAAACAAAGCATGTACAAATGCAAACTTATGCTTGAACCAAGGAAAGCAAAGTGAGACAAGATAAATGCATAAAAAAATCTCGAAGCTTTCCAAATTCTAAGGCCTTTACAAAGAGTTTGGTTTGGGTATTTATAGATAACCTTAGGTGATGAACAATGTTTACAAGCATTAATGGTAGTAGGCTCATGTCATAGCCCATATTTGATAAACTATTTACATGGTAGATGCATAGTGTAATCATATTGAATGCCAAGTTGGCCTCCTAGATGTGCCTAACATGTCAAAATATCCTCTGCAAGGAGGGGGATCTTCATTAAATGCTACTAAGGCTCAAGAATAAGTTTGGATATGATCTGCTTCACTCTCTAAATTCCAATGTAGGGTGGTGTGCATGGTCTGCATTAAGTCAAATTCCTCATTTAAGTAGGCCACCCATCTTTGACATGGCGTGTACATGCACCTTGCTAAATCCTTTGATCTTTTGATTAACAAATTGGTTACGATGTCGTGATTTACAAGTGAGCTGATTTGTTTGTTTGAAAACTTGATGTTTTGTCATTTAGTGTATCTCTAGTTTATGCCGTGCAATGGTGCACTCGCTTGAGTTTGCGCAGTTGGATCATACTCTGAGGCCTTCTCCATGCGTGCACTGAGCTTTGCGTAGTGGTGATGTCTTTTGTGAACATTCCTTGAACTTTGTGCACAATTGTGTAATTCCTTAATAGCTTTGTGCACCCCACTGGGTGCTCATCCTCACTTGTGCATTTTGGAAGCTATCTCTGAACACACAAATTGAAAAAAATATGGATCAGAATCATGCGCAATCATTTTAAGTAAAGGGGGAGGGATACTTACCACGTGTGTACGGTGGTGCGCATGACTTATTACTATGTTCATAGTGCGATGTGCTTTGCGCAATTGATCGTGCCTATTGAAGGGTGCACATTGGTACTTAGAAACTTCCTCTAACATTTCTTGTAGCGTAAACGAGTGTGCACTACCTCGCGTGATCATGAGGCTCTTGGAAGCCAAGTGTTAGGCAAGAGATCAAGTCACATGACTATGAAATGGACGATTTGGATTGCGTGAGGGTTAAACATGCGCACGACGGGTTAGGAAAACCACCGGTCTTAGAATGGGATTGCGTAGTTCAAAAGGGAGTGAAATTATCACGAAATATGAAGGGGGTCGCAAGACTCTTGGTATTCTTTGCAAGAGGATTGCATGAAGGCTTGTTTGAATGTGGGGGCCGCAATATACTTCAAACTAAATATGGGTATCATAAGGGCCAATTGAGAAGCCGTGTGGACCATCGCACACTAGAATTTCATGATGGTGCATACTCAAGAAACACGAAGCAAGTATATAGGTGCACACACACTTAGAATCGGTGTTATGCGGGGATGTGTTCCCTAGATTTTGGTGACGTCCCAGACGTTTCGAGGACTAAGGGACTTGGAGGGGACGTCCCCAAATTTTTTTAAATCTTTCAAAAGTTTTTTGATGTTTTTACTTTTAAAAGATGTTATTTTTACTAAGAACATGAAATTATAATCTTGAAAGTACCTAAAATACATTAAATACAATTTAAATCCCTAAATGTCATCGAAAAAAGTTAAAATATTGAAATATTAATTTTTATGTCTTATTTTAAAAGCCGTCCCCCTGTTGTCCCCAAAAGTTGGGAATTTTTTTGATGTCCCGTAAAACCCCTTTCCTTTTCAGTACCCCCATCCCCTAATCCATGAGACTTAGGTAACTATGCTTAGAATGTACAATTGTGAAAATGCTTGCATAATGGTGCGTGTAAAAAAACTTTGCACAGGACCAAAATATCAAGTGCACGAAAGGATTATGCAATCGCATGCGAGGTCCTTTACGCAATGGGGATAAGCATATTTGCGAAGGGGGCATGAAAGATAACATGATGAGCACTCGGGAAAATATGACCAAGGCATGTAAAATTCTTACCAACAAGGATTGTGCATTGGATATAACTAAATTTAGTGCGCAAAACTCAAATACCTTGAGAAAGGCCAAGGGGTTCCTTGATTTCTCTTGTGAAATTAGGGGCATGTTGTGGACACAACTACAAATGACGATTTCTGTTGGAGAATGCTCCAAAGCATTCTTTTAATGAAGTGCGAGAGAACTTGAGATCTATGGTTTATCGCAACAAACTAAAAGCGTACTCGAAGATTTTGCATTGTCAAAATAAGAGCGCAATCTAGTATTTTACCTTTGCGTAATGCAACATATTGAATTGGAAGTGCCTCTAGAGGGTTTGGTGTGTGCTTGGTGAAACTATTTACCTTGCCTTAAATATTTTCCACTTGACATGAGGAATTTTACATGGAGTGAGTTGTTGCGAGGGTTTATTATATTTTCATATTTTGTGATTTTTGATGAGAATGGATGGAGGGGAAGCCTTAGGCATTGCTTTGCTTCTAGTCAAACATCTATAGCCTTGATAAAGATACTTTTGGCTATGATTATGGCCTTGCTCCGCTATTGGTCGAGCGTGTATAACCTCAAGTGGAGAAACAAGAAACACCCTTATGTCGAGAAATCTTTTGAAACACTTTAATTTGATTGATTTCTCTTTTTTATTGAAGTTTATTTGTTTGAGAACCATATTAGCTAGGGTGGAGGGTGAGCGGAAACAAGCAATGCTCCAATGAGTCTCAACTTTGCATATTAACAAAGAAAACATTAGTGTGAGTTTGTGCATGACTCTTAGAGTGCACAAATCTTTCTAAATCTATAGAACTTTAAAATAAAGACTAAGCACTTATATTAATAGCACAAAATAATCAAGTGAGCTAATCAAAATTCATTACGCTGCTCACCAAATTTCTGAAGTCAACCACTTGTTAGAATAGAATAGTTGACCATTGCTTCAACTCAACACAACATGCCAAATACACAACAAAGTGAAGTAGGAATAATTGGGAATGATTGTGCGTAAAAGCTTGATGAGAGGGGACATGTTAAACTAAACCGGGCTTGCGCAAAAAGAGCACAAGTTTATTAACATCTACGAAAGTAAACTACAAAGTAAATAATGAAGCATGAAAGGAAACTAAACTAGAAATCAAGGAAAATATTTGCACAACACGGGCTTACCCAAAGTATCGCGCAGAGATGGTTTATGCCTAGAAATAATGTTCGAGGAAGCGTTTATCGATAGACAATGGAACATCCTCACCATTGAGGCTCTTGAGCTAGAAGGTGTTCTCACCTAAGATCTTCGTAATCGGATGTGCCAAAACAAAGCTTGTTGAATTTGTTATGTTTCCCATTTTCTCATGTGCTTATCCTATAACAGGACTAGGTAAGATATTTTAAAGGTTTTGAATTTGGCTTTCTTGCCAAACCATCATTCGACGACCTCTTGGTACCCAGTGAAGTGCTTCATCTCATTTTTCATCCAATTGCATTAGGCTAAGGAGTCTAGCTTCAACTTTATCATTCTCCCCCTAGTATTCTTGCATAAAATTAAGCATGGGGATTCTCAGGTTCACTAGAAAGACATGGTTTAGGCCATAAACAAGATGGTAAGGGGTTGTGCGTAGTGTAGACTTGATTCAAGTGCTATTTGACTAGAGGGCATACTTGAGTTGATTATGCCAATCTCTTGGATTTTTATTTAAAATTTTCTTGACAACATCCAACAAGTTTATGTTAGTAGATTTTGCAAGACCATTTCCTTGGGATAGTAGTTAGATGTAATGTCCCTTTCTAGGGCTAAATTTGGAAATAAGGGTTTGGCCTTAAACCCAAATCTGAAATTGCACCTTCAAACACACACACATCAAATTGAAATAGCTGAGAATGCTCTTCAAACAATCAACACACAATATAAATCAGTCCTCTAGGGTAGCAAATTGCATATGAGGTTCACATCAACATTTAACCATGCAAATAGAGTTGAAATGCCACCAAAATAATTTATCCAACCACAACAATATTTATCAATCTCAAATACATCAAAAATATGGAGAAACGAATGATAAATCACAATTGTAATTAATTTTTATTACAACAACCATACAACCAAACCGAAACTTGAAAAAATAGATAAACTCCTAAAATCACCAAAATGTAGATTCCGACCTTATAAATTATGAGGAACAAGAATACCAACTCAAAATACCAAAATGTGCCCTAGAAGGCACCAAACTCAACCCTCAAGCAAGTCGCCTAGGGTTGGAAATGTAGATCAGTGTATAAAATCACTTTGAAGTACCAATGTGACCTCCGTGTGAGATCACCCTTACACACAAGAGGGTTTTCGTCCCCTAGTGTGATCCTATTGAAGGGTTTCATCCTCAATAGGTGACCAATGAAGGGTTTTCATCCTTCAATGGCAAGAAGAAAAGCTACACTAGCTCCACTCCAAGTAGATGTCAAAATAGATGATAGATGATAATGTCCTCCTCCATTCGAACCTCCTTAAGTACCCCTTCTTGGTGCCAAGGATGAATTAGGAGCCCAATCTTCATGGACGACCTCTTAATGAAGGGGAAATGCACTTTAATCTTCACTTCACTTAAGAAAACCGACCTCATAAAAGAATATTTCTTTATCTCCCTTGTAGCTCTCAAGAAGACCAACCTTAATGAAGGTGAAGATAGAAGTTCCTTTTTCGCTTTTCCATTCACCTAATTGAATCACTCCAAGCCATGATTAGTAATTAAATGAATAAGGAAATTACTTGCAATAATGGCAATGTTCACCTCCCTTGCTTCCTTCCTCGAGGCCCACGGAAGGTGGAATGGGCCCAAGGCCTTAAAAGTGACTAACGTGGAAAAGGGGACATTACATTAGAATACAATCTCATAATAATTTTATTATCATACGCCCATTCAAGGAATTGCATGGAAGTAAAAGCATGGCCATTATCACATACCAATGCAAAGGGCATACCGAACCTGGTAATGATATCGTCGTAGATGAACTTTATGATGGTGTCCATTGTGCAATTCTTGAATGGCTATGTTTTTTTCCCAACACGTGAAGTAGTCAATAGTAGTGAGAATGAACTTGAGGCCATTTGAATAATTCTCATTGAGCATGCGAACAAATTCCAGTGCTTATTTGGCAAAGGGAGTGATTCAATAATAGGATGTAAGGGCATAGTAGGATTGCATTCTCTTTATGCAATGGTTTGCCAAATGCGGCAATTCCTGACGTGACTATGCACGTCTTTGAACAACCAGGGCCAATAGTAACCCGTTCTTAGGTGGCGGAATTCCTTCACCCAAGGCCATTGTCGTGCTTCTCGTGAAAATATTGCAACACTGCTAAAGCTTCTTCTTTCGGTAGGCATTACAAATAGATGCCTTCATGATTTGCGTGCCAACGTTTATCATGAAGTTGTTGCTCTTCAGGCAAAAATATCTACGCTGAGTGCGATCGAGGTCACATGACACTTTTGATTGAGCAGAAAATAGATTACGTCCTGATACCATTCATCTGGTGCAAGTTGTTCAACTGTATATTGCTAGAAAACTAGTTTTATATCAATATCTGTCATTGCGTGACTCAGACCCATTCCTATGACTATCTTCATCGGTTGGATTTCCTTGTCAAACTCTTGGAGGGTCACCCACTTGCTCGCGGTCTGACTATCTCAAGGAAGCCTTAGATAAATTTTACCACAAAGTTAATTTTTCTGAATAAAGATTTCAATTCTTTCTGATCATTGGGGAAGTGCATCATCAAAATAGCTTTAGTCCTATCCAGATCAATTGATATACCCTTTTCAAAAATGATCTGACCCAATAGTTTTCCCTTGATGACCTTGAAGACACAGTTCTTTGGATTGAGGGAGATTCCATGCTCATGACACTGTTGGAGGAATACACACAAGTCTTTGATATGATTAGTGAGCTCCTCGGAGAAGATTGCGAGGTCATTTATGTAAATGATGATGCATTTTCCAATCAAGTCATTGAATGCGATATCCACGTCGCGCTGAAATGTTGCGCCAATGTCGATTAGACCGAATGACATTCTTTTATATGCAAACGTGTGCCACTTGGCAGTGAAGGCTGTTTTGATCTTGTCTTCTTTGCACATGGAAGTTATCTTTCTCAAATGCCTCGTCAAAATTGTGAAAGTCCATGCAAAGGTGAATTTCTCCACTTTTCTTGTGGAGTAGAACAAGGTTGGTGACCCATGTTGAGTGGCGGATTGGAAATATGATCTTCGTCTTCAATAACTTCTACACTTCCTTCAATATGAGAGGCTCAAGCAATGCCTTGTGCAGACTTGTGTCTCTAGTGAATGGTGTTGCACATGGGTTTAATGGGATGCTATACATTAGGAAGGAGGGATCAAATATCTTCATATCATTGTAGATCCATGTAATAACAAACTTGACATTGTGTTGTTTAGTGCATCTCTCGGTGTGTGCTCTTGAGTTTGGGCAATGGACCATGCCCTTAGGCCTTCTCCAAGTGTGTGTTGAATTTTGCATAATGGTGATTTATTTTTTGGAGCATTCCTTAAACTTCGTGTATAATGGGCCTTGCACACTTTCTTTATAGCTTTGTGCACCCCAATGGGTGCTCACCCACATTTGTGCATTTTGGAAGTTATCCTAGGAACACAAAATGAAAAGAAGATAGATCAAAATCGCATGCAATAATTTTAAGCAAAGGGGGAAGGATACCTATTATGCGTGCACAACTTTTACTATGTTCATTGCGTGAAGTTCTTGCGTAACTTCTCGCACCTATTCAAGGGTATACATTGGTACTTTGAAACTTCCTCCAACATTTATTTGAGTGTAAACATGTGGGCACTACCTTATGTAATCATGAGGCTTTTGGGAAGCCAAGTGTTAGGCGGGGAGATCAAGTCAAATGACTGACAATGGAAAATTTGGATTGCATGAGGTTAAACATTTGTAGAGTGCAAGGGAGGTTAGCCACCGGTCTCAAAATGGGATTGTGTAGTCCGAAAGGGAGTGAAAATTTCATGGAGTATGACGAGGGTCGCAATATCACAACTATGAAAGAGGATTACGCGAAGGCTTGTTTGAACGTAAGGGGACCATAATATACTTTAGGCTAAACGTTGGTATCACAAGAGAAAAGCGGGAAGCCAAGGATCATTGTGCACTAGAATTTCTTGGTGGCGCGTACTTAAGAAACATGAAGCAATTATATGGTGCACACGCTTGGAATGTGCAATTGTGGAAATGCTTCCATAATGGTATGCGTAAAAAAAGTTTGTGAAGGACTAAAATATTAAGTGCACAAAAGGATTATGAAATTGTGCGAGGGTCTTTTGCAATGGGGATAATCCTATTCGCAAAGGGGGTGTAAAATATAACAAGATGAGATCTCGGAAAATATGACTAAGGCATGCAAAATGCTTGGAAATAAGGATTGAGGCTTTGGATAGAACAAAATTTGGAGCGCAAAACTTAACTAGCTTGAGAAAGGCCAAGGGGTTCCTTGATTTTTCTTGAAATTAGGGCATGTTGTGGCCTGACAACAAAGTGGAGATAAGGAGTGGCCCTCAGATACCCTATCTATATATGACACACTCCTTGCCCCTAACCTCCCTACTTATATAGATAGGGAGGGATCCTATCTCACAATCTCCGACGACATGGTGAGTGCCGTCTTTATATCCATCTATCTATATAACAATGTAAGCTTACAGAGAGGGTATTGTGTGATAAGCCATGTGTACTTCATTAGCATCCGTATGATTACGTAATGGATCAGTAAACACCTTTAACTTATAATTTGGTTGAGAAACTATTGTGTTAATAGGTGTGTCCAAGTCTTATACAAAAAGGAGATTGGTGTCAATTAACCCTTGAATTTTGTGGCATCATGTGAACATCTATTGGTAAACAACTTGCTATCAAGTTTCATGCTCTATGGCCTAGACATATCGATTATAGTGGGTGGAGGCAACTCAATGAGATTACACTCTAGGAGTTTCTAAAAGATATAATGAGGAGGTTTTGGTAGATGGGTCCATTTTCTTTTTAGAGTCCAAGTAAGGACCATAGGTGGTGCTGGTTGCACAACATTGATCTATTTCTCATCACTTTTCTTATTGTATTTGGGGTTTCTTTGATAGAATGGTGTTGATTGGAATTTGGATCCATTTGGTGTAGGTGCATTATGGTCATATTTTAGCATGTTGGTTGCAAGGAGCTTGGTCTCATAAACTTCATATGACATAGGTCTTCAAAGAATGTGAAAGTAGAGAACATGGCCTTTTCCTCAATTTGTGGAATAAGGCTAGCAATGAACACTTCTTGTAATTCACCCTCGTCAATGTTACCTCAAGAGAGCATGGTCTTATGACACATGATAGTCTCCGTGATCTTCTCATTAGATTGTTGCTTAACTTGTGTGATTTGGGAAAAAGATAGTCATTGACCAATGTTGATAGAGAAATGAGAAAGGAAGCTATCACCTAAGGTTTGGAATGAGTGTATTGAACTTCAAGGAAGTTTATAGAATTAATCTAACACATATTCTTTGGGGCTACATGGAAAATGTTGTGCTTAGGTATCGTTATTGTTAGAGTCCATAAATGAAGCCATGAAGGCACAAAGGTGATGTTGGGGATCAATATTTCCTTCATAGAAGAACTTGGGTGGAAAAAACCTAGGTCAGTAATGGATAATTAAGGACTTCATGGGTTAATGGATTATTGAGTAACTTGATAGATCTCTGCAGTGGCCCTTGCTTTGTTTTGCATAAGAAGAGCTATTTGAGCTTGCATGTCTTGGATTTTTTGAACATACAAATTAAGAATATAATTTGGAACTACCTATGAGGTGCTAGGGACCATAGTGTAGGCCATTTCTCTATAGGAATTTGCATGGTAATTTGGGGAGCCATGTGTGGTGCCCCCATGGTAGGGAACATTAAATGTAGGCAATGCTTGATCGAAACATGTGTACCCAACTCTTAAAGGGGAAGGAGATCTTGTAGAAGGTGGATTTTTATTGCTTGAAGGTTCAACATGTGTCTCCTTTACCTTGACTTTTTCTCTAAGTGCCATTTGTATTTTAACAACTTCAAGTAAATTAGGGACTTGGTCAAGGTTTGACAAGATTAGCTGCCTAACCTCGTACATTAATTGTGCATCAATTTAAGGAGATATAGAAAAAGAAGCATTACTATTGGCCATCAGAGCAATGGAAAACTCATACAAGCAAATGAGGGTTTGTAAAAAATCCAAGGACTAGCTATGATGTTAAAAATTAGATTTGCACATCTAAAACCTAAGGATGAGGAATAAATCAGCAGGTTGGCATAGATTAATAAATAAAGTGGGTTCATCAAAATGTAATTTAAAAACTAGGGTTAATCTTATCAAGGTATTATAAATATGTTTAGAACAAATAACTCAAAACTAAAAATGACAATCCTAACTTATGAAAGGATGATATATGGTTCAAAATACTTCTAAAAAGTAGATACAAGTAACTAGGGTTAGGGTTTGGAACATATTCACCCCAAATTGAGCTTAGATTGTATAAAAATGGACTCGATATCTGGCTAGAAATGATGTGCAAAGTGTTGTAAAGTTGTTGGATAAATCTAGGGATTTGGAATTGGGTGCATGATAAGTTTATCCAACAGGTGTTAGATTTGTTGGATGACCTGTTTGGGTATTGACGAATGTGTTCTCGATGTTTGGATCTGTAATTCACCTATGTAATCTGATTTTCCGTGTTTTTGGATTTCTTTCATGTATTTGGATCTTTTCAACAATTATTTTTTACTTTGTGTGTCTTCTTTTTCTTTAAGCCCCAACTCTTCTTCTTTTAACCTCAAAAGGGGTTAGTACGATTTGAGCTAGTATGAGCTCATCAAACCCCCATTGATGTGATGAGCATTGTACTATGTACCAATATGTCGAAGAGGGATCAAGGCACACACATTTCTCCAAATTATATGATGGTGTATGTTATTAATCAACACTTCCCCATTTTGTACAAAATATGGACCCACCTTCTTTGCTTACACTTTCCCTAATTTTGGCTAAGGCATTGCAATTTTATTTTAGGAACTCAACATTTTTCCTTTGGGTTGGTTCTGAAATCATCTTTGAATTGATCAATGTATTAAGATATATTGCAGGGATATTTTCTCAACTCATTTTGTAGTTTGATCAATGTTTTAAGATATGTTGCATGGATATTTGTTCAACTCATTTTGTAGTGTTATCAATGTTTAAGATATGTTGCAGGGATATTTACTTAAGTTGATTCAATCCAAATAAATGCAAGGCTTTGATTTACTAATTCCCTTTTTTGTCTATAAGGTTTTATATTATTTCTCTTTATTCGAAGCTCCTTTGACTTAGTGAAATTTTTACTTCATTGGATTTTGGATGTCCATACTTTGAGATTTTTAGAATTTTGGAAACTATCTTATTTTGGGAGTTTTCCACTTCCCGATTTCAGAGCTTCACATTCTAAGGTTTCTTGACCCATAAATTGTATTTGAGAAGATATGATAGGGCTTGCTCCTTCTAAAAGGATTGTTATTCAGCACACCTTTCAGGGAGAGGCCTCAAGTTTTATTTAACCTTCTCCACAACTTGTTGCTCTAGGTTCTACCCAATTGTCAATGCCAAAAACAACTATTCCTCCACCTCATCCCTTGGTAAACCCAATTTATTCAGGGGAATACGAGTTTGATAAATGGGAAGAATTTCTGTAAGGTGATGAAGAGGAGTCAAAGTTTGTGGTGAAAGGGAATGCCTCAGGTTATTTCAGGATTTTCTCCCCAAATGATTCACTTGAAGAGAAAAATCAAGAGCTATGTTGGCCTCATCCTGTGTTTCATGATGATAATCAAGGGGATGATGGCCCCTTACAGTCATTAGAGACATACCCTAACTTCTACTACACAAGGAGAGCATACTAGTGATAAGGATCAAGAGGAAGAACTGTTTCAAGAGGCCTAGGTTTCTCTAACATCTTCCTCAAAGGAGAAAAAAAGTGAAGAGGGTGCCTCCCAAGGAAAATAGATTAAACAAATCCAACCAAGAAAACAACATAAGGGACACTCATCAATAATTGTTGAGAGTTAAGTATGGTACGGGTCTCCATTATCTTCACATGACAGTGAAGACACACCAGTGGAAACATCAGGGCAAGGTGTTGCATTGGTAGGTTAGAGGTCTTATGCCACTTCTTCAGAAGCCCAAGAGATAATATTAGCAGCCTTGGGACATGTTAGAAAACAAGCAGGTTAGGGATCTCTATTCACATATTCTTCAGGAACACAAGGTGCCTCATAGTCTCCCGTCACAATAGCCCACTCAAGCAATGTTTTCACATGTAATTACATCAACTGAGTTAGCAGCTGTACTAGTCTTACTACCCACCTTTGAGCCAATTAGAGTCCCTGCTGCTTTTTAGGTGAGTGTAGCAACAAATTTGATTTAAATTCTTAGGAAGTCCTTATCACCCCTTGTCTCATTCAAACAAGTTATTTTCTCTCTATCACAGTGCTCTACTTCTCCTCTCCCATCCATTTCCACTAGTACCAAAATTCCCAATACATTCGTGACTTCTCCATTACATCATAAAGAACCATGGCCCCTAGTGTCTTCTCCACTTCTGCTGTTATTTCACTCCCATGACATTCCCCATCCATCTCCTCCATAATAACATCATCCGCATGACATGACTGAATACATAATCTATAGTTGGCTTGACAAAACAAGCCCAAAATGATAATAGATGACCAACTTAAAATCAAAATTCAATTTTAGCAGGCCACATAGCAACTAAATAAGATAACAAAGATGAATTGCTAGGTATAGAGCATCCCATATTCAAATTGATTCTTAAGAGGAGAAAGATTAATCTTGGTGAGCTTGTAGAGTATTAAGAGGAGCATGTCTCCTTCATTGATGCTACTAGCTTTGCAGCTATGTTGGTAGTTTGGGGTATTAATTAAATAATACAAAGACTAGAGGCTAGAACAAAAGCTTAAGTACTAAATAATGTCCCCTCACAAATTGAGTAAGTGTTGAGGTCTCTGTATGACATGCCGATAACTGTCAATAATGCATATATAAAAGGTAGACAAATACAGAACAAGGTTGGGGAATATATGAAAACATATGAAGTTGTGAACACTAATCTTATTAAGTTGATAAAATTCATTCAGAAGAATTTGTTTCCGCATCTAGACATTTGACCTAATATGAATTTGCTGTATCCCAACAGGTCATTGTGAGGATGATGAGCACTATTATTAGACAATGTTTGGTAGAGCTCAATGTCATCATGACATAGCTTGCAACTAGGGAAATAGGCCTACAACTATTATCTATTGTCTACCTTCACGATCACTTTTAAGGCTCATATTCCGTTTGTTAACCTCTCTAGAGGTGATAAAGTCGTGACATTGACTAGTCGTGCCATAGAAAGAATTGAAATAGTTAATGCATATAAAGACTCTATGCATAAGACCTTGGCCAATCATTCAAGGACATCGATAAAAGTGCAAAGTATATGCAGGAAGCCAATAACTAATGTGGCTAAAATTGACAAAGGTTATTTGCAAATTGCCATGTATCCAAACATTACAAGGCCAATCACTAGCTTCAAGATAACCAGCTCGGAAAAAATAGGTGGAAAAGAGTTCTACTTTCTTGGGAGGAGCGTATCAAATAAAATATTTGTAGGATTAATCCCTTAGAATTTTGGTTCCAATTCATTTGTTTTCGAGTAAGTATGTAGAGATAAATGAGCATGGTTTTCATGATTCTATGAATCTATTTGAGGAATGCCATTCACGATTATGTTTTATTAATTCTAGAAAAGTATTTTTTCTAATTTACCCTCTTTTTCAGTTTATTCGAGAAATGAAACATTTTGTAATATCAAAATGATTGTAAATAGTGATGATAGTTTGGGATATGATTCAAATTATATTCTAGGAATCAAAACAGAAGAAGAGATTCCCTTGAAAAGTGAAACACAATTGCGTTCAAACTTCCACCACTTGATCATTCATAAGGCCGCATACCTGTAACTCGTGCATTGGAACATAAAATCCCTAAAAGGTGAGGAGATTAATTTCTCACTAGATAGTCAAGAGGTGTATAAAAATTCCACCAATAATGTGGAGGTTAGAACTTGTAAACAAATATTGAGCCCTCAATTCAACCTCAATAGTTGGCAATTGTTGCTTAGCTTGATTGTAGTGTATAGTTGTGATAAAAGGAAACAATAAAGATGTATTTACATTTGAGTAACTCTATTGGAATGTTCTCTAAGAGATAAGTGCTTAAATGATTGGTTCAATACCCTCGAAGGGTGCTTTGATCATGGGATCCCTAGATGCCCTAATAGGTAAGGGTGTACGTGTTTATGTAGGCGATTGTTTTGAACGCTTTCACACTCAATCGACTCTAACCTTGAAAAGTAACTTGTGCATTTGAAAATATGACCATTACAAGTACAAAGGACATGTTTTTCAACCATGTAGCATATTCATCATTCAAATCTGTCTTGGGCCCTTGAACCCATCTAACATTAATCTAGAACCATATATGAGACAAGAAATGGGTTGTAGAGTGTCTAAAGATGTGTTATGTATAAGGTGCATTGATTTACGAAATGCTAAGGTGAAGAATAAGCCATGACCTAATGGAATCAAAGTTGAAAATTGAGTAATAGTTGATAAAGAGGCAATGTGATAATTTTAGGATCAATGCCAAAGTATTCTTGTCAAGTGCCACATGAGAAAATTTTGGGTACCACGGGGTAGAGAGGAGATAGATTATGGGAATAGACTATGTGACAAAGTGCTCGGAGATTGTAAAAAGTAGATTATCTTTGTTAAGATGATCATGAAATATCTTGACCTAGAACTCGATGCATGTGAGTTCGTGGGTATCTGGACACCTTCATGGGAAAACTTGTCTTCTAGGGCTACAAACCTATCCTTTGGATTTGTAAACTCATTATGAAGACCGGGATTTAGTTTTCTTGTCTTTGAAGGTGTAATTTCTAGGTATGTATATGTGTTGTGATGAGATATAGCTTCTCCTTGTTTGAAACGCTAAACTTTGTATATGAGACCTAAAAATATTTAGTAACGACCGGGTTGGATTACCTCTTTGCACCCTCATTTATGTGATGAGCATTGTGCTACATACACTTAGTTATTCTAATCCTATGATAAGACACATGTGATATAGAATATCTGATGAAGATGGACCCAGAACTAGCCCTCACACTTGGCAACACACATTTTTACTTCATATTTTCTCATGCTTGATCTAATACAACAATATTGATGACTTCAACTTTTATTGTGATAGGTGTTCTTAGGAATAAAATAACTCAATACTTTCCCTTGACCTTCTTAGAGAGAGAGTAGCGGATCCTTAAACGCTCCTAATGGCTTCAGGGTGGATATGTATTTATATGTGACTATTTGTATAGTTTCTGCTCTATCGACCCAAAAGTACGACTTAGGCCAACTAAGCTAAGTTATTTTTTTGAAAAAGTGACCATTTGAAGTGCGAGGGAGAAGTTTGTGGAAGGTTGGAAGGTTCATGTAAAATTTGTCTTGGACCAATGAGCCCATCTAGGGTGTGAAAGGAATCAATTGTATGACAAGTGGAATTCTGAATGGGTGTTATGTAGCATGTGGAATGATTATTGAGGAGTTGAGTTGGAGAATAATTGTCATCTAATGGGACTATGATGCGGGATAGATAATGAGAGTGGCTTAAGTTGGTCATTTGTGTATTAATGGAATAAATGTCGAATAAATACCAAATTTCATATTGCCACATAATCGAATTGGATTTCATGTACTACAATTGCCCCTATTCAATCTTATATTAACAAAAGCACGATTAAAGGAGAATGAAGGACGGTGGTGTAAACTCTTGAGTGTCATGACAATCCACAAACTTACTGATTAAATGGAAAAGATGCATAGATCAATGCTAAATAATGGGTATAAAACATGTAAATTGAATTTGAAAATCTCTATGTTGAAAAGCTTGGAATAAAGTGAAATGTGCATAAGAACAACACACCTAATTAGTCATACCGAACCTTATCCCAATTTGCTAAATGTGAAGAGTGCATTGGGTCTTGCCCCCCATGCAATTTGAGTATTAATGTCTTATTAACAACTCTCCCTTCTTTAGTAGCATAAAATTTTTTCTAACTTAAGAGCCTTGCCCAATTAGAAATATTTTGCTAACTTAATAGAGTTACCCATAACTCAATCTAGCCTTCCCTATAGCGTGAAATAATTTGCTAACTTAATAGCTTTACCTATTTTGACCCCCGCGTGGTTTATATACTGCTTTTGACCCTCGCGTCGTGTCTCTCACCCTGAAGCACCATGGGACCATCATTATTCTTATACATTCTTCTAGCACTTGCCATGATGACTATTTTTAATAAATTTTCGCTATGTTGGGGCATGTTTTACTTCAAGTGACCTTTTTGCTACTTGGGCATATTTTTCCTTCAACGTCTTTTGGGTGATGTTCCATGAATTCGTCATTTATTCTACAATATTTTATTCCCAAAAATTCAAAAATTCAAAACAATATAAAATTAAAAAAAATTCCCATTTTTTTGTAAAAATCATTAAAAATTGTAAAAAAATTTATTTTTTTTCAAAATTAGTAAATGACATACCTTAATTGAAGCCTTTATCAAATGTATTGTCCTCAAACATAAAAATTTGTCCTACAAAATCATATTTCTAAGGTTCTTGCTTGCTCTTGTCTCAAATGACTCACGGATCATTAAGATCTACCTCCATTAAAAAGTCGATGCACTATCTCGAGTACTCCCGTGTAACAACGAGTTACAGAGAATATGTCATAGTGCACAAATGATTTTCATGGGACTACTTGTGTCCTCCGTTATCCCCCTTGCATGTATCCTTGCTTGGGAACCATTTTAACCCTTCTTTATTAAAACACGAACATTCGAGAAGCTGAAGCTTGATAAAAAAAACATTGGTGCAAGTACTGTCTTGAATGTTGTTTGTTTGAGTATGTGTGATTTTCCTTGTTTCTCTGTTAGGTTAGTTTTACTTTCTCGTATTACATTGCATTATGTATGTTGCATGGAGTTACACATTTTTAGCAATGAACAAATGTTAGTAATATAGCTTTTCATGTTATTTTACACTTTTGTTAATTTTAATAGAAGCGATGATGATTTAGATCATAGAAACATGATGAAACAAAGTTGCTTAATAAAATATTGGATGCAAGAGCTAGTCCTATATTCTTCATTGTCATGTCTTATCACTATTCATTTTTCTTCCAAAACACCTAGGGCAATAAAAATCATTTTTATCCCTATCCTATTTCTTCTATCCGTTTCCATCATATTTTCAATTGTCGATTGACTTCTTCTATCACCCCATCGACACTTGAGGGGGCATCATTCATTCTAATAATTTTTCTTCAAAAATTTACTCGCTTACGCTTTTGTCTACCATGTTTTAAGTGACGTCACTTACTTCACCTCAAACAGGGGAAAATGTAGACACCTAAAATCCACTTTTGCAGTCTTATCGCTCAAAACACACTAATTAGCCTCATTCATACTATTTCCACTATAATTAGTGATTTTGTGCTAATGAACTAATGTTTTCTTTTATTTTGGTTGATTAACGACACTTTGTTGATTAACTAATGTTTTCTTGTATTTGATCAATAAACCCTATTATTGGTTAATACCCCTCTTCCAACCATTCAAAATCACCCCATTTCCCTCCAAGACATCTCAAAAGGCTTCAAAAGCTTATCCTAGCCTCTTAATTGATCCTAATTGGTCAATTAAGGCACCTCACATGCTAATCACTTGTTAATTCACTAATCAAGATTAACAAGCCTTAATCTACTTTGTACTTTTAGTCCCACATGCACCAAGATGCAAGTTTTCCTCAAAGGAAAAACTATAAAAAGGACTAAGCACCTACCTTCCAACTTTACACCATACTTTGATTAGTATATCATATAAGAAATATGATTAAGAGCCTTACTTCCTTCAGGATTAGCTTGCTCAATCTTTGCATCCAATCTTCATGTTGGTTAGTAGAGGGATATCTAATATGGCCTTGTAACCATTTTTAGAGAGATCCTCTCACCATTTGTGGAGTAGAAACAAATATAATTTGATTTCCCTTAGATCTAATTAGGTATATGTTAATTAGTAATCATCTCACATAGTAAGGATGCTTGTAGATTGAATGTTTAATTTCATTTAGTTTCCATTAATGCATGCTTTTAAGCTTTGATCTTGATGTTTCATTCTTAAGATTGAGCTTGGATCTAGGCTATTATGGTGTTAGCCTTTACTAGTTAGTCATATTGCAAAATTTTAGGGTGTTATCATTTGGTAGCGCAGTCACTTAGCTGGTGTTTAAAAGGACGTGTTGGTGTGGAAAAATAGGAAATGCACAGGGCGCACACATAGGCACAAAATGTGCATGCTAACATCTCTAGGGGGCGCGCATTGAACACAGGCCAAGTGGGGAAGGGGGCATGTTTTCTGAAGCGTAGGCACTTACGTGGAAATGGGAGCGTTGGCGCTTGGGCGTCTTGGCGTTACAATGGGCACATTGGCACGAAAAGGGCACTTTGGAGAGACCTTTATAAGTATTAGGAAGTTTTTAGAAAACATAGATGATAAGAATAGAAGATTTAGATCATAATAAATGACCTGACTAACCCTACAGATGGACCTACCCGATTAGAGACGTGGGATCAACATGGGCAGCTCTAGGCCTACCACCGGGCAACATTCCGTCAACTAGATCAAATCTACTTGGAGACATTACTAGATGTTACGGGTCTCTCATAGATGGATCGTATGCCACATGTTACGTTGGATCATGACTTACTCACAACCTTAACGGAGAGATGGTGTAGTGAGAGTCAGACATTCCGCATACCTACTGATGAGATGAGCATCACACGGTGCTCTATTGAGGCTAGGCGGTGACGTCGGCGACCATCACAATCGTAACCTTCATAGCATTGCCGAGATTTTTGAGTGGAATACCTACCTCTCCGGGGTATGCGAGTTGATGTTATAAGGTGTATGGCAAGATCATCGACTTGGATGGGTTCCGTATATCTCATAGCTCTTATCGGTGGCTTGCTTTGTTGCTTATCAAGACCGGTGCTCATTTTTCTTTGGAGTCGATTGGAGTGATACAAGGACTCGGTAGTGGGGAGGTCTACTCTAGGGAAATGTATATTAGCCCATATATATGTTGATTTTTACACGATAGCTTCGTGGTAGTCAAGAAGGCTGTGGGTCTGACGACTTTACTTCATGAGATATGGGCCTAAGACCATATCACCATAGGATGGATGGCCAAGAGGAGCATTGCGAGTCCGAGCTCTTGGTGAGCCCTCTATTATGGGCTGGGTTCTAGATGGAGATGATATTCGTGGGCACATGGGAGACACACCATATTATAGGTGAGGTTTGGACGAGGTAAAACCTCACATTATTATATGACAACCATACGGGTTGTATCGGTGGCCTAAGGATGAAAGCTGCGTTGAGTCTTTGTAGTAGTTGATCACTTCATTATTGGGAGCGGGGCCTACATCTTGAAGTGGTACAAAGTGGACGAGTGGTCAAGCGATAATTTGGTATTATTCATGGGATTCGCAATGATGAGATGTGAGTACGCATGGAGATCCAAAGAGACCTTTCATATGGGGCCGTGGATCGATTGGGGACGAGCTCACATCAACTTTCAACAAGTGGTCCCACAACCTTGGGTACATCGATCACCGATAGTAGATCTAGGGACGACCCCAAATTATACAAGATGGTATGCTTCAATGTTTCTATGGTGGTTGAGGATACCACATACAATACTAGATGTAAAGATAGCCCCACCAACATAGGGGTTACATGGTCAAGATCCTAGAGCACACAATTTGGTACATCCACGGGTAGGGCCATAGGTAGGGCCGTAGGCGGAGCCACGCATAAGGGAATATGTACAAAAGGTATTCGTAAAATAGCAAGAGGTTGTGTAACATCGGGTAGTGGTTTAGGCATAGGTACGTGCACCACATATACCCCTTGATTTCCATTACGGACACCAAGATAGGTGCCTCTATCACTCCCACATGTGATCCCACACATAGTCCACCGGGAGGTGGAGGAGATAACAGAGGTGGAGAAGAGATGGAGGAGGATACATAGGGTGTTTATGAGCTAGCTTCCTTGCGAGATACGATTAAAGACGTGGTTGCACAAGTAGCCTCAGATTATTTACGAGAGAGACCAAGTTATTACGAGGAGAGGGATTGGGATACCGCAGAGAGAGATCATGTAGTCACGGAGAGGGCACAACTACAAGCTAAGAGGGATCGGGCTTTATTAGATACAACCCATCCGTAGGTAGAGCTAGCGAGTGCGAGAGGCGAGTGTGATGCACTCCACCGGGAGGTACTCCCTCGGGAGTACAATTATTGGTAGTTCGAGTGCCTCCCTAGCGCGTGAGGCCACCTATTACATGTTACAATATCATGTGGCCGTCCTAGGTGGCCGAGCTGAGAGAGCCCACAGTATAGTCGAGATGGCGACATCTGTCACGATCTAGACTACATAGGACCTCACGATCAGCGAGGTTAGTACAACAACCATCCATACCGAAGGATTGAGGAGCAACATGGGTCAACACAACATGGTGTAGCGCCTTCCATGGGTCCATCACAATAGATGCCCCCACTTAGTGGTAGACCTAGACTAGGTAGTTCTAGAGAGGGTGAGAATGGTGGTTGGCTCTTTTATTGATGTATCTCTTTGATATATGCCTCAATATGAAGGCACATTTTTGTATGATGTATATGTATTGTTTTTGATCGTGCCTCATGATGAAGACACATTTTTGTACAGATGTACTTTATATATTGTTTTTGGTTATGCCTCGTGATGAAGGAACAATTTTTATCCATACCCCTCATGGAATTTTGTATCTGATATGTATCAAGACACATGATTTTGTACATGGAAATTTATTATGATGATGGACTATTGTTTGTACCACATGTTGTTTGATTTATGATAGCATTTGATGATATCTCGTTGTATTTTTGATGAGATACTTTGTGTTTTACTTATCACATTTTGTATATGAGATAACATGTTTAATCCACATTTTTATTATGGTCTATGTTTGAGGGGGATAGAAGGCGGTCCCTCTTACCCCTCTTGGCGATATTTTACGATGTTAGGTTAGCATAGATGTTTGATTTTCATGTTTATGATGATTTAGCTTATCTTTTATTGATATGTGATGTATAGATGTGATGATAGTTGATATGATGACAACAAAATGTACAAAATAACCAACACAAATTAATCAAATCTAATCAAAGAAACACAACTATATACAAGTATGTAAGATAAAATGAACTCAATGCAATGCACAAAAAATTAAAGTAACACTCAATCTAAGTAAGAAAATGAATCCAATTTAAAGCACACAAGATGAAAAAATTAATGCAACCAAAACTATACAAACCAATAACTAAAGTAAGAAAACTACTACTTTTTTGTGGGACAATTTTGAAACATTTTTTTGTTGTTTTTGGTATATTTTGAGACAATATTCTATTGTTTTTGAGTTTTCTACAAAACATATTTGAATGTTTTGAGTTTTCCAAATAACATATCTGAATGTTTTGGGATTTTAAAAAAGTTATACGAATGTTTTTACGATTTTCTAAGAAGTTTTTCAAAGTTAAGTGCAAGGAAACGAAGAAATGTGGATGCCCCCAATGATATATGGGATGTACAAGGGCAGAATGCCACACGTTATGTGCAATAAGTGATGATGCAAAGTTTCCCCCAACATTAGATGGGAATATACAAAGGAAAAATCTTCGCATATAGAAATAGGATCAGCCAGATCAAGGCTAAGAGGGATAGGCTCAAAAGTAGCTCATATGTAGGGAAAGACTAACTCAGAATAAAACTATCATAATCCTAGACCTGAAATTATTGTGAATAACAAACCCTCAATGGCGTCAAAACCGCCACCAAAGGACCTATCCAAAGTGCCACCATTGCGTAGTTTTCATCGTTTGGATGCATTTATTTATCTTTATCTTTTTCGGATTTATACTTTTTTGTTTTTATGATATTTTAGGGACCCCACACTTAAGCATAGAAATGCTTAAGATGCATTGCATTCATGGGTTCTCAAAGTTCCTAACCATCCGAGTAAGCAAGCTTCAGAAGCTTTGAACCGATTTTAGCAACTAAAACATATGTTCCTAACCAGATTACACTCAAATTTACCTTTCTTTTCTTTGTCCTTGGTGGTGTTGAACTGATTTTATTTTAGCACCAAGTCTCCTACCTCAAATTGATGAGGTATCACTCTTTTGTTGTAACTTTTCTGCACTCGATCTTGATACACTTTAAGGTGATCTAGAGCATGAAGCTGTTTCTCATCTAATAGCTCCAACTCTGCTAGTTGAGCTACTTTGTAGTCCTCTTCTTCATTCAGGTAATATCTTAGCTCTATACGCAAAGAGGGGATCTCAATCTCTAGAGGTAACACAACTTCTGTGCCAAATACTAGGGAATATGGAGTGGCACTTGTAGGAGTGCGGATAGACATTTTGAATGCCCAGAGGGTAGGTGAATTTGTAAATTCCAGTTACGGCATGTGGTATTCACCATCTTCTCCATAATATAGATAATAGTTTTATTAGAAGCTTCAGCTTGCCCATTACCTTGAGGGTAATAGGGGTTGAAAATTTGAGAGTGATTTGAAAGTATTTACATAATGCCTTCACAATTTTATTTTTAAAAAGGCTTACCATTGTCGGCTATAATGGTAGAGAAAATGCCGTATCGACAGATTATGTGGTTCATTATGAACTTGGATATTTGTGCACCTTGGACATAAGTAAGATGAACAACCTCTACCCATTAGAAAGTGACTAAATAGGATGCTTTATTTCAATCAAAAATATGTTAACATTGCTTTATTTTTGTTCAAAGCGATAGAAGGAAAATTTCAGATTTCAAACCCAAAAACGTAGTGCAATACTTAAACAATATAGATATTTTTTTTCATCAAGTTTTAAGGATAAATTACAACTTGTGAAAATTGAACAACTCTTTTCATTCCAAATACACATAAAAAAACAAAAATTAAGCTTACATTGCTACCATTTCCTTTCTCAAATGCACAAAGTAAACAACAGATAATCATGGAACCTTTTAAAACCAACAAGTTCATTAAATCAAAATTTTCTGTATATTACAAAGGAGAGGAAAGATACTTTGCTTATCCAGGATTTTTGTTTCAAAACCAACAATTTTCCTTCAAATTAATAAAATGAACTCTTTCATTTTTCAGGATGCCTCTTCAAGAGGAAACATAAATTTAAGATCAACATTTTAAGTTCATGAAGCAAGAAGTTAATTTCGGTAACTTAAAACAAAAATTTACATCTGACAAACAACATTCACACCCATAATTCAACTCTTCAAAGGACAAGTTATAACAGCTACAACATTTTATATTTTTCTTTACATAATGAAGAAAACAACTCTAAAATGCAAGTTTTACAAGCCCTCCTCACAAGAGGAGACAACATGCCCAAATTTCCAATAAAATTTAACTCCATGCACATAGAATAAACCTGCAACTCGTGACGCTTTAAAAACCATTCTTCAAGCTCCATGTCATCCAAAAGTAGCTCCAAAACCCATGAAAAACTATCAGTGTTTACCTCCAACCTACAAGCATCATTACATGCCTTAAGGTGGACCAAAAAGACATGCTATCCTCCCTCCAAGCCCATGGGAAAGAGGGAGGGGCATGCCTCAAACCAGCAATAGAAAAGGTCACCAAAAACACACCCATGGATACAACATTTAAGAATTTACACCCAAAACAATGAGAACAAAACCAACCAAAAACTAGAGAAGCACTAAACTTATCAATGAGGGAAGAGGGGATAAGATATCCCATGAATTTACCAAATTTAGAACCAAGTTTGAACATAGTAAGCCACCATCTCCTTATCTCTCCATGAGATATCAAAATCCTCTCCTTATCTCTCCATAATTCTCCCCTTATCCCTCCATACCCTTCAAACCAAATGAAGGGGTGAACCAAAGTTCCTCAAGCTTTTCCATCAAGCATGAGGGTGAGTAAAAAGGGGATTATTCCTCTTCCCACACATACCCAAAATCCATTCCATTCAAGGTTGTATGGGAAAAACCAAAAGACAAGAATTTAAACAACCAAATTCAATCAACACAACACAATTTTACCATTTCAAAACAAGAACCAAATTTGAGGTAAGATCCTACCTCAAGATTAAGTAAGTTCTCCAAACCAAGCTCCCATAATCCACTTCCTTCTCCTTGCAACTGTTGGTCCGAAAATGCATGGCGTGGAAAGATCTATGGATAGACAAGCCAACAGTGTGCGTGGCGTAGCCCCCTCTTTGAGACAAAGCAAAGTTTAAATCGGTTTATTGCTATTTCTACTAGCAGGGAACCTATGCAAGTCTCACAGATTTTGCCTTCGGGGTTGGGATCTCATCCCAGTAGAGTATTCCAGGCTGCGAAAAGAAAGGAATGAAAGAGGGAGAAGAGAAAGAACAGATCCGAAGGGAGAAAAGAAATGAATTCCAAAGCAGAAAGGTCAGAAGATTTATGTTTTTAGTTTGGTAAAACATGAGCCAAACCTACTTGCATAAATAAACAAAGCAATACCGATAAACAAATGACGGAAAAGTAGATATGAATCCAACAGATTAAACACATACAGATCTAACATAAGAAAGATCTAATGTATAACACAGCTATTGAGCACAAAGTCTGAATAATTGTATTATTGTTCTTTTCTGTTACAAGAAAGCTCAAAGTCTTTCTCTCCTCACTTCTATTTCTATCTAAAAAATGTTCACCCCGAATACAACAAGTATTCCCATATTTATAGAAGATGAGGGAGAGAGAAGGCAAAATGGAGCCAACCACTTATTTACAAAGATATTTACAAAATATCTAAAAGTCATGTTGACTTTGACAACTTTGATGGATGACATCATCACATGATGCAACATGGATGATGTCATCATTTGTGCCAACACATTTTAGACATTTCGAAAAGAAAGTCGGAGAATAGAGAGAAGAAGAAGAAGAAGAAGAAGAAGAAGAGAAGAAGAAGAAGCTACTCATCATCATCATCCTGCGGCCGAAAAGGGTTACTGTTTACGATCTTGCTCAGTGATGATATGTGGGCCCGAGCGCGGTATTCCAAAAACTTGCTAATCATCGGCCAAATTGATCCCTGTGACGGATCCTTGTGCGCTTCACCGATTGCCTTGCAAGTCTCCGCTGCGTCATGAGCTTTTCGGGATTTTGGAATAATCTTTCCCGTCTCGATGAGGAACCCGATGAAGTCCCTATAGGCGAAGAGGTTGTTGATAGATTCAATGTCGAATGTGACTTCGGCCTGTCCCTTAAGAAGCTATCTCTTGAAGATCCGGATTGTGTCATCGGTGATCTCAAGGTAAGGGAAGGAGTGAAAGCAACCACAGGGTCATGGAGAGAACAATTTTCTCCATTTGATGCATTGCATCCAGGGCCTCTTCCTTTACCTTGTCTATATTTTCCGAGCGAATTCCAAGGTCGATCCATCCGATAGTCAGTGGACATGGTTTTGTTGAGGGCCCTTTGATGGCGAAGACTCGAACTGACCGGATCTTCTGAAACGATCAAACATTTGTTGGAAGGTCTCGTCTTTGGAGTCTACAGCATGTTCTAGCTCTTCGATATCGGACTTGCTAATGCTTGGAGTTCCTTATTCGCCTTCCCGATGTTTAGGTATAAACTGATATACTCGAGCGATTACTCTTTCACTATCCTTGAGGATCGGCTCCTCCAGTAGAAACGGCCATACCCGCTCGCCGATCTTTGAATACTCATTGATCTTCTCATTTCCCGAGCGGCTCGGGAGTCTCGGTGGCAATTGTGGGAGGTGCACTTCCCATCTTCACGTAAGGCTTGAAGCGGTATTTGTTACGATCCTTGATAGCCTTTTCTCCTCTTTTGTTTCTTGAAGCTTTTGCAGAGTGCATCAACTGCGGAAAGAGCTTCCCCACAGAGACTTTCGAGAGGATGTCCCCATTGTGACTTGAGTCACGGTGAAATCTGTCGGAGACAGATCTTCTTTTTTCTTTGAGAGAGGGTCGGGTGCACGCTATTTCCATGACTCTCTCACTGCGCGCTCTTCGAGAAGCGTGTAAGCTTGTGCTTCTTTGCTCCTTTAGCGGAATGACCAAAAAGTCCATCGGAGCGATGGGGACTTTCCTCTTTGTTGGTTCGATTCTTGAGAGATCCAAGCTGGTCCTATAGAAGAAGGACCGAGAGACGAGAGGGCGGTAGCAGCTATGGTAGAGGAGGGGAAAAACATGGAGACACGGCGGCGCGCATTGAAATAAGAGCCGAAGAAGTGTCCACGGGAGGAAGGAAACAGCTGCAGAAGACATAGGAAGGGAAGGGAGCTCGGAAATGAGGGAAGAAATGGAAGAAGATAAATCGGCGAGGGAGGAGAAGATAGATGAAGAGGCAGGGGAAAGGGTAGAAGGAGGGGCGGAGGACACAACCAAAGGAGTGGTCGCTTGAGACACCTGAGGAAGGGGAGGAAGAGAAGAAGAAGAGACCTCGATTTCTGTAGCGATGCCGACATCCTGAGTGGATGGGCCTATGGAAACATCCTCTGTCAATCCTCATCAAGAGTTATGACTTGTTCGAGGCTGCGAGGAAGAGGACTTTCGAGGGCTTCTTCACGAATGATGCTAGGTTCACCTATCTCGCACCTTTTCCTTTCAAATTTGCTTTTTGGACCTTGGAGGTGCGTTGCCCAAAGGGGAAGTTGTGAAATCTACCCCGAGGTAGATTAGTCCGTTCATGCGGCACCAATGCTCTGTTCTCCGCATAGTCTCTTTGACCCTCTCCTCAATTGTTTGAGGAGCCTTGCTCCTGTCAATGGCGGGAAGGGCCAATCGTCCCCATCTGTGTCATTATACACTTTGTCAGTTTCATCTTCCGTAGTTTGGAAGCCTTTGGGGACGATGGCCACTCCATATTGAATAATTTCTGCCAATGCCAAGCGAGAATGATCCTTTCTTCTTAGTTCCACCTCGTGGATGATATCAATGTAAATGTCCTCAATTTGAGGGACGTGGATCGGATCAAGCTTAGCCCTTGGCAGCAGCCTCTTGGGTCAAAGGTAGGCCTGGCTGGGAAATCATGCTTCAAGTTGAGGAGTTCCAGCTCAGCATACATCTCCTTCGCCTTGTGGTAGGTGGAGCATGTGTATCGGCCTACTGTGAGGGGGAAAGGAGTTCCGCCCTTCTTTCTTTTGAGGCACTTTTCATGGTATGTGACCAGCTGTCTTGATAGTTCTAATAGAACCAGCTTCGGTCCAGCATACCTCGGCAACCTGGTTGGTTCACCCAAAAAGTTGACCGCCCTCAGATAGGTGAATGTGGGAAACTGGGTGAACAAGGCCCCCCACTTCTCCACGGCTGACACTGTATTCTTGGTCGTGCGGCCATGAGTTAAATTTGGTCGCAACATGCACATGATGTGATAGAAGAAAGCATCATTGATTTTAGCGAACTGAGGGATGCTATTCTCCAGCTTTAGCTCTGGATAATATTCATATATTTTGACCTGAGGCCAAATTCCACTTCGGTTCAGCCCTGGATAATCTCTTTCAGATGCAGCAGCGTAGACTACATAGGAGTTCATATGGAATACTCCCGTTGTGGCAAACTGTTGTAGCTGCTCAGAGATGGTGCTGCTTATTATTTCCCCCCAGCAAAAGCGCTGATCGGGAAAATTCTTATTCATTGTCTCCAAGTACCGCAACATCCACTTATGGAAATAGTGGGCATCTGAAAGCCCGAAGACTCTGCTCAGGAAGGTGATAGTATCGCTGAGCTCCTCTGAGAAATCACTTCGGTGGATAGTCTGAGGCCACCGGGTCACCACCTTCTTGTTCTTTAGGTAGACCTCATTCATCAACTGCATGCATTGGTCTTCGTTGTCTTCCCAGGCCTTGATGCATTCTTGTTGGCTAACAGCCACGAAGTTCCGGTGATGAGGGATGCCAAGTATCAACTCAAAATGACGGGCAGTGAGGTTTATGACTGCCTCGCCCTTATTGTTCTCGACACATCTTGTGTCCTTGTTGAAAGATTGCGCAATCACCATCATGAATTCGTTGTTGACAGCGCTGACGGGGATTCCTCCGGCAAAGTGCAGGGCACTGCCTATTAACTTGTCCATCCATGGACTTCTTGTAACTTTCTGAGTTCTAACCCGAGGAATTCATCCATGTCAATTTGACCCACCCGAGTCTCGACATCCATACTGCATTCAGCCTGTGATTCGGGCATCCTGACCCTCTGATATTTGTACTTCATCTCTTCCTCTGTCAGCTTAGCCTTTCCTCTTGGTTTGGTGGGTTTCTTGCTTGACGTAGACATGTGTTCTTTCGAACTCAGTTGCTGATCTGCATGAAGAAGAAGTGAGACCCAATCCAAAAAGGTTGAATTAGTCATTTGATCTTCCATTGGAATGCTAGCAGAAGAAAGAGTTAGAGATTTTAAGGCTCAGGGCGCAGGGCGCATGAAAAATGCAACTGGCAGGCCAAATAGATAAGGCGCACAGAAAAGGAATGTTGCAGAGGTTAAACTGGCGCCAAAGGCGCATGGCGCATGGATGTAGCAGATTGCATTTTATGGCAGGGCGCATGGGAATTGTATGTTACATTGGTATTCGGTGCGCCCTTTGGCGCATTGATGGACCGTGTAACATGGATTTTTCGTGCGCCAAAAGGGATATGGCGCGGCGCATGAAGGGTTTACACAACATCATGTTACTGGCGATCGGGGGTGCGCCCGCGCCTTTATAGCTTTATACTTGCGCGCAGAAGGCTTGTGTTGCATGGAAGCTGGGTGCGCCCTTTGGCGCATGGAAACGGGATGTAACATGGATAAATGGTGCGCCAAAGGCTTTTAAGGAGGCGCGGGATTTATACTTGTAGCATGCGAAAAAGGCGCGCTTTGAGGGCGCATGAATTCTAGATGTAGCAGGACAAAAGGCTGCGCCATTGGCGCGGATTTCAATTATGCAACAAGGCGGATAGATGCGCCGAGGGGCGCAACTGTCTTAAGTGCAACAAGACGCGCCAGTGCGCCATAGAACTAAACTCTTTGCTCAAACCTTTTCATTCTTTCCTCCATTTCAAAGGTTGCTTGGACATATAAGGTTTCAGAGAAAAGTTTATCAGACCAAGCCATTTTCAAAACAACACCCCTTTACCAGCAGATCTGGAAAGAGGGAGGGAAGGGAGGAGGAAAAGAAGAAAATGAGACGGGACAGCACAGGGGGAGCTAGTTCAATCCAATTCTTATTTAAACACCGGCTAACAAACCAAAACACAGACCAAGAACACTCAAAGAACCGAAAGCACAAAAACGGAGAAGAGGGAGAACCTCTCACCTTAGATATATAGCAAAAGTTTGGAGAGCGGGTCCACAGGGTGGAAACGACGGGAGACGGAGGGTGACAAGTCTAGAGTGATCACGTGCTTTGCAAAAGAATGAAAATGACATGGGCGCGCACGTATATTTATAGAAAAACTGGTCATCAATGCGCCAACCACTTTTGAAATGGCGCATGAAAGTTGCTGTCGACAGGGGAAAGCGTGCGCCCTTTGGCGCACGAAAGTATTTGACAACAGAAGATTGAGCGCGCCTTTGGCGCACCATATGCATTGTCGACATGAAGTTATGTGCGCCCTTTGGCGCACCAAAACTTTGTGTTGCAGCGAGATTATGTGCGCCCTTTGGCGCACCGAAAGACGTGTTAACATGGAAAACCATGCGCCAAAAGTTTTTTAAGGGGCGCTTTTAAAAATTTAATGTCTACAAAGAAAATCCATGCGCCTAAAAAAAGGCTCAAAAAGGACTAAGTTCAAAAACTAGATTTCCCGGGAAGGGATTTAACAACGTTTCGAACTCGAAGGATCCCTAACGAGGGATCGAAACAAAATTTTCGGTATGGTTATCGGTAAAATTGCCCTTGTCAATTTTACGGGATATACTGGTAGCTCTTTCACGGGGACTATCCTGAGCAAGCTCGGGGTAGAGAATCCTAGATCACATGTGCCTATCCATTGGGTACGGAGTCAAAAACAAGGGGACCGGAGGGAGAACAAATGAAACACAACCAACCGAAAGCAAACACACGCACGCAAAAGAAAACACACAACAAAAATATAAAAGCATGTAAAGAAGAGAGCAAGCTCTACTTCCTAAAGATCTTGAGATGTTGCCCGCTATAGGGAAGCGGGAGTTCGGCTCCATCTAGATATGAGAGATAGAAACTATTCTCTCTGTTGAGTTGCTTGATTTTAAAGAGGCCCTCTCCACAGGAATCAAATTTTCGTGCATGCCCTTTGGCTCTCTTCGTTTGTCCAAAGAAGGACGAGATCTCCCACTTGAAAATCTCTTTGCTTGGCCTTTTTATCAAAAAGCCTCTTTACTTGATTCTGATGTTCAGTGATCATGTCGACCACTCTTACTCTCTTTTCTTCAAGTTCTGCAAGATACATGATTCTCTTTTCTAGAGAATTCTAGAAAGTTTCATCTTCGATCACTCGTGCCAAGCGTAGAGCAGGAAGTTCCGCAGAAATGGGCAGTTCGGCATCAGTGCCATATAACACTTGAAAAGGTGACATGCCGAGAGATCTCTTGGGAGTAATGCGGTCCGCCCACAAAGCATCGTACAAATACTTGTGCCACATCCGCTGATTCTCATCTACTAATTTCGTATGATAGTCACCAAGTTCTTATTCCGGATTCCGCTTTGACCATTTCCTGAGGGTAATAATCGAGGCATGTGCTAAAGTTATCCCATATTCATAGCAAAAACTAATAACTTCCCGCGAGGAGAAGTTAGAAGCATTATCGACAGCGATTTTGTTTGGAGCGCCGAACGACAATGATATTTTCTTTGATAAAGCTGCAAAACCACCTCGAAGTGGCATGCTTGACGGGTATGGCTTCCACCCACTTGGTGAAGTAATCCGTTCTTTGTAAGGACATAGCTTATGTCAGCACTCGATTGAGGATTGAGTGCGCCAATAAAATCAATTCCCCATTTCTGAATGGTTCATTGATGATGGCCGGCCTTATGGGAAGGGCAGCTTGACTTGCGCACTGAGCTTAATTCTTGTGACGGGGTTCACACTTTGCCACAGGTAGCCGTCTTGAAAGAGTGTCGCCGATAGTACCAGCTCGAATGATCTTGTGTCTTTGTCACGGAAGAAGAAAAATGGCCTCCACCATGGTGAATTGTGAAAACTTTCCAGCGGTTTTACTTGCCGGGGCTTATCAACACATCGCGGGGAAGACACCATCTATCCGTGCTTATATAAACGTCATCCCGAGATGACATATTTAGGCTGCTTTGAGCTTTATATTGCGCTTCTCCTTTGTGGTTAGGTGCATTGGGCATTCACCGTAGGTAAGGAAGAAAGGAGTACCACTCATCACTAGTTATGACAAATAGAACTAGAGGTAGAGAATCGAGGGCTCCTTTAGAGGACTTTGCTCTTCGTATGCGGTCTTCTTTTCCTTTAGGGCCTTCTAAATCTTTATTTTCAGCCATTAGGCCGGCACGGGCCCTTGCCCCTTACCATCTTGGTTGGTTTAATATCTAGGTCATATTCCCTGGACCTTTGCGATCCAATTCCCTCTCAAGCTTCCTAACTCTGCTGAGTTAGAATTGATTTCACAGCGGTTTCGGGACCACCCCACCGTATGCGAGTTTAGGATGTAATACCTGAAATTCTTCTTTGCTTTGACAACGGCAAATGCATGCTTTTCCAATTGAGTCATCTTTAACTCATGAGGCTTGAGGGGAGAACTCATGAATGCAACTGGCCGATAGGGGATTAATGCCTTCGAATTCTTTTGCATTAAGATTGCAGACACAGTATGTTCCGATGCGTAGCTATACATGATGAAGTCCTTGGAGAAATCGGGACATACCAGGACCGGTGCATGAGCAACAGAAGCTTTTATTTCTTCAAATGACCTTTTCCCTTCTTCACTCCATCTGAAAGTTGGTGACCCCTTCATCATGTTCAATATGTGGCGAGTCTTCTCAGCAAAGTCAGGAACAAAACGCCTAAGAAAGTTCACCTTTCCGAAGAAAGAATGAACACCAGTCTTGCTTGTAGGCAGAGTAAGGCTCTGAATAGCCTTAACCCTTTCAATATCTATCTTTGTTCCTTCTTTGCTAACCACATGCCCTAGCAGCTTCCTTCCGTAACTCCAAAAGCGAACTTTTTGGGATTTAGGAAATTCCATGTTCTCGGCTTTGGCGCCAATACTTGCTCCAGTGATCACAATGATCACTTCGTTGTTTAGAGAACACGGTTAAGTCATCTAGATAAACTACAATGAATTTTCCCATCATACCTTTAAATGCAAAGTCCATGGCCCGTTGAAAAGTAGCTGGTGCATTAGTCGAGGCCAAAGGCATCTATTGCTGTGAGGCAAATGTACCCAGGGAGTAGTGAATGTTGTTTGAATTGATCTTGGGCGAGACTTCAATCGATTGTAGCCTTGTGAAAAACCATCAAGCATGAGACAACATCTACAAGATCCGATTCTTGCTTGCAGAACTTGATCCATTATCGGAAGAGGGTAGTTATCTTTCGGTGAAGCTTGATTCAAATTTGAAAGTCTGTGAGATGCGTATCTCGCCGTTTTTTCTTGCGCCTTTGTACAATATTTGCTACCCAAGTATCTTTGTGATGGATAGGGAAGATGATTCTTGCATCAACATCTTCTAAATTTCGGCTGGATCGTGCCCGAAATATTAGGATTATAATGCCTTTTCTTCGGCGAAAGGCTTTGACATCTTCTTTCAGGCGGTATGTCATCTTTGAACGTCCTCACGCTTGAAGGACTTTAGATCGGCATAGGACCATGCCAACACATCCATATATTTCTTGGCCCAGCAACTTGACAAATTTTCGCTTCTCTCCAGGCGTGTAATATTTGCCAATGTTTATAAATTGCGGATGTGCCTCCGAACCTAAATTGACCGGTTCGGGTTTACGGGGATAGTCGGGATCATCCTGGCTTCTTTTTCACAAAATGGTCATGCATGTCAAGCAGCGTTCCAGGAAGAAACGAGGCCCTTCAGAATTTTATTTCCTTTGG